>JANEYF010002501.1:4477500-5077500 GCA_029963845.1 Rhamnusium bicolor
GAGATCTTTCAGAAGGAATCATAGAAATCTATCTCTATCGTTTCTCGAAATCTAACCAAAAAAGTAACTTGATTTGTTAAATTTTCAACTTTTACGTGTATCTATGGGATACAATTTTTTTCTTAGTTTCCGAAACTTACAAAGAAAGACGTGACGAAAGCAAATCATCATTTGGCACTGGAAACTGGATCAGAGTCCAAGACCGATAGCTACTACTTTCTCATGGTTGACAAAAGGACACATAAAGGCAAATAAAAGCAAAAGTATAAAATGAATAATGAAATACATACCGCTTGATACAATTCAGAATGATTGAAGTCTGCCAGCGCAGTAGCATACACTATTACTTCTACACACAATGTGCTGTGGTTTGTTGTACTTGTTTACTAGCTGTTAATATCGAAGACAAAGTCTTTTGAACACTTAAAATTCTTAGTATACCATTAACAACGTTAATACACCGAAAATCAATTGTTTCATCCACTGTCACCCACAAGCATTTATTTTGAGCGTCCTCTATAATATCCCTCAAAACATTTTTATACATATAAACACATTACATCAATTTTTGTGTGGTGTGTTTATTTATGTTATATATATATATATATATATATATATATATATATATATATATATATATATATATATATATATATATATATATATATATATATATATATATATATATATATATATATATATATATATATATATATATATATATATATATATATATATATATATATATATATATATATATATATATATATATATATATATATATATATATATATATATATATATATATATATATATATATGACATTAACTAAAAAGTTAATTTCTTACAAAGAACAATAGCGTTGTTGTGGTTGCCATACTGAAGGTAAATAAAAATTTTGCCGTGAAAGAACACACAGGTTTTTAAATTTTTTTGCTGGTAAATACACTCTCACACTGTTCTTCTGAAGCGATGTGGTCTTCTGTTTCCTAGTATATTAAACACTCTAGTTGAATGTTTTTGTTTTCGTCACAATCTTCATTCTCTTCCACATCTTCAATGTTGGTACAGGTTTATCCTAGACAATTAATGCTGATTATAGAGCAACGGAGGCCCACTTTTCTACAGCTGCAAGCTGCCCTGCAATATGTACAGGATATTATGGTCAGGAGAGACTGTGAAGTCGAATGCTTGGTGGTGTAAATTGGAACCAAAGCATATTTGGAGTTTCTCCATCTCCAGTATAGTGGGTTCTAGTGTTATTTCCATACCATTTTTAAACTTGATTGTATGTTCTAGGAAAATGCTGACGTGCCGTTGTCCGAGTGGGAGGCAAGTTTGCGAGGCACTCGGACAGAGGCACGTCAGCATACCATCCTGTTAAAAAATGGTATGGAAATAAAAAGAGCCCACCATACTGGGGATGGGAGAAACTCCAAATATGGTTTGGTTCCAATTACCACCGCCAAGGACAGTTATTCCTGAACACAATATCCTGCACATGTTCACAAAGATACAGGGCAGAAAACATAGAGGTTCTACTAGAGCGTTTAATGTAACAAAAGACAGAAGACCACATCGCTTCAGAAGAACAGAGTGAGAGTATGAACACTATATGGAAGACCAGCCCTCAAATAGAACTCATATAGTGGAGTAGGCCTACAGGAGATACCACTGAAAAAAACGCGCCATGTACTCATCCCACAAGTGGCGTTGGAAACGAGTATTAATAATTTACTATTTTCTTATGTTCCATAGAACGAGAAGTTACACATAGGTATCGTAGAATATTTAATGAGGAATGATATTGGTGATGAGTGTTTCTGCCTAAAAAATTAATATTTTAGGAGATATGGCGTCTAGCACCGATATCGTACGAGGGAAAAAATTTAGTATGGCTACCGGAAGATATAATTGAAGCGATTAAAATCAATTCCAGATTTCCTGGAATTATTTCCTTATTTAAATTACCTGGCGCCTGGCCTATGTTGATATTTTTTCATAAATAATGCTTTTAAAAATGATGCTTTATTAATGTGATATTACAATTTCATGCGCTAATAATGGTAGCTATTTTAAGTATTGTACCGGTAATAATAGCAGTAAGACACGTGTAGTTTTTACCAGGCTATCAATATTTAATCACTTATCTAATCTAAATTCCTTGTGTGACATTAAAATTGCAACACCCAAATGAACTATTAACACCAATAGAGTTGATAAAGTGCATGTCGCAGATGGAAAAAAGCATTTCAATTTGAACTTTAATATTGCAGATATTTCTTAGGCTGCGCAAATATCCACTTGGGGTAGTTCAAAAGAGGATGTTAAATGCTTTTTTAGTACGTAGGGTTTTACGAGAATAAAGTGTAGTATTAGGAAAGGTCCTGAGATAAAAAAATGTCGAAGAAGGATTAATGTCTTCTTGGCTTTGTAATAATTTAACGGTAACAAAAAAGAACAAATTTGCATTGGCTTGAAGTTAACTAATGCAACAAATCGTTTGAAATTCATAAAGGAAATGCTTAAAATGGAACAGTTGGCAAGCAAGAAATAACGAGGCTTGGTAATTGCGCCCTTCTAATACCTACAAATTACAAACGGTTGAGATAACCATTTATATTTGATAATATTATCACCTAAATTTGGCTGTCCTGCTTATTTTAAAACTCTAATAAATTTTGTAGTTTAGAGACTGGCTCAAAGATGAAATTTATTATATTATATTAGAGACAAACGTCTACCGGTACTTTTTATTATCGCTTTAGTTTAGGTGGTGCCAAACGGACACCAAACTTATAATTGCCAGGGTCTAGTGATACATTATAAATCCCGGAAATGCGCCAATACGGCACCGGGAATGACAAATGGCGATATGTAGATGACAAAAAGTTCTCAGGAATAATAGACTTCATTAGTTGTGACGTCATGGCGTGCAGTGGGCAATTTTATAAATCTAGACGGACAAAATTCTAAAAACTCAACTTCGCAGAATCAGATTACATTATCATACCATTAAAGTAAACTAAATAACCCATCAGAATGTGTAAAATTTATTATTTTATTGCTCACCGTAATTACCGTCAAGGAAGGGTGAAGTACAGTTGTTATTGTGTAAAGTGTTTTCATTTCCTATGGGGAATTTACCTCAAGGTATGTACTTTGTTTTTTTTTTATAAAAATAAGTTTCTCTTTGTTTTTAATTAAATGAAATTTCGTTAAGACAGCATGTTCTTAAAGATTTAAAATATATCGAGGCCTACAATTCGATTTCGGCATTTTCCGGAGATTTTTTTTTCTATATATTAACAGTAATATATTCTATTAAATTACATAAAGTTTACCTGCCCCGAAGTGCCCCTAATTTTTGTGTACTGCATTTTAGGTACATATGCCATATCTCGTAGAAGCTTGTTCGAGATATGGTTTAGAGAACCAGAAAAAGGCAAGAAAAATTTGAAGATGTTTTCATATGTTCTTAACTATTTCCAACTTGAAAACTCTGATAGCAAGTTGGAAACTGCTGTTATGAATAAAATTAGGAAATTTGGCTACAATCTGTCACAAAAATGGACCGAAAGTCGGCGAACTAGGGAAAGATTTTTAAATAACAATAAAACGTGGTTAGAATCATATGTAATTTTTCCTGAATTGGAACTATATATACAGGACGTTCAGAGCCAACCTTCATGTTCTACTGGACCAGAAAGACCTAAAAAAATATTTAAATGTTCAAGTGAAAAAACGAAGAGGCGTAAAGTACAATCTTTGCTGGAGACAAGCACAACTGAAGCATTAGTCTATGCTGCACAAACAAGTTTACATTCAGCAGGTAAACGTGATGCAACAACATTGCTGTAATAAATAATGTTATCAACTTCTCCGAAACATGCCACACATATTAAAAAATCATTTCACTCCTCCATTACTACAGGTAGAAAGCTCAGTAATGAAGAAGCACTTGCGACTTATTTGAATGGGAAAATGATTAAAAGGTCTTACACAGCTGTGCAACAACACATAAAAAGTGTAGGCTCGAAAGTTTAACTTCATATCTCTTTGTAGTAGAAGCTAAAAAAAATGTTACCCGGACCATGTTGTATTTACCGAAACATCTGCTGAAGTAAGTTTACAGTCGCTGATAGATCATACAACGAGGCGGCTTTGTGAGGCACAATGAGATGTATTATTGCAACAAAGATATATTGGATGTTGTCGAACTAATTTCTAAATGGGGCTGCGATGGAACTTCTGGTTTAAGTCTCTATAAACAACGATTTACCCAGGAAAATGTTGAATATGGAGAGAATATGGACAGTGCCATATTTGTTTTATCATTAATGCCACTTCAGTTAGTTTGTCGCAGACAAACAACGAAAACAATATTGTGGCAGAATCCCACTCTATCAAGCACAAAATATTGTCGGCCCATAAAACTGTTATTAAAATCTGAGTCAACACAACTAATAAAAGATGAGACAAAAAAAATTTAACACACAATAAGTTAGTTATCTCCAGTAAAACTGACTGTAGAACACAAAGAGGTACTCGTAATGCCAACGTTGTTATTCACTATGGTAGATGGCAAAATCTGCAGTTCTATTTGTGGAAATCTCGCCTCAGAAGTATTACATATGTGGATGCTTACCTAAAGATATAAATAATCGATCAAAACTTTCACAGAAATTAGATAATCCTGAGAGTTACAGATCTGGCATATCGCCTTTGCATGCAAAAATTCGAATCTTTGAGTGTTTGCTTAAAATTTCGTATAGCTTAGAACTAAAAAAATAGCAGATGAGAGCAGAAGACAAAGAAAGTTTAGAGAAACGTAAGCAAGAAATTCAGAAAAAATTTAGAGTGGAATTGGGCTTTCTAATAGATTTTGTAAAACAGGGATTCGGGACAACAAATGACGGAAACACCGCTCGGCGATTTTTTTCAAAATCCAGCACTATCAAGTTCTATAACTGGTATCGATGAAACTTTAATCAAAATATAATCTCTTTGGACTTTTGAAGGGGCCTTTTGATACCATTGATCACGATTTACTTTGTGGAAAAGAGAAATAATGTTCGTTAAATCATATTTATTTCATCGATATCAGAGAGTATCTATTTGCGATCAAATATCTACATCAATAATTGTTGTTACTGGAGTGCCACAAGGGTCAATATTGGGCCCGCTCTTGTATTTAATTTATACGTCGGATTTTTTTAAAATCTGTGGAAACTGCAAATCTTCAAGCATACGCAGATGATATACTTCTTCAATATAATTTTGAGGCAATGGAAGTACAAACGATTTATTACAAATTAATGAAGAACTCGAGTCTGTTTTTTCCTATGCAACAAGGCATAATTTGAAATTAAATTCAAACAAAACTAGTATGCTCCTATTTTGCTCAGACACTAAACGGAAAGATATAAATCAGTTATTACGCCTTAATATAAATAACGTACCCTTAACTCTGTCACATAAATCTAAAATATTGGGTGTCATTTTTGACGTTAGCTCAGATTTAAATCTCATGTTGGTAAATTGCTTCAAAAATTCTTCGTAAAAATGAAAGTTTTATTTCCTAATAAACACTTAATAAATCACAAATTTAGGAAAAAACTTTGCGAGTCACTCGTGTTGCCTATTTTCACAAAAAAAAGTGTATAGAGCTGACTAACTAAACTATTAATATACTGTTATTTCATCTATCAGAAGAGAATGTGAAATATCAAAACGTAATGTAAAATGGCTATTATTCCGTTTTATTCCTATCTGGCATGAAGCAAATTTATTAACTTCATTGATACCTACCTACACGAAAATTTTTCATAAATATATTTATTACATTAAATAGTGTGTATATTCTGTTGTTGGTCTGAGCTGACTATAGATTCCATCCTCAGTCACATCCAAATTAATGGTTATTTTTTATATCTCCAGAATATCTTCTGAAATTTCAGTATATACCCAATTTTTGAAGGATAGGAATAAGCATCATCTTCATTTTTCATCATTATAGTATATTTCGCAGATGAAAAATTATAAAATAAATTTCTACGTAAAAGATGCAAAGGTAAATAGTTTATCTTTCTTAGAAAATATTTTTTTTTCTGAAGGTTCAGTGAAAATTCGCCATTTATTCAAATTTCTTTTTCAATAACTCCGTGTTAGTAATTAAATACTACATAATTTATAAACAATCCTTTTCCAGGATTGATTATTTTCAAACAGATGCTTATTGGTTATTTTCTAATACCTTCTTCGATATCGACCTATCTAAATGAACATTTGACATGCTAAAGGGAAATAATAGGACGTTTGATGTACACATATATGGATGTTTTGGATTTAGGGCAAAATCATGAAATTATTGAAACAGTAGAAACATATATTTGTGCTTATTTACTACTACCCGTGTAAACCGATATGTTTTGATTGTATGAGAAAATATTATGTTCTGTATATAAATAATTCTGTAAGTACTTGGAGCAATTATTATCTAATATTAATTATATGTAGAGTATTATACAGGGTGTCCCAACCAAAAGCAGGCACCCTGAATAACTTTGAAGATAAAAATTTTTCGAAAAATTGGTGAAACACGTCGACCTTGTTTCCAAGGGGGACATATTTTAATGTATTACTTGTATACCTATCATCATCCCTCTACCCTACACGGCCACCCCTAAAAAATTCACATGGCAAAGGGGGTCGAGTGATACATCTTTTGAAAGGTCTTTCAATTCTCTACATAACTGAGTATTTTTTAAAACTTTTACCGATTCGTTCTTAAGGAAAATAATTTAATTTTTGATGATTACACACAATCGAAATCGTTTAAAAAATCTAAAGTACACAGCACTGGGTATTGGAATTTATAAAAAAATTACACTTTTTAGTGCTCTCAAGTCAACACGAGCTTTTTGACAAAAAACACTTTCTTGTCCGTTTAATTTTAGAATAATAAAAGACTCATAAGTATTTGATAGTCCTTGAACATTAATTTATTCACAACCAATTTTAAATGTATGGTGGAATAATGCATATACCTGAAGCTGGAGCAACACGAAGCCAAGATGAACTTGAATACGTAGCAGGAAAACTATATGTTTGTTGACAATAATATTTACAAAATAGTGATGCTCTCCTGTATGCCCATTCTTATTTGTCACTATAACGGTGGTTAGATTATGATACACGTAATTACAGCCATATTGTTTTGAAATATCTGTTTAAAAGCGATTTTAACATTATTGCGCATACTAAGAATGAAAACGATATGAAAATAACCGACGCTTATTATAAGAGTAAGAAACGTAAAACATAACTTCATAATATTTTAATTTTTATGTAATAATTGTACTTCAAAAATTAAATCACACTCTAATAAACAGTCCATTATTCTGTAATAATTCTGTTAACTGGCTAAGTTTATAAAAGGCCAATTATTATTATGATGTATAAGAATTTCGTTCGCTTAAACATCATAGATTAAAAAAACATTGTCTTAAATTTCTTATTTGGGACACCTTATACCTATGTGCCGATTTAATCGCATGTACATCGCACATATAAACATAACCAATGCTATTACATAATTTTATTTGCCTATCTGTTAGTTATTACTGAAGTTACCTATGTTTTGAAAAAGCACCTTATCAGAATGCTTATAATTATAATGATAAAGAAAAACCAAAAAAAAGGATTTTGCATAATTTCTACATCTAATAAACGTATACGTTCATTAGATTTCTACATACATAATATTTTTTATTTACCGATGAAATTGTAATAATAATTCAATAATTTTTTCTGAACCAGACACAACACAATGATATATTTTTGAAACAAAAAAAAAATAACAAAACATATGTAGTTCAGTAACCACTAATACCACTAAATGCTCCTATCATGATGCCTCCTGTTTACTACACGAATGCAGAATATGAAATGAGAATCACACTACACCCTCCACTCAGGTACAGGATAGAATGTGAACGTATTTTTCAGGGAATAATTGGACCCGTCGGGGAATGTCAGTGGTGAGGATGAAGAAGACAATATTTATAGTTCAGCTCTCTCTTAAACTTGCATCATAACACGGATATAGAATTATTTCTCCATACATTAAACTCGATGCCTAAAACCCATTTACAAAATTTTGTTATTTTTAAGTCATTATGCGAAAACTGTAAAAAATATTGAGCGATGAGGCGAAGTGTTGCAAAGTAAAACTGTTCAGAACTTTGGATGGTCTACTTAAGCAGTTTGTTTAAGGAGAAATTTCTAGTTAAACAATTTAACGTGTTACTGTCAGTAGGCGTTGAAACTTAGAATCTTAGCATATTAGTCAGTTCTACGAGTTTGTGTGTTTTTCTTCTATAACTTACTCGTTAGATTTGATAAAATAAATGATTTGGTTATTTTTTTGCCATGATATCACGAAAGTACACTAGTAATAATAATTAAAATTCAATTATTTTTTCTGCTAGCTGACAGAAAATATTTTAGTAAACAATAAATATAATTTCTGTTATTTTACAAGTATTTTGTAAACTACATTCTTTAATTTTAGCTTGTTGTCCACAAGGGTAGAAATATACAAAGCTAATATATTTTCAAATTGTCCCTTGTAATCACTTGATTTGCATGCTCTGACCGTTCTTAAACTTCTGAACCGATTTAACAGCAGTTGGGTAGGAACAACTATTGGGGTCATACACTTTGGTAAATTCCTCGATGAATTTCAAGTGGAACAGAGCCCCTTCACACAAAAATTTCATCACAGAAAGCCATTCCAGTTTGCTTACATTTTGTTACCTCCAGTGTTGAAAGATTATATATATAGGAACTGTTTGTGATATTGGGTAAAGCTTTCCTATGGAAAATAATCAGACGATAGCATGCAGAAGTTTTCGACTCAAATACGTGTATATCAGATATAAAAACTTTAAAATTATGCCAAATTGAAACAAGATAATTATATGATGCATGGAGCAAAAAAGCGTATCTTGTTTTGTAAGCTAATAACTTTGGACTTGGTACAGATATCTAATTGACATATTAAATGGTTATAACGATTGTTAAAAAAAATAAGTCAAGTTGCCCATGCAAATGAAAACATAAGGTTTGGATTAGTTTCTATTAAGCTGTCATACGATGCACCATATTAGGTTATTATTTTTCTTGCTGGCACGTTGAGGTTGAATTCTCTGCCAGAGCAGGTATCGTAGGGGATACGGCACGAGTTCGACCCACACATACATACAATTCACAGGTGTTAGTTGTTTGAAGGACGCCGATGCGTGTTGGTGATATAATCTATTTTAAAATAGCAGGCCGACCGGGTTTTGCAATTTGTGAATCAAATCCACAGATTTCTTTAATATTTTTCTGAGTTACGTTACGATGGAGCAGTAATAATGTGTTTTGTGTGCAAGACGAATTTGGTGGGTTAGAACATATTTAAACGTCATATAAAGAAATCGCCAGTTATAGACACGTTCCATACTCGGTGTTTCTGTATGATATCATTTTTATGCTGATTCTGTGTAACATTCCTCTGCATTTAATTTTCATAGAAGTATTCGGTTACTTTGGAACAAATGTATACCTAAGTGACCACAACTTACGAGGAGAAGACTACGACGTCATGTTCCTCGTGTAAAAGAACAAATTGAGAATAACATATAATCAAACTTACGTAATAAAAACTATAAAGTGGGAAATGTTTTAATACGCATTTTAACTCCAAATCAAGTACCGATGACATATTTAATCGCAAGTAAAAGATTGCAAAAAAAACCAGCGCTGAAAGAATTCAACAGCTAATAAAATGTTTGCATAATTTTGCATTAAAAATTTTTGTGCTAATTTATTGCTCATAACCTGTTTACTTCGCCTTTCACCGTGTGGCAGAAAATATTGAGATGTCGACAAATTAATAGCAAATACAAAAATGGTTGTTTTAAGGTCTCCACAACACATTAAAGAATTTCACAAATTGTGTCCAGGAATTCCTGAACCTCCACAGGCGGAATCTAAAAGATGGGAAACTTAGCTGTAAGCCTTTTTATTATAAACATTTCGACGCAACGCAAATTCAACCCAAAGAAATGTAACGGTCCGTTTTTTAAGTAAATAATTTGGACTACATTCCTTATAAATTATATGGATATCATTTGAATTATAAATTAAATTCCAAATTTAAATAAAATAGTTTTACTAAACATTATTGTACTAGCTATTTAGTGCGTCGCTACTGTGCGAAAGAAACAGCTGTTTACGAAGAGCATCGGTTGCACGCACTGAGAGATGAATTCGAGTGTGTTTATCGGAAGGCAGGTAGAACAAGGTAGGCCACTGCCATTACAAGGTTAGAGTTGTTGGCATGTAGAATTTGGATGACCAACGACAGTGCTTTGAATTGTTAACTTTGTGAGTGGAAAGTGTCGACAAGGAGATGCCGATATATAGAAGGATCTGAGCGGTTGTGAGTGTTGTTAGGCCCAGGCCGTACACTCGATAAACGGAGAAAAGATTAAGAATGTTTACTTTTATTAACGTCTGTACGACCCAAAAAGATACGTAACTTAAGAATATTTTAACGTCGAACTCATAGGTACCCATTAATTTGTGTCTGACTTAAGTGCCTCGCTAGTGAACAGTAAATTGTTGATATACATTTCTAAAAGATTTGTAAATCCATCCCGTGCCGTTGAACTTTCTATTTTAAACCTAACAGATGGTGGCGCCCAATAATAAATAAATTAGTTAGCTTTATATTTTTTTGTACCATTTGTTTAGGCAATTGCCTTGTCTCACTTTATTTGATCTCGCTTGACCGCCTAGAGTAGAGAGTCGTAAATATTGCTTATTTTGAATAAATGTATTTTGCTATTAAATTGTAATTTCATTCAATAAAGTTTACTATTTCAATAAGATGACAGATGTTATAGGAGTCCAAAGCTATCAAAGAAAGTCAACAGCTGTTGATAAGTCGAAGCAGATTTACGTACTATATAAGAGAACTACGGTTTATTAGTAAATGCTATTAATCAGTTGCAATTAGGAGACATCTGTCATTGATAGGTGTTGAGGAAAATCTTACATGTCCTAGATGCGGTAGTATGAAGTGATAGGGCGCCTGAGGCATATCGTCTTCGGTACTGTGGTGTTTCTACGGGAAGAGATTATTTCCCCCTACATCTTGACCTTCATTAGAAGATCGGAAAGATTCGATGAGGGAGCAAGAAGATCACATGGTTGAGGGGACAGCTGGGGGTTAATAAAAATAAGCCTATCTGCAGCCTACTTGCCGTTAGCTTTCTTCACTGTTACCATGTAATCAATTGCAAAATAGTTCTGCCTCCTTAGCTCAGGTGTTTGAAGTAGTTGATAACGTAAATATGGCACTACAAAATTTAACGAATGCTCTGGTCTTAAAGTTGTAACGAAATTGAATGTCTTAAATAAAAATCCGAATTTGGTGTAACTACGCCACATTAAGCAGTGACAGAAATTCTATACATGATTTCCAGCAGTATTATGCGTATCCGAATCTTATATCTTTGGATATAGAACGTTTTCAAAAGACGGTGCTATATTCACAGAGAAGCATACATGTTTAAAGAGGATTACTGTAGAAGGCATCTTATTGATGCAGGCTGTTGGGTGACATGAGCAAGTCCATTTAATTGTATTTAACCAAGTTAGTTATTTCATTCCACTACGGTAATACCACTGGAATTAATACCAAATTTCTAGCTTTAGATATGTGTTAAAACAAAAAATATCCACAAATTTGGCAAACAGAAAATATTGTTGTAAGCAGCAGAAGCATGGTGGTTAAGAGCTGGGGACTTCAACCAAAAATGGTGCACTGGTTGTACCAACGGGTCGTCGTACCAATAATAATCTACGCCTCCCTTGATCTGGTGGCACAAGGCCGGAAAAGGAGAGGCGATGAGAAAATTAGGCAAGTTGCAAAGACTTGCATGTCTAGGGATCACGGGAGCAATGTCAACAACGCCGACCGCAGCCTTCGAAATACTGCTAGGCCTACCTTCACTACACCTAGTGGTGGAGAATGAGGCACTAATGGCAGCATACAGGCTGAAAACAACTGGGTATGGGACCATCTCAAGGGAGAGGATACCATACTGTAAGTATTCCAATATGTAGGAAAAAATCGGCTACTCGATATGCAATCAGACAGAATCAGCACAACCTACAACTTCACAAAAACTTTAAGGGTAAAAATACCTGAAAGGGATGGAGAAGGAGGCAGGATACAGAGACAACAAAATGACACCATCTGGTATACTGACGGATCAAAAACGTCAAGCAGTACCGAAGCAGGAGTTGCGGGAGAACAACCAGGGATAGACATCAGTCTGAACCTTGGAAGTATCGCAACAGTGTTCCAAGCCGAAATCACAGCAATAGACGTCTGTGCACAAGAAATGATACGGAGGGCATACAAAAATAAGAGAATTCGCATCATCACTGACAGCCAAGCAGCCCTCAGAGCTCTGGAAGCAGTAGAAATACGATCTAAAACAGTAAAAGACTACCTGGAGTCCCTGGAGAAACTTAGAGAACACAACAGTGTACAACTGGAGTGGACACGAGGACATCTGGGAAATACGGAAAACGAAAAAGCAGACATGCTAGCCAGAAAAGGCGCTAAATTAATTATAACAGGTCCCGAACCGACCTGCGGGGTATCTTACAGCACCGCGAAAGGATCGGTAAAGGAACTATTAAGATAGAAACATTATTCGCACTGGATAGAGATACCGGAAATGAGGCAGTCACGCTTGTTCATCGGAGAAATATCTAGAGCAAGGACCAACGAAATGCTAAAGCTGAGCAGAAAACAGCTGAGGTGTGCAGTGGGAATATTAATAGGACACTGCACACTAAACAAACACCTAACCAATATAAGGGTGAAAGACAATCCAGATTGCAGGATGTGTGGTGAAGAGGAAGAAACTCCCCACCACATCTTATGCGAATGCCCAGCCCTAATGGCAATGAGACTAACACACTTCGAGGGACCACTTTTAACCCTGGAAGAGATAGCCAGAGCTCCCATAAACTGTATACTCGCCTTCTGGAATAGAACTGGTCTTATGGAGTAATGAGACTATGGGGTACAATAAGCTTAAGCTTCAGTACAGCGGGTAGTCAAAACCGCAACCCGTAAGGAAAAAAAAAAGTTTTATTTACTACTCTCATAAGTAATTTTGCTTTTAGTGGCATCACATTTCATTGTTATGGAGACATATTTTATCGATCATAACTAACTGGGATTCGGATTGTAACCAAATTTGCAAAGAAAGTGTGTACAGTGCTTTGCACGAACTGGCTTTTATCCCAAGGAGACAATATCGGAACTCATTTATGTTAGAGAGAAGTAACAGAGTTAGAATATGTAAACATTCCATCAAAAGAATACATAATATTGAGGAATCAGTGTTGTACGAGGTTACAAGCACTGGCACTTTGTGCTAGTGTCAAAGAACATCTCTCGAATGCCGACCTAAATTCTTGAATTTAACTTATTTAAAATTTAAAATTTTCCAAATCACCAAAAATTGATTCAGTGTCGATAGCGAGAGGAAAGTCCTTCAGATTCGTATTTTTGCTCCACTTCATGTATTGGTTTGTATGGCATTACTAAATTCAATAAACAGATTCCCACGTATTTCCTACGGACAGTGTAAAATTAACACTTGTAAATAATGAAAAAAAGTGTGGGGATTTACCATTTATATCGTTTAAAGTGATAAATAAGTAACCGTAACTTCAACTTGTTTTGAACTTGTGTGAATAAATTTATCAATCTAAATAAATTACTGGATACCGCTGAGAATACTTGTTGTATTACGAAAATGTAACCACTTGTACGTGATTCCTACATTGTATGAATTCAAGTTTAAATGAACTGAAATATTGGTTTATTACTGTATCACATCGCTTGCATCACATATTGCTTTATGGCAATTTGACAATTAATTTGATTTTAAAATGAACTAGTATTAATATTCAACACGGAATAATGGTGCACAATAGCAAATATTTAATGCATTGACTGTAACATTCTAGTCAACATTTAATTGCATAAAATATACAGGGTAGCCCAACGAAAATTTTATAAGGGTAAAATTTGTAACATTAACATTTTTTGGACAGTAGACCGCGAAACGCACCACATATCTTGTACTCAAAGTATGGTCCATAGCAACGTGGCCCAAAACAGCCTGTTTTCTGCTTCATTTCATATAGGATTTTCAGCATTTCTCGTTTTTATTGGCTACAAATTCGGTGTGATAAAACTTTACCACTAATTCCAAAACATAAAAATGATAGACACGCCAAGAAATAAATGGTGGATAATTTCTGTGACCACAAATAAATTAATTGGGACAATGTAGATTTCTCTCAAATCTTTGTAGCAAATAGATATGGCTCCACCAAACCCAATATTGGAAAATTAATGTTGATAATATAAAGTGTTCTTTACTCGTTGAAAATACTCATGGTAGTATCCAACTGCTGCTAAGCATGTCACCTAACGTGTTAAAATATGTAGAAATTGTATATCAGGACAAATTAACATAAAACTTTTAACCCGTTTAGAAGCTTTCACGAATATTTGTTTGGTATTTTTAATAAGTCACGTGTCTTAAATATGGGTACATATTGTATAATTGTCAGCTTTGATCAATATCGTGCTGCATCAGTTATTAACATCCATAACTGTGAACTGTTAACATTATGTCAAGAGTTTGTGTAACAAGTTCTTGTACAGTTTCATTGCATTGACACTTTGTACTCTTTTACAAGCAATTAGATATAGTGACGTGCCCCACATGATTTTCTTTTGAATCTATCGTCTCGTCCACTGTTATCCATTTTTTTTATTTTCTAATACACTTTTAATTTGTTGTTTTTTATTAAGCTTTTTTATATGGTTCAGTTTACCATCACCTGTTTTTTTTACGGAAAATCCCAGTTCGGTATATTTTTTTTTCCAATATGCTCTAAAGAGTTCTTTTTTCAATATATATCCTGAAGTGGGTTGGAAACCTCGATGTGAAGATAACACCAACATGGTTTTCCACAAAACACCAAAACACCATATACTGAACTGAGTACAGTATATAGTGTTTTGGTATTTTTGTGGAAAACTACGTCAGTGTTTTCAATATATATAATTGAAAATATTACATCTACAACACATAAACATAATGGTAATGGTAATGGTAATAGTGGGGAGGCTGACGCCTGGCAAGTAGGCCACGGACGGGCCCTTTTTACCAACCCCCAGCTGTCCCCTCAGCCATGTGCTTCTCTTGCTCCCCTCACCGAATCTTTCCGACCTTCTGATGAAGGTCAGGATGTCACTCATTGCGAGGGAGCTCATCTCCTCCCTTAGAAGCGTCTCAGAACCGAAGATGCTGTGTCTCAGGCGCCCAAACGCTTCACATTGTCCCAGGAAGTGGTAAGATGTTTCTTCATCTCTTCTGCACAATGGATATGTAGGGTCTTCCTCAATACCTATCAATGATAGATGCCTCCTAAGTCTGCAGTGGCCTGTCATAATATCGATTAATAGGTTCATAGTTTTCCTACTCCGTCCCAGCAACCAGGCCGATCTCGATTTGTTCGGCCCCGTCACAAAATCTCGGGTTTACCTGCAGGCCCTGTTTGTCCTCCGGTGCATCCTCAGTGTCTCGTGGGCCCACTCATTGAGGGCCGTTGTGACCTGCCTTCTTGAAATACCTAACATAGGCTCAGGCCCGTGACAGGGTTCCTCGGCTCCGAGTCTAGCCAATTCATCGGCCTTTCGTTGCCTGGAACTCCCATATGTCCCGGGACCCATACCAGTCTCACTTATTTATGCCTAGCCAGCTCTTCTAGGGCATCCCCACACTCCTGGACGAGAGCTGATCTCGTCCTGGGGGAGCACACCGCCTTTAGAGCAGCCTGGCTGTCGGAGCAGATGTATATTATCTGTTCCGCCCCATTCCTAACCTCAGCCCTACCTGCCACCGCTAGGATGGCGTAAACCTCTGCCTGGTAGACCGTGGTGTACGAGCCTAGAGCAAAGCTCTCCTGTACTTCTTTGCCTTCCAGATATATTCCCGCCCCGGAAGACGATCTAGTGGCCAGCCGAGATCCGTCTGTATAACACACCAGAGAGTCCGGGCGGAAGTCAATTCTTCCTTCACTCCACTCCTCCCTACTAGGAAGAGTGAGAGTGTAATTCCTTTCCAACCTTAGCTGATCTTTCGCTTCTCTCACCTTCAGGACAGAGAGAGGGATTTCCCTCTCCGTCAGTCCAGCAATTGCTGCGTGACCTTCAGCTCTGCCTGAACACTGCCAGCTCCCAGAATCCCGCATTCGCAGATAGGCCGCCATAGCCTCCCTCTTTATCCACGAGGGAAGCGTTGGCAGGCCTAGCAGAACCTCCAGAGCAGCTGTCGGTGTCGTCTTCATTGCGCCAGTGATCCCTAGGCAAGCTAGTCTCTGGACTTTTGCCAGCTTTCGGGACGCAATCGCTCTGTCCACGCTCGGCCACCAGACCACAGATCAATTCTGGAGCCTCGGCCTGATGACCGCCGTGTACAGCCAGTGTAGGATACACATAAACATAAAGTCGCATAAAAGTGTTGCGTACAATAACTCGATTTTATTTCGTAAGTAAAATATAAGCATTTTCAGATTTTACATGTCTTTTCCAGTTAGAAGGATCTGTCGATACCAGCGTTACATTATGTATCCGACAAAAGATCGATCTACCGTTATATTTTAGTTCTTGATATTTCTCTGTATGCCTAAAAATGTAAGACGCAAATTTTAAACCGGCACGCTTGGCATTGTTATTTTATCAGTTTATACGGTCGCGATGATCTTGCTCACTGCAGACTGGAATACGGCTCGCAGAGATTTCAATTATATCTGCTGCATATGCGCATATAGTGTTGCCTACGCACGTCTATGATCAGCGTTAGATTTGCCACGGTCTACTCATGTATAATGTACCACAAAGCACAGTACTTGACCCCTTCATATTTCTTTCATATCAATGACATAATGTAACAGTTATCAGCTTATAATACATTAACGATGATTCGTACTAATTAACCTAAATGGCGCCCAGAGGTTTCATGTAAATACTTTTATTTATCAATATTTACATTTTATTAGAGAAATCGGCAATACAGTATTTGAGAAAAGTATTTTTCTTATTAACCTTCATTTAAGATTTTAAAACAATAAGGTAAGTATATATAAACCTATAATAAAGTGGACATTAGATGTATATATGTTGTAAGCATTAATGAAAGATTTAAAACTTATAGGTGCTTGACATATTTTCATTATTTACTTATTTTGTACTTTTAAAAGACACTAGCACTTTCGATAGTTGTCTATTTTTAACCAACTAAGAAATTCATAAACAGCGGGATAACTTCAACCGCAATAATACATCAACAACCCACCTAATACAGTTTCCCTCTTTCTTAAAATTGCTTTTAGGTGGAACATTGAGATATCCTTAGATGCGTTAATAAATGTTCTACAGCTTTGGCTTTATTCAGGCAGGTTGTAATTTTAATTCTCTTTGTATGGAAAACGGAAAGTAAGTTAAACGCTTTGAGTGACAATAGAATATCTTGCTTCTTTTGTATGAAAACTTTATGTATTAAATATTTTGAAATATATATTTAACGTTTTCGTAATAAATACAATTTTAGTGAAGTATATCATATAGCCTACCACCCATTGAAAGATTGATGTCAGATCGTTTTTCATTCACTTCTTTTATTTTTCATTTCAATTTTCCATTTACTGCTTTATATACTTACGGCATCCTTCTATCTGGAATATAATCAATCAGTACATAACGTGAATTTAAAAGAAATTTCTCACTGGTTTTTTTTTTACTAAATTATGAATTTACACATGTAATATAATACCGTTTTATTTATCTCTTAAAAGATATTTTGTTTTAGATAATATCTGTGGCTTTATAACATTTTACATGAATTCAGCAAAGTAGAAAAGTCTTTTATGACAAAATATGCTTATGCTCTCAGATTTAATGAAGGTTTTCAATATGCTTTAATGGATATGCATATATATATATATATATATATATATATATATATATATATATATATATATATATATATATATATATATATATATATATATATATATATATATATATATATATATATGTTATATATATTAACCTAAATGTGATAAATATTAATCTAAAATATTCTCTAACAATAATGGTTTCATATATTATTTTGAATGGTTTGAATTTAATATTGCTTTTTAGAAATATTCCACAATATCGACAAAATAAGAATTTATGTATCAGAAAATTTTATATTTTCGTTTCAAGCACCAATACGTTAAATAATTGTGGTAAATATTACTATAATAAAGCTACTAACTATACTTTCTAACAAACTGATCAACTGTATGTCATTGGTAGGTTTTGAACGTTCTACTTGGTAATGTAAAGCTGCAAATCGTTTCTGTGTATCATGGTCGAAAAATACAGATGTACTTACTGTCGATGGCATTCACCTTGACCGTGAAACTCTTTCTCCAGTCCAGTCTATTATTAGCTTTCAAGTTGTGTACACGTTAAGTCACTTGGGCGTATTGCATATTGTTTTTGTGTTTTTATTTTATTTGTTGTACTGTATTGTTGATATTAATTTAATAATAAAGCATGGCAGACGTACGCAGCGGTAGAAAACGGCCATTTGCTGACAAAGTGAATAAATTCATAGGTGAATTCCCGGATTTATTCTATGATGGTGCTAAAATAATTTGTAAAGTGTGCAAGAAAGATTTAATATGCTGTGATAAGCGTGATTGTGGATTTCACGTAAATAGTGTATACCATAAAAAAAAAAAAAAATGGCGTGCTTTCGACAACACAGTTTGTATTTGATTTACTATTAATGCTGACTGTCTGTGATGTTCCGCTGCACATACTCGATAAACAACCATTTCGAGAGTTCTGGAATAAATACAATGCCCAGGTGAAGTTACCAAGTCGCACAACGTTATGTAACTATCTACCAACTGTACACGTAGACATGGTAAATACGATGAAATGTGAATTAAAAAATACACGGCTGTGGTTATCTCAGATTGTAAAAAAAATTCTATTTTAAATGTTATAGTACGAGTACTGGACCCTCTTAAACCGACAGTTCCACTGTTACTAGCTACCAAAAGACTAAGTCAGTGTACTAGCGAAACAATTACGAGGGTGGTGTTGGAGACGTTAGAAAAATTTGAACTGTCAAAAAGTCAACTGTTGATGTTTGTGACTAATGGCGCCGTGACAATGCGTTCGGCAGGCCGTTCTTTGCAAGAACAAGGTTGTACGTTTATACAAGTTACGTGTAAAGTGCATGCTTTACACCTTGTGGCAGAAACTATTCGAAAAGGTTTTCCAGAGGTTGATGCATTAATAGCAAGTACAAAAAAAGTGTTTCTTAAATCTTCTAAACGTCTCCGTGCATTTCATAGCAAGTGTCCCGGTATTCCTGAACCACCACAGCCAATTCTTACACGTTGAGAAACATGGTTGCAGGCAGCTTTTTATAATGCTGAATATTTCCATAATAAAAGCTGTGATACTACAATTCAACCAGATGAGGCTGCAGCTATTAAGGAAAGCCAGACAAAATTCGAAGATATTTCCGTTGAAACAGCTTTAAAGAATATTGCGAAGAACTATAAACCATTACATGAAAGCATAAAAAATTAGAAAACAGTGCGTTGTCGTTAGCGGAGTCACTGCAAATAGTGGACGAAGTAAATCTACTGCTACACGCTATAGGTGACGCAACAAATGAGCGCGTTAAAGAAAAGTTCGCAAGTGTGTTAAATAAAGACACCGGTTTTACTAAATTAAGACAAATATGTGATGATGCAGCCCCAGATCCGTTAAGTGCGTTCAAAGACTATTTTACGTATGCGTGTATTACATCAGTAGATGTCGAACGATCGTTTTCAAAATACAAGAATATATTTTCACCAAAGCGAACATCACTCATGGAGACAACCATAGAAACAAACCTGATGCTGCAAAATGGCTACACATCTTCTCCAGTTTGTGATAAGCAAGCTAGTTAAGATGGTAAGTTTTACATACATTGTTATAAATTGTAACAGTTTATTGTTTCTCGTATTAGTTAATTTCGCATACGCCACTGTCCCACGGAACATTTTTGACAGCCCTAGTAATAAGTAATATACAAAGAGAGAAGTCAGACTTGCAATATAAGAAAAAAATCCAGAAAAACTAAGATGTATATCGTCATTGAATACCATGACAGTCCCCTCATTCTAAATGCTACAAATATGATGGAGAATGACCAAAAAAGAAACACTAGACATGGGAAACTATGGCTATACAGTAATGGTAATTTGTTTAAGGAGGTGTTTTAAGTGATAATAGTATTATTGATTCGGAAAACAAATATGAGGACATGGGCTCTTCAAATTTTGATTTAGATTATTTAATCTACAAATTTATACAACGATCAACCAGATGACGAACACAATTATTTCAGAAATAATTCATAACTAGGAGATTATAATTTAAATAATCAACTGAGTGTAGAAAGAATTACCTTGGTGGTGACCAAGGTAATGTTTTCTATAGATACTAACTATCTTAGGGTATTGGATTGCTTTACTGCTCAACTGAATGTGACAAAAACTCGAGTTTGATCTAATATAGGGCCTCAACTAGTCGGTCCAGTAAACCCCTTCCAAGTTTGGAAGTGTCAGTACTTGATGATTATCAGCAAGATGTTGGTACAGAAAAGTCATAGGAGGAGAAGGATTTGTTAAGCAATTAGAAATAACCCAGGCTTAGGTTCGGTAAATTCACAATATCCTGAAAGAATTTTTACAACCTGGCGAATACAAACTAAAGGTACTTTATATGAGGTTCGATATCTCTTTAGCACGAAGTCAAAATTTATATGTTGGGATGAACTTTCTTACTAGGTCCGAAAAATGGAAAAACTAAATAAATCAACCGTCCTCAAGCAAAGTTCGATAAATGTTGTGAATACTGTAAACCACCCATGAATGGACTATCACTTACTGGGTACAATCAGGGCGACAAATTTCTAGCATATATATAAAATATCACATAACTTTGGCAACCCATGAGCAAAAGCTGTGCGAAGGGGGTTACATTTTGAAATCATGTGAACACACAACCATGCCCTCTGATATTGATATTGACTGGAGCTAGGAATCGAACCCAGGAGCCACTAGAGAGTGACTAGTCGTGCTTAGCCACAAAATGCTCATTAGCCAACGTGTTACTGTGCTCATGTTGTCTAGGATAGCAACTCCACAATGATTGTGGTAATTGTCGTCATGAAGTGCTTAGTAATTACTAATGTAGACGATTGATTTCGTAATTGAATGATAAAGACAATTGGGCTAAGTGAAAAAACAGCAAATGAGAACAGGACGTTAATACCAAGTTACCGCCTGCATGGCTATACGTAAGAGAACGCCGTTCACATAATTTTACATATCTAAAGGAAAAAAAGATAAAAAACATAGTGTCTCAAACCAAATAAAACAAAAAGAAAATAAATAGAAATAATTCACATAAAATTGGATCATTTAAATAAGCGTAACCTGCGTGAAGGCCAAGAGTAGAGTGCATAATTTCCCCACGTAGTTACACATAACCAAAGCTAACTTAAATGAAGGCTAAAAGTAATCTGCATGGTTTTCCCACGTAGTTACACATTTTATAATTTACACAGATTGTTTTATTTTCTATAAATGTTTTATTTCTAAAATTTTTAAGAACATGTATCTCAATTCAAGTCAATTTTTAGCCAGAATCCAGGCATTTAAGGTGTAAAGCTTGATTTTTTAATGTACCTTTGTAGATTTCATCGTCCTGTATAACGTATGAAAATAGCTATGCCTAGACGGCTTGTTTCTTTTAGGGTAACTCAAAACTCTTATAATGTCGTTTTCTTCGCCAAAAAATAATAAGTGTCAGGAGTAGTTCATAAAAACTTAAGAGATCCAGCTACCAATCTAATTTTATGCTTAAAATGTTCAGAATGATACAGGGAGTTTATATCAATGATATTTTTACCCATAACTTTCCTTTGTCAAAGCCATGTTCACCTACAGTGACAGTAGTCGACACAGTCATTGACATGATAGCCATGCTTGTGGCACATGCGCAATGCACTTTATATTTCACATTTTTTTAAATGCAGGTATTTTAAGAAATATCAACAAAATTATTTCCATTACTGTCATCGAGAGTGCTATTGGTGATATGAAAAATGCTCTTTTTCTGCATGCCGTTACGAAATCAACTTTGTATTAAACAGAAACCTTCATCTTGGAAGATATTGAAAAAAAAATATATAGTATCTGGTCTGCTATAATGATCTTCAGTCAACCAGCAAACTCCAAAATCTCTTAACAAGTCTGAGAAATGTCAATCTTGGAAGAACTGCAGTTCTATCCGCTAAATAGACAAAGAGTTATTGAGAACATATCTTCATGTTCAGCAGTGGCTTAGAAATGATCTTCCTCTCAAGAACGAGGTTGACAACATATAAAGAGAGAGATATTTTCAGTCGCAATATATTTTTTCTCAGCTCTAGACCACTTCCTGAATCTAATATTATGCAATTGCAAAGCAACTGTGTAAAAAACTGTAAATATGCACGGGGTGATCTATATTGTTCTCCAATCCACGGTCATTACAGAGGAATAGGTGCTGAATATCCGAGTTGTTGGAGAAAAAAAAACACAAGTTTCTTTATAGTGCGGTTTAAAAATTAAATGTAGCTGTTAGGCGAATGGTCTAAGCATACGCGGTCACTAACTCCATAGAAACACACAAACTGTTCTTCAATAAATATTTCGGTTGCTTTTAAATTTTTAAACTGTCCTATTTCCAAAAATCCAGCTTTTTACTTCAAATGTCTGGGTCAAATCCTTGAAGGCTAGTCTATTCATTATTATAAACAGTAGTTTCTAAAATTACACTCAAACGCAATAAAATAACATCAGGCATGAATTACTCGTTATTTTTTATTTCATAAAGGATCAGAACCATTTCGATGAAATGAATATCTGTTGTATACCGAAAATCCAATGTAATATAATTACAACTCTCAATAAGTCAGGTTACAGTAACATAGGTCTCAATATAACCTGTCCTATTTGGAAGAACACTGTCCTGACTTAATACCCTAAAGCTCTCATTTAGTTTCAGTATTATTACGTATGAGAACATTCCCTAAATTAGTTTTCAGGAACTGTAACCTTTGTTGAAATGTTTTACCCGTTTTATTATATGAGTATTTTTGTAAAACGGAGACAGTTTAAAATATACTCTAGAGATTAATGAATCTGTTGGAAGTAATATATGTATACGGTGATTTTAGACATTTAACGTTACTTTTAAAAATTAGTTTTAAAAACTATGATGCATCCTGGTTAAAGGTTTATGCCGTAATAAAATGATCTCTACAATTCAGAATTTAATAATTTTTATTATACATAGCATGTAAGAAAAAGTCGGAAACGATAATCGTGATTGACTTTGCGCCTCATAATAGATTTATGATCGGTACAGATGTATTTTGTTTTAATGGGTTAAAATATTTTAAGCCGTGAGGTCGCCATGATAAGTTAAACTCGGGCACCCCCATCCAATCTTTTTTTTGTTTATTGTATTTATGTAACTGAAATATTCTTGCAAATTGTAGTACACTTTTTTATGCAATTATTAACATAGTATTTGAAGTTGCTGTGATTATATTTGTGTAACTTAAAATCGTAACATCGATTTGCGGAGCAACGCGTTCCACTAATTGTCGGTTTTCTTAAAAGAACATCAGTGAATACAAGTCTTTGTTATGCATCAATCTAAAGATGCGTTTACAGCTCCCGAACGAAGGCGAATCAATATTAGCCAAGTGCCGAATTCGCATGGTGTAAACAGATCATCGCACGCGAGCGAGGGCGAATACTCTCCTTAGCTGGGATTCGTCTACGGAGCGGGACATCAAAGAGAAAACGTACTCGATGTGAACAGTGAAAAAACCCATTCGTTGGCATTCGCAGTTAAAGACGATCGATCAGTGGAGAAAAGGAGCAGGAATATTATTGTATGCTATGACAACGCTATGATCAAATTAATCACATTACATTTAAATTATTTATATTAATAAAGACCGTGCTTATGGGACCCGAAAAATAATAATTGCAAATTAAAAACAAGAAAAAAAAGCGCTGAAAATTACTTGGGGATCACAACTTCCTCACCGTAGTAAAACTCGATATGTGGTGGAGTTTGTAGTAAAAGTAATTTTTGACGTTTCAAAAAGTCACATTGGTGGAATGCCACTAATATTTTTTTAGACATTTCAAATTTTAAGAAGTGTCAATCAAAATTCAAATTTTATGGTGTTGCCAAAATGTTTACAAAATTTTAATTTATAGCTTTCTTTAAACATTTGAACACAATATTATGATGGGTTTGTATAACAGATCTGATTTATAATCTTTCATCACGAATAAATTTTTTTGTAAAGTTAGAAATTGAAATGTTGTGGTCCGGTAAACCCCCGTTCCAGGGAACCGATTTTTTCTCATCAACGAAGTCAATCTCTTCCTTGACCTCTAGAATATATGTACCAAATTTGAAAGCTTTACCTCAAAAACTGTAGCTGCTATCGCGAACCACACGGACACACAGACAGACAAACAGACATTTTTTCTGTCTGAAATTTTGTGTATCGTCATCATTCGTCGAGATTCGTCCAGAAATGCAATAAAAATGTTCAAACTTTCTTTCACAAATACATACCTTCTTCACTTTGAGGGGAAGAAATGAAATTTACTAATTAAAAAAATGGAATCGTTGTTGTCTTCTTTTAGAAAGGAATGTCAGCGCCAAGAAAAATCAGGAGCTAGAGCAAATGAAGTGTATAACTTCAAATGGTTTGCATTTCAAAGCAAGTTATGTCTAGTAGATAAATTCACATCAAAAACTACAATGAATACGGATAGTAATGAAGTTAGTACACAGAAACATTTCCACCCGTACTTTACATTTTGTAATAAAATGTGTTCACGAACAACCTCTTGATGAGAGCGAACCTAAACAAATGCGAGCGTTCTGTAGCTCTTAACGTCCAAGCGAATTTTCGGCAAACACTTGCGAATTGTTCACTGTCGTTCGCTCGCTTTCGTTCGGTAGCTGTAAACGCACTTTTACAGAGTAAGCCTATCGCATATCATTCGCTCTCTTCTCACTTGTCTCTCTTCTTCGTGTGTGTCAAAATTTATGGTTATAGGGTGGGCTGAAAAGTATACTTAACAGAGCAATATTGAAAATACGAATCGTTGTGGGATACATTGTATCCCAATTGGGACATTGCAATATACGCTACGTTGTTACGTTATGACGCTTGAAGGCAGGTTGATATTTTATTCCATCTGTCATAACTCATAAGCTCGAACGGGACTTTTTTCCGTGACGCAGTTACGTTGCAAGAATCTGTTACAACTTTGTACGTGGCTTTATATGAGAAAATTTCGAAATAATAATTAATGTCTTACAATTTGAAAATGTACATTAATTTGAGAGAAAGCAACCTAGTGAGTAACTAACAACTTAAAATGTTTAATTGCTGACCTCATTTTTTGGTTTTTTCGAATTGCAGTAAGAGATATTTGATATTTTTTTATGAATTATTATTGTTAATGAGCTCAAAATTTAGCAACTTTGTCATATTTAAACCTACCTTTTATCTCTTAAGATACATGAGATGCCCGTGGGAATCCATTTGTATCAACATATGTAGGTATATAAGGGATAATTTTTTTGTGATTTTCTTTGTTTTAAAATTGTATTTTTTGAATAAAATTATGAACTTTCTAATAGATAACTCTACTTTTCTTACATTCCTGAAGATAATGCGCACAGTAGTATCATGAAAAAATCATCACCAAATTATGTGTTTATTTAAACTATTTTTTTTAAAGCGGTTATCAATGCGATTCACCGACGGACGCCATGAGCTAAGATCACCAGTGAAAACGTGATTACAGATTTTCATTATAAACAATGAGTCATATTCACTTCTTCTTTTTTTATTATTTCATCAACTTATGAGGGTTTTCTGATATAAGTTCTTAAACAATCTTAAATAAAAAAACTCAAATTTACAAAAAATCATAATGGTGGTGAAGATATTTATTTCCCAATTATTTTTATTATGAATCCTTACGAAAATTAATTATTTATGCTGTAAATGCAACATATAAAAAAACAATGAAGTTTTCATATGACGTTATTTTGTATTTCTGGACAAATTGTTTAAACAATTTTCACAAGAAAATTTTTCTTTTGATTCTTTAAGAAAAATTAAATGCTGGCCTACAACTAAAATTTTATATTATTATATTCGTTAGAATAACAGCAATGTCCTAAAACTACTTTAAATATACCATATTTGGTTTTTTAAATATTTACATTAAACCAAAAATAAGTAATTTAAAAAATTATTTTCACAATTTTTTTTGGAACCTAATTTGGAAAACTTCGAAAGAAAAAGTTATTTTGAGCAAATTTTATCTTCAATTATAGCCCAAAATTTTACCAAAAAGTAATGTAGTATTTTAAAAAAAAATCGACAGATATTTTTACATTTTTTTTAATTAATATCATAGTAATTAAATAAAGTTCATGAAAGAAATCGAATATGTGATTACTGTTTCATTGTTTCAGGTGAATTAGCCGATACTTCTATTATTACATCTATTTATCTGTCTAAATAAAATTAATTTTGCCTCAACATAATATTACATTTTACAATTAATTCGCATGAGAAAGCCTTTTGCAATAAGGCTCTTATGATATTCAATTTGTTTCTCAAATATTATCGTTTGAAATAGTTTACCAATAGTTAAAAAAAGATAAAAATAATTCTAAATATTTTTTGGTCAGATTTTAAGCTACAATTTGTATGGGGATCTAGAATTTGATTACAAACAGCGCGTTTAAAAAGGTTTTTCCGAATTTTATGTAAAAATATTATCGGCAAATTTTGGAAAATAATAATAAATTTCTGCTTTCATGTGACAACTAAGAAAAACTAAGAAAAAAAATAATAGGTTTTCATGCAAATATTTTTAAATTTCTTATGTCGAAACTGTGTCCCTTTTTAATATCTTTACTTGGGATATACTCGTATTGGATTAGATAAAACAGGCAGTTTGTATATTTTGCACATACGATAACTTCAGAATGATTTATATATTATACTAGAATATGCACCCTATATGTGTCAAGAATATATAGTCATTTATAAACCAAATTTGCGGATTCGGTTCTAAACCAAACAATGCACAAAAAACTAGCCTGCGGTGTTTCGTTAGTGTCATATGTATCGAAATATAAAGCCTTCTCTCAACTATTATATTACCTACAAATTTAACTGAACTCTCCAAAATGTTTACTTTATTTTTTCATTAATATTATCCTTTTTCTTTCTTAATAAAATAAAATATAAAGAACAGTTAAGCAGTTCATATGATACCATTTAACTTACGGACAAATCAGAAAAATCAAACAATTCATGAAAATAAGATTATAAAATTCATTCATGAAATAGGTACTTACCATTTCAGAAGTTCAAAAGAATTTAGAAGTTTCAAATCGAGAGCGTGTTAGATAGAAGTTCGTTCGCTGCTCTCAATAGGGACGACTGCAAGCATGCAGCTGATCTGAAATACACGTTGCGAACGACTGAATTGAACGCTCTAACAAACAACCGTCTCGAGCCAGCCTGGCGCTATCCAGAGAATCCTGCGCTTTCGGAATATCCTTTAATTCATGATATTCAATATCAGAAATTATGATTTCCTGACATTACGTATTTGTCAGATGCAATGTAATATGCACTTTTAATTGCGTAGTGGGTAGTGCAAAGGTAATATATACATACCCTATGTATGATACTTGAGGTCCTGGCATATTTAAGATAAAAAAAATTAAAAGAAAAGTAGTAAAGATTGTCCAATAGTATAGTTTAATAATCTTGACTGATTTATATAGTGTGAACAGATACTGTTCACACCACATTACATTAAATTGTTGCAGCTTTTAACGAGCTTAAAATAATTTCGAAAATATGTAAAATAGAGTACAGAATAATAGAATAAAAGAATACCATTATTTAACTAAATATAAATCTAATAAAAAATGCATTATGATAAATAAAATATTTAACTCTGATAAAGGAATTATTGAAAACATAAAAGAGATTTGCGAAATATTTAATAAAACTTATTCCGAAATGGGTAATAAAATGACTAATCTTATAGACAGAGACCAAAATTATAAAGAAAATGTAAAAATTAATGAAAATTCAATGTTTCTCTATCCAACTGATGAAAATGAAGTAAGAGAAGATATTATGAACTTAAAAAAATAAAGACTCGGTAGGTATTGACGGGATAAAAGCTGAAACACTAAAATAGATCATAGATTATATAACTGAACCTTTAAGGTTTATAATAAATAAATGCTTCGAAACTGGAGTATGTCCTTCAGCTTTCAAATTATCGGTAGTAAAACCTATATTTAAAAAGGGTGACAGATTAGAGCCTGTAAATTATCGGCCTATCTCACTAATCACAAACTTTAGTAAGATGTTTGAGAAAATACTAAAATTAAGGATAAATATCTTACTAAAGAAATATATGCCACTCGACAGAGAAAAGCCTTCACTGGGTATTTTTATAGTCTTAGCCAAGGCTTTCGATACGGTCAGCCATCAGCTGTTGATGGAAAGTCTTGAAACCATAGGTATAAGAAACCTACCACTAAAACTAATAAAAAGCTATCTCTCCGGCAGAAAACAATGCGTAGGTATTGGTGGTGTAAAGAGTGATTATCGGACTATAAATTGTGGTGTTCCTCAAGGTACCATCCTAGGTCCCTTATTATACATTCTATATATCAATAATTTATTTCTTATAAAAACCGATGGTCATATAATCAGCTCCGCTGACGACACCGCAATTTATGATGAAGATGATACTTGGATCAACCTAAAAATAAAAGCAGAAAATGATTTTGCTAAAATTAAAGAATGGCTGGACTACAAACTATTGTCCATAAACTTTGATAAAACTTTTTATATCCCCATTACATCGTATAAACCGCAACTACCGAATTATGATGTATTAAATATAAAAGTAAACGCCAGAAATGTCAACATTTCATATGCAAAGACTATAAGATATCTTGGTATACATATAGACCAACATCTTCGCTGGGATGTACATGTTGCACAATTTCACTTTTATCGCCTCTAAATTGTTATTTTAAGCTCGTGTATGGTTATTTCACTTCACTATCTTAATTTCATTATTTTCAACAATATTTAATTACGATATTTCAAAAACGTCAATTGTATTTCACTTACAAGGATAAAAGTAAGTTATACCATTAAAGTGAAAGAACGCAAAATTTCCAAACTGTTTTAATATGCTTTGACTAATGTAAATCAAGCTAGCTCCATATTTTCTGTCTAGTCTAGATTTACTTTGTCTTGTCTTGTTTCGAAGTTGACAAGGTGAAAAGAGCTGCAAAATGTGCATTCCATCCTAATCTATACTGTGGTATTATATGCTTTAGAATACTAACCGTCTTGAGATTTTCTAATGTATTTTTCTTAACATTAACTGGATGTGTCACACAATTCCAACAAAAATAAAGATAGGTTTATTTACTTATTTTCTTATAAATATACTGCTGGAAACTCGAAGAGACTCACTTAAATTATGGTGAGCTTTTTTTTAAATATAAACACCATAGTATTACGCTGTAATTTTCAGGAACACTCCTTGTTATCCACTTTCTACATACAGCGTGAAGCATAGCATAATAACGTATTCTTTTTAGTTAAAATTGATAGGTGACCTGTAATTAAAAAGCCCAAGTCTTACTCCAAAAAAACATTTTTGAAAATCTACTTTATCTGTTTTAGTTTTAATATTATGAATTTTTTTTCTATAATCCTGCATTTTTGCAGTTTGTATAATATGCGGTATTACAATTATTTTTTCCGAAACCATTCTAAATTGATTGCATGTAGCCCATTTTAATGCTCGGCGGCCTAATAGGCACCTCAAATTAACAAGAGACCACAGAAGAAAACGTCTTGATCAAGAGCACGTGAATTGAGGTTTGCAGGACCGACGCCAGTCCCTATTTACTGATGAATCTAAAGTCTTTTTGCATCCCGCTAATAACCATGCTCGTGTTTGGTGAAGAATTAGAGAAAGATATGAAGATTCCTTAGTTTACAAATGAAATTGGTAATGGATTTTTATACGTGGATGATAATGGAAGGCCTCATAGAGCGGTTATAGTAAATCAGTTTCTTGAAAATAATCATCTTAATAGAATGATATGACCAGTTTGCTTGACCTTGTAGAAATATAGTTGTAACAAAAGTCATTAAAAAACGTGATAAAACCTCAATAGGATTTTGAGACAAAATGGTACCTAAACTTGTAAGGAGTTGTAAAAGAGGTTATATTGATTTTGAATACGACCTCCATACGACCAATAAATGAAAATATATCGTCCAAAAATTCATACCATTAACAGAGGTTATATTAATATTGAAAACGACTTCGACACGACCCATGAACAGACGTATAGCGCTCCAAAAAGTGGTAGTCGTAACAGAGGTTCAATGCGACCTCGGTACGAGTCATGAATCATTAATAAAAAGTGACCAAGTTTTTGCTCTCAATGTTAGTCTTTGAATAAAAATATGAGAATGAACATCGTCATCCTCACTTTTTTTCAAACCCCCTAAGCCCAACCAACCAGTTTTTAGATAATTGTAAGTAGTTAAAATTATAGCTGATGATTCTTTTTCTTTTTGGGAAGCCCGGAAGTTTTTAGATAAAGGCCTACGTGTAGGTCATATCGAAGTCATATCCAAGATTGTTACGACCTTACAATGACTCTATAATGACCTCTATACGACAATATCACAATTAATTGTTAAGACGCGACCTAATAGTTATATAAAGGTCATATCCAATTAAGTCACATGAAAGTCGTGACAACCCTTCCCAGTCGTCCAAATTTGGACACAAAAGGGTTGCAACACGTCGTCACGTCTAAGTGCAAGTCGTTACGATTCTTATAAGACTGAAAATGTTACTTGGGATTGCAATTTCTGAGAAATAGCGTCTAATTCCACAAGAACTAATAGACAGGGTAATTTTCGGCTGTAGTAGGAGCACGTAGGGTCTATCCAGATATTAATGTTCTTCCTTTTTTTGGACATAATTTTTTTAATTAAACAATTTGTTTTTTGATTTTTGACTTAAAAAAATCCAGAAATACATGGTTTTAGAAAAATTATCATAATTTTAAAAACTAATGTAGAAGGCGTAGAATTTCAACAAACATTTTTTACGCTAAGAATTAGACATTCAAATTACATTATTGTGAAGGTTTAATCGATTACCCGTAATCCCAGGTCACCTATCAGGTTTAACTAAAAAGATACTTGTTATGTTTCACCCTATATAATTTTTTAAGAAAGTGGTTAACAAGAAGCATCGTGAAAATTACAGCGCAATGGTTGCAATCAAAATTTGGAAAAAGTCGTTCAAATCGATGAGACTGTCTAGGAATTTTACGGTTGAAAGCTCACTACAATTGTACGTGAGTCAGTTCAAGTTTCCATCAGTGTATTAATTCCTGTAAGTTTTGAAACGAACATTAGATTTAAATACAAAACTATGCCGAGTTATAAACTTCCTTAGCAACAATTCAGTTTCGGATATATTTTCTAATTATATATAGGTAATTAATTTAATTAGCTTGCCATTTGGGCGTTGGGTAATTAGAAAATAATCATTTGAATTATAGCCTACAATAAAAAAGTTTTTGTTTGAAACATAAAACATATCAATTCTACTACGTGAAGTTAAATATCCATTAGGAAAATAATACTAAAACAACAAAGCCGCTGAGTTGTTCATATTCCGCATTAATTTTCGCCGAAATTGAATTGCAAGGTGCTGAAATGTTAGAGAAACTAATTTACAAGCGAAATATTATGCCATTTTTTTTCTGTTTAAAATAGACTAAGTGTCCAACATTGCCCGTAACAAATCGAGACGTAATAAAACTTTAAAAATAATCATGTTTTGTTGAAAATATATCCGCGAAATATACATAATAACACAGAATATATTTTTAACTATACAGGGTGTCCCAACCAAAAGGAGGCACCCTGAATAACTTTGGAGATAAAAATTTTTTGAAAAATTGGTGAAACACGTCGACCTTGTTTCCAAAGGGGACATATTTTAATGTAATACTTGTATACCTATCATCATCCCTCTACCCTACATGGCCACACCCTCAAAAAAATTCAAATGGCAAGGGGGTCGAGTGATACATCTTTTGAAAGGTCTTTCAGTTCCCTACATAACTGTATATTTTTTTTAACTTTTATCGATTCGTTCTTAAGGAAAATAATTTTATTTTTGATGATTACACAAAATCGAAATCGTTTAAAAAATCAAAAATGCACGGCACGGCGGTATTGGAATTTATAAAAAAAAACTACATTTTTAATGCTCTCAAATCAACACGAGTCTTTTCGACAAAAAACACTTTCCTTGTCCGTTTAGTTTTAGAATAATAAAAGACTCATAAGTATTTGATAGTCCTTGAACATTAATTTGTTCACAACCAATTTTAAATGGAGATACATTTTACCAGAGTGAGTTCTCAAAATGGTTTATATCCTTCAGGAGAGAATAGAAATTGTCAGCATTTATTTTAAAAACGATAATTGTGCTAGAGCTACGGAACACATATTCAATAGAAATCACCCAGATAGAAGGGTTGGTTCTCAGTATGTTTTACACTTATTGACAAAATTTATGGAAACACGTTCTGTAGGAAACAAAAAGCATGAACATCAGCGACCGATTAGGAATGAAGCAGTCAAAGTGGCAGTTCTGGGGCATTTGCAGATGGATAATACTAAATCGATCAGGAAAGTAGCTGAGGCTTCCGGTGTATCACGAAGCAGTGTACATCGAATTGTAAAGGCCCAGAAATTTCAGCCATATAAATTTAAAATGGTACACGAATTAAACGAAGATGATCCCGATCGTCGGCTTGACTTCTGTGAGATTTTTAGTGAACAATTAAACAGTAATGCCAATCTACTGTATAATACGTGTTTTTCTGATGAATCGACATTTCAGTTAAATGGGGAGGTAAACAGGCACAATTGTAGGTAATGGAGTGAAACCAATTCACATTTGTTCACAGAAACTCATACCCAAAGGCCTCAGAAGTTAAATGTTTGGGCTGGCATCTTAGGGGATCACATTGTCGGGCCGTTTTTTATTCCTGACAATTTAAATGGCGAAAGGTGCCTTGATCTTTTAGAAAATAACATCGACCCAATGATTACCCAAATCCTCGAAGAAAACGATAATCTTTTAGAGGGTGAACTATTTTTTCAACAGGATGGGGCACCCCCACATTTTGCTATAGCAGTCCGTTAATTTTTGGATAATCGGTTTCCTGAGCGATGGATTAGAAGAAGAGGTCCTGTGGAGTGGCCCGCTAGGTCACCCGATTTAACTCCCTTGGATTTCTTTCTGGGGTGACATTTGAAATCGAAGGTATTTGCAACAAGACCCGCATCTCTGGAAGAGTTATGTGAAGGAATTGTTCGAGAATGCCATTTATCGACTCCAAATGTGTTCAGAAATTTTCGTACAGAATTTCAAGACAGATTATACTACTGTATGGAAGTCGGTGGGGGTCATTTTGAACAATATATACGATAATTTAAACTGCTTCTTTTATTTTTATTTCCCGAACCTAAAATAATGACACAATCATTTCTCAGGAACGAATCGATAAAAGTTTAAAAAAAATACATTTATATAGAGAATTGAAAGACCTTTCAAAAGATGTATCACTCGACCCCCTTTGCCATTTGAATTTTTTGAGGGGGTGGCCGTGTAGGGTAGAGGGATGATGGTAGGTATACAAGTAATTAAAATATGTCCCCCTTGGAAACAAGGTCGACGTGTTTCACCAATTTTTCAAAAAATTTTTATCTCCAAAGTTATTCAGGGTGCCTACTTTTGGTTGGGACACCCTGTATATGTAATGGAATCTTAATTTAAAACTAATCTGACTACACTCTAACAAAATTATATAATGTGTAGTAACTAAAGATTATAGGTCTATGCTTCGTATGATCTGTAAAAATATATAATTCTTCTGTCATTTTATTTCATGTGCATATAGTCCTGTTTTCCGTTGTTTTAATTAATTTTGGAAACTTTTTTATTCAGTTTTAATAACTCCGTTGTACTGACAAAACATATGTAAGAAGATGGATTATGTGCAGTATATTGCGGTAATCTTCAATTTACGTGAGTTGCAATTTGTAGAGCTCCTCTACACATGCAGTGAGTCCTTAGATCATTATATATAGTAGTAATTTATTTACAGAAGTTTCTCATTATATAAGTGTACTTTGCTATAGAGGGGGTATTAAGTTAATTTTAAATTAACATTAAGATTATAACGTTAAATAAAAGTAGTTATTTTTATTTTTTACTTCATAATTATTTTATGGTTATTACTATTTTTCTAACTAGCCATGATAACCAAACAAATACCAACGAGCTTAGTTCAACAAGCAATAGCAATAACAATTTTTCAGCTATTTAGAAAAAAAATGATTACAGATATATGTAAATATATGTGTATTTATCCATGACATCTAGAACTAAATGTGGAAAGTTTCAAATCGATCCGCAACTAAACAACAACAGAATGTGCATCGATAAAGAGGAAGGCCAACTATTTTTCTTACGTCTAGAAAATGTGAATAACAGCGATGGTGAATTTAAAAAAACAACTACAAAGTAATATTATTTACAAACTTCATAAAAATTCCAAACCATATAAAACTTACCTTTTAATAAATTTTCCATATTTGACTTTATACACAGTCCTTAAAAAACACAGGTCTTTCTGTTCTATGTTATCCATACCTAGTAGGCGTGGTGGATGAAAGGGTAGGTTGGGTTAGGTTAGGTTTGTTGTGAGTGGGTCTCAGTAGACCCTCCACTGCGGCCATTAGCAGGCCTATTGTGGCTCACGCCTAATTATATTTCACCCAATAAGTTCAGTCTCTTAATGAAACTGATAACTTTATTGGGTGAGAATGTGTCCAGATCCTCTGGCAGCAGTTGCCCTTTGCCAAATATTGAGAATCGGATCCTCTCCACAGCAGGACAGGTGCATAAGATGTGGTCTGCCTTCTCATCAGCTTCCAGACATAGACGGCACTCGGCGTTTTTCGCTAGGCCGAGTTTATGCAGATGATAGTTTAGTCGGCAGTGTCCGGTATATAGGCCTGTTAGAGTTTTCAGGTTTACCCTGTTTAACTCTAAAAGTTTCTTAGCTTTTGATTTCAAAGGGTATTTTATAAAAGCCTTCGAATGAACTATTCCTGGTAACTCTTGCCAATACTGGAGAGTTTGCCTTTCAGCCCCGGTTGAGATAGCCATCTTGGCAGTACTTGAGGATATGCCAAATATTGGTTCTGGTCCGATGAATCGTGATCTCGCTCCTTCTCTGGCTAAGGAGTCCGCTATTTCGTTACCTTCCATACCAGAGTGGTCGGGTATCCAGACCAGAGTCACTTTGTTGTTTTTGCTCAAATGATTTAGAGCTTTCCGACAATTCCATACCGTTTTGGAGTTACACCGGTAGGAGCCAAGAGCTCTTATAGCTGCTTGGCTATCTGAGAAAATTTTTATTGATCTGCGTGTAAGATGCATATATTCCAGCCTTCGTACACACAGTTCAATGGCACGAACCTCAGCCTGAAAAACAGTTGTATGAGTACCTAGGCTTGAGAATATCCTCACCCTTGGTCTGTAGCAATGTACTGCGGCTCCTGTTCCCTCGGGAGTTTTGGAGCCGTCTGTAAACCAACAACCGTCTGCCTTCAGTAGATCGGCTTTATTCCGATCCCACTCCTCTCTTTCTGGAGAAAGGATGAATGGGTAACGTACTTATAGCTATTTACTCGGTACCGAAGATCGATGGTTCAATTCTACCCTGGAGCAAAATTAGAAATTTTATTTGTAATTTGTTTCAGACTAAGATGGCAGTGGGAAATGTCGATGTTAATCTGACTCCACAGTAAACTGTAAGGCCTCGTCTCTATTTCCCAAAACAAAATCCTAGGATTTTCTGAGGTTACTTCGGTGACTTGAGAGGCGGTTAAGAAAACGTGGCCTCTCTTCACTGCGACCTAAACAATTTTTTGTGATAACCCTTATATTTATGTCTACCTATCAATTTCTACGCTTTTGAAGAAGCCTAAAAACTTTCTCGCGGCTATGGTTCCCACATCGACAGAGGTGTTCTGGATACCTGCTCCGAATGTCGTAACCTTAGGACTTTGCATGAGCAAAATACATATATGTTCTACGGTTCCTCTTCATCTGTACAGAAGCGACATATATCGCTTTCAGCTTTGCCCATTTTTTGAGATGGTGTCTTAGTGGACAATGACCTGTGAGAAGGCCTTTTAGTATTCTTAGCTCAGGTTTGCTGGCTCTATTTTGTGAGTTTATAAACTTCCTCGCTTGCCTTTGACCTGGAGTTAACTTCCAGTGGGAAAATTTATGTTTCTTTTTCCCATTTTGTGACCTCGTCTGTTTTTTGGCTTTTAAATATTTCACAAAACGGTTCTGGTCCGATGAATGATAATCCTGCACCTTCTCTCGCCACGGTATCAACAGTTCCCTTCTATTACTTCATGCTTTGCTCTTGTAGGCATTCCCAGACCATGTTAGACTTATAAGTGAAAGAACTTAAAACTTTAAGTGCTACTTGGTTATCTGAGACGACATATATTCTTGCTTCTCGTGTGACTTTTTAAAGCACTTTCGAGCGCAGATACCTCTGACGTGAATTTCTGCCTGAAGGCAGAGTTTGGTCTAAGGCTTTTGATAGCCTATATCTGAGCTCATATACTCTTATTCCTCCTCCTTGCTCCCTCTTTGATTCATCTGTATACCACATAAGGGATCCTTTTTCAAATGTGGGTTCTCCAGAGTTCCATATTTGGCGATCAGGTACTATCATTTCAAATATCCGCTCAAATTCAAGTCCCACTGGTATTTTGTCGGTAGGTTTGGTCATCAAGATTAACTGAAATCATTCAGAATACTCAGATGTCCAACCAGACTCTCCAAGTTTTAATTTCCTGGATTGCGATCTTTGAGCGCTAAGAGCTGCTTCCTTCTTTACATGCATATTTAAAAGGAAGCAAATCAAGCAGGGCTTCCATTGCTGTTGTTGGACAGGTTATCATTGCTCCTGTAATTCCCAGTCACGCTAACCATTGCAGTTTTAGCAACTTGCCTTTTGCTCTTTTATCTTTTTTGCCACCATACTAATGATGCATAGGTGACAATGGGTCTGACAACTGTTAAGTATGACGATTAAATCATTTTTGGTTTTAGTTTTATCGAAGAACCTGCGGCAGATCCAGAGCGCCGCTGTTGCTCTTTCAATAACCCTTACTAGGTGTTGGTTCCAAGTGAGTTTTTTGGTAGAATTATTAATTATTAATTAGATATTTGACCTCATTAGAGAAGGTAATTTTTGCACCACTCATTTTCGGGCTATTAGAAAATGCTTTATCTTTTTTGTGAATGGTAAAATGACCATTTTGCTTGGATTAACGTGTCAACCTTCATCCAAGCACCAATTTTTAATGATGTTGAGTGCGATTTGCATTAGGCCTGAGATCATCATATCATACTTACCTCTTATTATAATGATTAGGTCATCAGCATATCCTTGAATGTCGAATCCAGAGTCGCTGTCACTAGTAATATGATACTTCTTCCCTGACAAATAGAAACAAGTAGTTTTTTTTACCCAATCTGGTAGATAGAGCTAAACTTAAAAACTATAGAGCCATCCTTCTATTCCCTCATATCCAGGCAGCCATATCAATGTAACCGTTTAGTGAAGGAATTAGCAAGAGGCGCAACATATTGTGGGTCGAGATTTTATGAGATACTGTGTTTCTTTACTAACAGTTTGAGGATTTTCATCGTTTTAGAGCTGCACAGATAAATTTAAAGAATCTTCCCATTGCACTATCAACGTCCTCAAGCTATTGGCAAAGAATTATAGTGCCAACTAAAATTTCGACCCACGATAGGATATAAACCTGTTGTTTTTCGTTATCTTAAACAAGAATTCATAGATTACTTGATGTAATTTTTAATTTATTTCAATATACTTATTAGGCAATAACAACATTATTTTGCAGCATTAATTTATCAATACGGTGTATATCGAGTAGACAGATTAAGAATTTTGAATTTTAAAGAAATAAAAAATATTTTTATTCTAGAATTAGCGACCTTCTAGTTTCATTAATTTCAATCGTCTAAAAAATGGCGAAGGATCCGGGTAAAGCAAACTAACCGTTCATTGTTTTTTATTTTTTATAGAAAATACCACATATTTTATAGTAGTAATTGATTTACAAAAATGGAAATGTATGAAATTTTGTCAAATAAAATAAGTAAATATCTTTCCAAATTACTCCTTTCTTAGTAATCGTTACTACCAATAAAATTAAGGAGGTTGTAGAAGAAATTTAGAACATGGTATTAAAATATGTTTACTTTGACATACTTTTTAATTTTAAAAAGTCGGCTGTTGAATGAGATGCAATTACCAATAAAAAAAATAACTTTCACATATGAACATTATTTTTATAATCAAGATCAAGGAAAACATTTTGACATTTCATTTTTTTTTTTGCTTTTACTGGAGGTACCATTCACACCGTAAAGTAATTAGGTAGTCGGTATATTCTTGTCTCACACATGTCCAATTGGCGAAATATAAGCCAGTGAAACATTAATTTAAGAATGCACGAGATATAAATTGTGGGAGAGCTCCATTTTGCTGAGAATGCAGTTGTGAATAGTTTTCATCATCTTCAATAATTTCGGTTATCATTGGATCAATATATCAAGATACATTACTCCGGTAAGATTATCTGGCATAATAATAGTCCTACAATGAAGTTTCCTAAGATTCCAGCTCAAACATGAGATTTCTTGGAAGTTTGCATGCAAGTTTCAGATTAGTATCATCCCAATAAACGCAGTTATGTCAATTCAGTAGTAATAAGTTTGAAATAAACTCCAACAATGCTTATCATTACTATTCACCTGTATTAAATATTTAGACATTTAATATTTGATGTAATCTTTACAATAGGTAAAATATTGTTAATGTTAAATAAACAAATAAATAGATAAGAACTTTTAATTTTTTTGCCTTGATCTTTTCTGCGAGGCATTTTCAATATATATATATATATATATATATATATATATATATATATATATATATATATATATATATATATATATATATATATATATATATATATATATATATATATATATATATATATATATATATATATATATATATATATATATATATATATATATATATATATATATATATATATATATATATATATATATATATATATATATATATATATATATATATATATATATATATATATATATATATATATATATATATATATATATATATATATATATATATATATATATATATATATATATATATATATATATATATATATATATATATATATATATATATATATATATATATATATATATATATATATATATATATATATATATATATATGGTGATCTACCACGAGTGTGCCAAACTTCAGAGGCTGGTAATTTATCAGAATATAAATGGACTTTCATTAATAAACATATGTCCTAAAACGCATAATAAGGGAGCTACAACCCCTTGAAGGGCGTTGATGAATATCAATTTTTCGATTATAAGTCTGATATGGTGGGGATTAAAAAAATGAAATTTTCATACATACGGCCCCAATGTAGGCGCATAAAATTACAAATTTCGTAATTAACAGCTTGCTTTATTCAGGTAGTTTTGAGGGGTGAGGGGTAGTTTTTTCCCCAAACTTTTTTTGACGTCACTTCCGAAGCAAAACTTTTAAATAACATTATTTCCCATGCCATGACTCAGAAAAAAGTATTTTTCTAAAATTTCTGTCACACGAGCCGTTTTTGAATAATTTGCGTTGAACGGCAATAACGTTTTTCATGTGAAATAAACAACATTTTTATTACAAAATTAAAAATCAATGTACAACACAGAAATAACGTACTTAATAGCTAAATAAGTAACTGTTCAAAATGACCTCCTTGAGCACGAATACACGCCTGACAACGACTGAATTATTAATTTCAGCCATGTCACCATTGTTTGTGATATAAGCTAAACTATTATTGATCCTTTCCGTCAAGTGCTGAATATTATTTATTTCCTCAAAATAAACTAACTGCTTCATATGCCCCCAGAAATAAAAATCTAAAGGATTGAGATCGGGAGAGCAAGGAGGTCATAAAATAGGACCACAGTTACCAATCCAGTTATTTCCAAAATTCCGATTCAACCATTCAGTCACATGTCTTTCATTATGATGAGGCGCCCCATCATGTTGAAACCATACTTTCTGTATAATGTTTAATGACAAATCGTCTAGATGTTCCGTTAGAGGGGTTTCAAGAAAATTTAAATAATATTGTGCATTTATCCTATTATTTAAAAAATGCATATCTGCTAGTCGATTATTCAGTATACCTGCCCAAACATTAATGCTGAATCGACGTTGAAATCTTGCCTGCCTTATAGCTTGTGGATTTTGCAAGGACCACAAATGCTTATTATGATGGTTATTAATGCCATCCCTGGTGAAGGTGGCCTTGTCAGTCCATATAATATTTCTAATAAAATTTGGATCATCAGCAAATTTATTCAGAATCCAGCGGCAAAACTGGAGTCTTCTTTTAGCATCTCCTGGTTCTAAAGCTTGAACACGCTGATAATGATAAGGATGAAATTCGTCAGTGTGAAGAGTTCTCCATACGAAATTTTGCGATAGACCTAATTGCACCGAAATCCGTCGAGTGCTGGTTCCTGGGTTATCCCTTACCGTATTGAATACATCCTCTTTCCCATCAATGTTTCCCTCCTCGAGGGGTCCCTCTACGATTGTGAGATGAAGATCCAGGTTCCCGAAATCGTTGAAATGTGCAACTAAATACTGCTCGTGGTGGAATTATTCTATTCGGAAATCGCCGGTGATACTCATTTCTAGCAAATCTGGTCTTCCATCACAAAAACCGTAAATAAAAACAATGTCTGCATATTCATAAGTAGTAAACTGATTCATTGTTATTATTTTTTATTTTTAAATAATTTAGAATCAGAAATGACACTTAAGCAAAGTAAATGACCTAATACTACAAATCAGAAATATCAATTGTTTTTAAACATAGGTGACTTCAAGCCACTTGATTTGAGGATTGATCAAATTAATTTTTGCATATTTCACATGAAAAACCTTATTGCCGTTCAACGCAAATTATTCAAAAACGGCTGGTGTGACAGAAATTTTGAAAAATACTTTTTTCTGAGTCATGGCATGGGAAATAATGTTATTCAAAAGTTTTGCTTCGGAAGTAACGTCAAAATAAGTTTGAGGTAAAAAACTACCCCTCACCCCTCAAAACTACCTCAATAAAGCAAGCTGTTAATTACGAAATTTGTAATTTTATGCGCCTACATCGGGGCCGTAATGTATGAAAATTTCATTTTTTTAATCACCACCATATCGAAAAATTGATATTCATCAACCCCCTTCAAGGGATTGTAGCTCCCTTATTATGCGTTTTAGGACATATGTTCATTGATGAAAGTTCATTTATTTTTTGATAAATTACCAGCCTCTGAAGTTTGGCACACTTGTGGTAGATCACCCTGTATATAAATAAAAATAAAAAATTATGAAATGATCGAAATTATATTAAATAAAAAGTAATAACACAATAAACAGTGCATATTTACCTATATTTACCTCTTTTTTTAAGTCAGGAGAGCAAATGTAATTAGCTATTGTATTTTATTTCATTTCTATCAAACAATCCAACAACCTCCATGTCACTATGTGTTATATTTTATATTTATCATATAGGTTAGAAATACAGAACAAATAAAAAAGAAACATTGGCATTAAATTTAATAATTTAAAAACAAATTAAGTTCCTCTTCTTGATAAAAGTTAAAATATAGAGTGGAATGAAAAATAATATTAATTGAAAATTTTGTTAATTATTATTTACTAACTTTTACAAATCTTATCACAGATAAGTATAACATATATCTTTTTAAACAATTATTTTCCCGGCTATTTGCCAAAACGCTGAAACTTGGATTACAAAAAAAGATAATATGCACATTATGTTCAGTACTACTAACTCAATAATGTTATTTTTAATTTCAACTATTCTGTCCAGTAAAACCAAAAATAAATAAAACACAAGGTACTCACCAGTTGACACTCACTTTAAAATACTCTAAATTATCTACCGACACGTATTTCCGCCTGCATCGCTTCATCAGGGTAGCCAGCACAATTAAAGAATGTTTATTAAATTAAGGTTTACAAGTTTGGTTACTTTGGATTCTTTTAAATGTGCTGGCTACCCTGATAAAGCGATGCAGGCGGAAACACGTGTCGGTAGATAATTTAAAGTTTTTTAAAGTGAGTGTCAACTGGTGAGTAACTTGTGTTTTATTTATTTTTGGTTTTACTGGACAGAATAGTTGAAATTAAAAATAACATTATTGAGTCAGTAGTACTGAACATAATGTGCATATTATCTTTTTTGTAATCCAAGTTTCAGCGTTTTGGCAAATAGCCGGGAAAAATAATTGTTTAAAAAGATATATGTTATACTTATCTGTGATAAGATTTGTAAAAGTTAGTAAATAATAATTAACAAAATTTTCAGTTAATATTATTTTTCATTCCACTCTATTAAATTTAAATTTTTCATTGCACCCGATGCAATCATAAACTCATTTAGGAAATAATCACACATAAGATTTATTCCCTTGACACATCTCTAATTATTGTAAACATTTTCTCACATAAATATTTCTTGAGCTTAATACATCACTGTTCGTTATAGTCAAATGTGCCAGTCCATAATATCTGTTTACTTATCCATGTGATGATTATGTGCTCTTCGTCGGTAGAAAACTTGTGCGCGCTAAGGAAACAAAAAATAAAACCTTATACACAATTCTCTGGCATGTGAGACATCTGATTTCGTATTAAATCTATGGTCTTAGTTTATTAAGAAGATAAAAACAGTTTTAGTTTTTGTAATCGGTCCTTTGTATTAATATATCTAAATGTTTTGTGTATACTGGGCAGTTTTTATTAAATACAGTGACTTAAATTAAAATTTGTCTTCAATTTTTGGTTCAAGTTAAAACAATTAATGCATTTTTTTCTCATTACTTAGACAAGCTATAGCAAGATTATGGAAGCAAGCGTATTCTGAACAGACAAAATCTTTTAGATTACAATTCTTTACCTTATGATGGAATCTTTTACATTTGTAACATCTTAAAATGCTAATATTTTCATAAATAGGATATATATTGCATCCTATATATCCTTTTTTGCATTTAATAGTTTCGTGATTGCGCTTCCATTACACTCCACCATTGCAAATAGAGAGTCCCCACTCTTAGATTTTTTCAGCACTTTCATTCCCAGTCTATCGTCTTCTGTAGTAATTTCATTTTGGTTCCTTATTTCTAACGCATTATCTTTATACTGCAAATTTATGTTTGATCTCCAGACTGACGGTTTGCTTAACATTGTCCTCATCTACCAATCAACTCGTGTTTCATTTTTCTGTTGATCTCTCAGTGTCACATTTGATTATAATTGATCAATTTTTGAAATTTTTTATTGTGTTTATTCCAACTGCGATTTTACTTGGATTAACTTTATTTTGAATTTCCTTACAATACTTGCTGTGCATTAGGTTTTATTATGATACAAGTAAGATTATGTTCCACATTTCTATTATTCTTATTTACCACATCTGACTACATTGGCTTATGTTTATTTTATTTAGTACACTCTATACTATTCGAAGATTGCAGATATTTTGATATTTATATTCTTATTTCATTTCTTTTAATTTAGATTTCCTGGGATAATTTTCTTTATTTCATTCAACTGCTTTTCTAATTCTTTAATTGCTAATTTTAGTTGATTGTTTTTCTCTTTAAATTTTCATTTTCTTCCTGTATACACTCATAATTTAAGGTTAAATCTCCACAACACAGTATTCTACACTCGCCTATTTATTTACAGTTTATTTGCTTAAGCATGTCTTGTGATAGGCTCTTTCACATTTTATACAAACTGGTACTGTATATAATATCTTATTTTGACATGAACTACACGTTTTTTCAGTCTGAGCCACTGACTGACTTGTGTCTATCGGCGCCATAGTAACACACTATGTACTAAGTAAATATTTTTTATATGAACAATTTTACAGTTAATATATTTTATTTTTATTTTATTTTACACTAACCAACAAAACAAATTCCATTTACAAGATGGGAATAGTACAGAATTACAAAGATTAATAAATATACAAATACAAATTACAAAGAACAGTAAATATACAAATAAATTAAATTAAACAGTACATAGAGAAATCCATAGAGAAGGAAGAGAAAAGACAAAAATATCAAAAATTAAAAAAATATATAGTGTCGTAGGTCCTCATGTTGAGGAGGTTATAGGTTAATTTATTTTTTCTTTGTTTTTACTTTTTTTAAAAATATGTCAAAATCATCTTGGCGATTATTATAGAAGCTGGACATGTTATATACTGGAGAATATTTCAAAGTATTTAGTACGCGGAGTTAGTAGATAAAAGCACTACTCATGTCTAGATTTGAGCCAGGGTATATGAAAATTTAAGTAACTGACTAATTCTGGGCAGTCGAGTTACACGATTGCATAATTTGTGGAGAAATGGGATAAAAAGTTTTCTCTCCGACACTCCAGTAAGATCAGAGGAACTCTGTTCAGCAGAATTTCTTCAGAAAAACCTATGACAGGATAGGAACTATCCAGTTTAAAAGCAACAAATTTTAGAAATCTCCGCTGAATTGATTCAACATTATTTATTTGAATATTGTGGTGCAGATTAGAAACAAGCCAAGCATATTGAAGCTTCATACGAATAAATGAATAATACAACAGTTTAAAAGTGTCGCAATTGTTAAAATCATTACTATTGCATAGTATAAATCCAGCCTCTGCCACAATGTTCTCAATGGAGTTGAAAATGACAATACTATATCGAACGTTACGCCTAAGTCCTTAAAAGTGATTTGTCTGGACAATATTTGGTCATTTATATGATAATTATGTGTGATTTCAAATTTGTTTGTGGTATACGTCATATTACATTTTTCAATATTAAGATCGAAATTGTCCGACCAAGAGTATATTTTTGAAAGGTTTACTTGAAGCTTAATACAGTCGTTTATGCATTCAATTCTTGAGTATATCCTGAGATCGCCTGCATATAGTAGACAGGACATATCTAAATCATCGATAATGTCATTTACATACAGATTAAAGAAAAGAGGCCCAGTATTGGCTCCTGAGGGACTCCAGAGGTGTGTATTCGACAGACTTGTAAACATTGTAAGATATGTATATATATATATATATATATATATATATATATATATATATATATATATATATATATATATATATATATATATATATATATATATATATATATATATATATATATATATATATGTATTGTAACGGTGTATTTTCGGACGCCCCAAAATATGTCTAATATCTGTTCGGGCGCCAAATTATGTAACGGTGTCTTTTCGGACAGCTGGTTTGGAGAATTAATCCAGGATTCCTGTTAGTTGTAAATAAGAAAGCCCAAAGTATTTGTAACAGAGTTTATTTTATTAAAGTAACATATATCCAAAACATGAAGTTAAATAAACATAAAATCTGATTCTTCAACAATAAAACCAAGTCAAGTACATTTAACAAATATTATTTACATCGGTGAGATTAGTTTACGGGGAGTGTAATTCGGTGAACGTACGATGACGGTGGGCTTCAGCTACATGTACTGAAGTAAAACATCTAGGATACGATGCGGCGGTAAGTTCGATAATTATTTAACGGCAGCGGGCCCAGCTCAACACGCTGCAGACTCACGGTAATAAATAATTAGGGGGACTGGTGACGGCGGTTGGTTTAGCAACCATTCACCAACCATGGGCCCAGCTCAACACGCTGAAGACTCACGGTGATAAATAATTACTAGACTGGTGACGGCGGTGCAGAGCGGTAAAATGGCTACCAACACCAGGAGGTCAAGCTCAGCACGCTTAAAACCCCAAAGTGCTACCAGACATTCAGCCGGGCGGCGTCGTCGTCGGATTCTGAATTCTAACCAAATGGAGTCAAGCTCAACACGCTTAAGACTCCTCAACTACCCAGCTCAACACGCTGAAGGTAGTTGTCAGCAGAAAACTGAATGCTTTTCCTCGGCTACGGCCATACTATTTATACCAAAATCCTGGCCTTGGTGACGTCAATATTTCATGGCGGCAGGAAGTACGTGGCAGCACCTGCCAAACGGTAATTGCAGAAACTTCTAGGAATGAACATCTATGTGATTCATCATATGTCGGCAGGAAGTGCGCGACAGCACAAGACTAACGGGAATTTCCGAAACTATAGTAATGAACATGCGTATGATTCATTACAATATATATTATTAAATATGATTTGAAGGAAACAAATACTCAGCGGGCAAATACCCCGACCTGCATTGAATTACACCTTCAAATCATGATAGATTGATAGGCCAATATCATATCATATATATATATATATATATATATATATATATATATATATATATATATATATATATATATATATATATATATATATATATATATATATATATATATATATATATATATATATATATATATATATATATATATATATATATATATATATATATATATATATATATATATATATATATATATATACTGTACTTTATTAGTAAGATATGAAATGAAAATCGTTATTAAGTCCATGGAGATGCAGTGACTGTTAAGTTTATCAAGTAACTTATTATGGTCAAGTCTGTCGAATGCTTTAGAGAAGTCAATGTAAATAAGAGATTCATCTGCTTATGCATATCAATCGATTCTGCTATGTACTGCGTAACAGACAGATAGACAGATAGAAGTTTATTTACTTTTTTATAAACAGAACAAACTTTAGAGTATATCCTCCTTTAATAAAATATCTTCATCTCTCGACTAAACATTGGTAATTAGTCAGGCCAGGAGCTAACAGTGTCAAAAATAACTTCTAATTCAGTAACATTTATGAAAGGTTGTACATAAAGTACAAAAATTGGAATGGCACAATGATTAATTAAAACTTTTACACCTGAAATATCAATGAGACTGAGAACAAACTGCATTAATTATGCTGAGATATACTCGGCTTGAGATAAATTTTACATTATAAGACTGCATCCGATATTATTATAATTTGAACACATTTGATACAGAGAAGACGCAATTAAGATACGAGAGATAGATAGCATTAGTTATTTATGCTACAAGGGAGGTAAGTATAATTTACCAGTCGAGGACGATATTGCAGCCCGAGGCGCAGCCATGGGCCAGCAATAGAGACTGGTTAAATATACTTAACTCCAGAGTTGCATATTAAATTTTTTCAACTCTCACAATCTAAATAATAGAAGCATCAGGTTTTATTTTTTGACTGATTAATTTATTTTCTGACGTATGATTAAATTACCTATTAATAAATCAATGTATCAAAGGTGACCCAGTTAGCTTTTGCAGTTAAAGTGTGTCAATTGTTTGTTTATAAACGATGCTAGTAATTAGCCCAGTCCAAACGTTATAAAAATGCCGCCGTTTCAGAGATTACACTTTTGCATATTTTTTGGAGAAATCTACAACATTGATGTCTCCATCAAGCTTGTGGTGCGAATACTCCATGTTAAAAACAACAATTTTCATTAACGAGGATAGCGATATATCCAAATATTCTAAATTATGAGCGTTCTTGAAAATGAAAAAATGATAGCTACAAACCAAAAAAATCTAACGTTTTCAGCCCAGAAGAAATGAATCAGTTCCTCCAAAATGTTGTTTTTGTTCAATGTAATTAAGTAATAGTACATTGTGTAGCAAGGGAGAGAAACATCTTATTATTCTTCCCGACGCACTGTGGTCCCAAATCCCAAAAACGTGGCCATAAATACGTTCTTCACTTTAAACTAAAATCGATATACAAAAGTTATCGAGATTGCTGATTACGAATACTCTCTGCAGTCCAATTACAAAAAATAAAATGGCGAACCTAATGTGGCGGACGCATATATTTAAAAATTTCAGATTTAGTTGAAACTTGGCATTTAGGGATTTTCGAGATCGCTGATTATGAATCAATAGTTAAAATTAGAAAAACAAAATGGCTGATACAATATGGCGGAAGTATATAATTAAAAAATATCAGAATTAACCTAAACTTGGTATTTAAAGGTTTTGGAGGTCGCTGATTACGAATCAAAAAGTCAAAATTACAAAAAATAAAATGGCGGATCCAATATGGCGGACGTATATATTTAAAAAAATATCAGATATACCTAAAACTAGTTATTTATGTGTTTTTAAGGTCACTATCTACGAATCTAAAGTAAAATTACAAAAAATAATATGTCTACATTTCTTTTAAGGATTTAAAAGCACATTAAATTTTTTCAAATGCTACATCAAGTGTACTATTTAAATTGTCTTTTAGTGCAATAAAAAATTTCCTTTCTGCACAAGTGCATTTTTCTAGAGCCCGAAATAAAAATATGTGCATACTCTTACATTATTTCATATGCATGAACGTTATTATTATTAAATTATTTTTTAAAAACATTTTAATTTTATAAGAACAAATTATAAAATAGTAATAAATTTAATTTGCCACGTGATACATTATAACATAATAAATAATACCTTGTGATGTAAAATTTTTTATTTATTTTGAGATTTTAGGTTATCTGCGTATAGAAGGCAGGGAACGTCAATATAAGAAACTATATTATTAGTGAACAGATTGAGGAATAGTGGTCCTAATACAGAGCCTTGAGGTACTCCTGATGTTGTTGTGAATTTAGCTGATTGATGATCAGAACATTCTACAAACAGTGATCTATTTAAGATAGGTACTAAAAATTGTTGCCAGTTTCCCGAAAACTAAATTAGGCGAGTTTTATTAGTAAAACGTTATGGACCAGCTTATCGAAGGCTTTCGAAATGCCGGTGTAAATAAAATCGACATCTGAATTGGCGTCAAAAGCAGTAGTTATGTATTGACTAAGACAAGACAGACTAGTTGTGGTATGTGGCTTCATGGTCGAACAGTAAGGATACTTGCCTCTCGCCCTGGAGTCCTGGGTTCGATCCTTAGTGGAGGAGCTAGAATTTTTTCTAAGCCAGAAATTAATCCTAACATACTCGTATATTGTGTGTCCGTTGTCTCAAGATGTGTTGCCCTTTCCTGTTGTATTATCTGTGGTGTTTAAATTAATTTAAAGATCTGTCACTTATAAAGCCATGCTGAAATTCCGTGATCTAATGTTTCACGGGATTAAAAATTGGTTCATATAGTAAAATTTCAAGTACTTTGTAACGTCTATTGCCTAGGTAGCTGGTTTGGAGATATAACTACAGGGTTCAGTTACTGTTAATGAATAAAAGTCGGAGCCTTGGTAAAATAAATGGTTTTATTCTATTTAACTGTGGTGAACATATCAGGGTATTTAAATAATTAAATAAACATTCTTCTTGATGGGAACATCAGAGAGAGATAGATGGTGATGTGGGCGGCTAGGCAAACGACGTTTCCAGGCTTCTGGATGCCGGCCTCGGTGTTTAAGTACCGGTGCTCCCCCAGCTCTCCGCGCTGTAGATGATATCACACCACACGGCTGCCGTGGACTCAGCTTCGTTATTGTTGTTACGACAAATCTTCTGCAGGTCCTAGTTCTTCAGGCACAGCTTTCAGCTCACCGCGCTGTAAAAGAGGTCTGTTTACACACAGTATGTGCTCAGCAGGTTATTATCAGAAACGACGAACGGCGGCAGCTCCGAGTGAGTTCAGGCGCTTCTTTCAGCTTACCGCGCTGTAAAAGATGTCTGTGTACCCACTGCCGTCTACTGGATCCTGGGCTGCTTTTATAGTTGATCTCGGCTGGAATAGACGGGGGCCACTCGTGCTGAAATGAATAGCAGGTTCCGGGCAAACGCAGCTTCATCCATTTCCTGTCTCTCTCGCCGACCAGGTCGGGTTAGCTAGTGGCTTACAGTAATGAAAGGATGATTCATTACAACTTTAGAAATATTGTTAATTAAATTGTGATTTGTCTGTAGTTTTGTATATCCTGCTTATCGCCTTTTTTAAAAATAGGAATAATTCTGGCCTGCTTTAATATGTTTGGAAAAGTAAGAAGTCTCAATGAGAGAATGAAAAGAATGGTTAAAGGCCTAACAAGATGATATTTTACAAAATATCAACATATCTAGCCCGGACATAAGTATCAACAGAATAAAACATATTAAGGATGGTGGTTTATTGCTAAGTTGTAAAACTACGGAAGAAGTATCGAAATTTAAAAAGATAGCAGAACAAAAGCTATCTTCAGATTATGAAATCAGAGAGGTCAAAGGATTGCATCCCCGCGTTCGAGTGGTTGGATTAACGGAAAAGCTTGATGTCAACACTCTTCAGGACCTAATTATGAAACAAAACAATGAAATATTTGAGTCGAATTCTGAGCTTAACATTATTAAAATCTGGCCTACTAGAAATAACAACAAACTATATCAGGCAACTTTGCAGTTGGATATTTCAACATATAATAAGGTAATTAATAATGGGTACGTACTGGTGGGTTTAGATCTGTGTAAAGTGTTTGACGGTATTGAAATTTTGCGATGTTTCAACTGTAATGGGTTCAACCACTCAAAAAATGTTTGTAAAAATGAATTATCTTGCCCTAAATGTAACCTAAATCATTCTTTGGAATCTTGTAAAGCTGTTAATCTTAAGTGTATCAATTGTGTCAAGTTGAGAGATACCAAGAATGCTGACATCTGTGTAGATCACGCCGCTTGGGATCACGAAAACTGCCAATCCTATAAGAACGCAATTTTAAAACTAAAAACTGATCTAGGATATCAATAGCAATTAGACTGCCCATCAACATCTCTTCCGCCTACACCGGATATGTGCACGCCACACTCAGTCATAAGTAATCACGGTTATCCCTCCTTTAGCAATAGTCTGTCAATTTACTATCAGAATACTCGCGGCCTAAGAACCAAACTTAATACTCTCTATGACGCTCTTCTTACCAGTACTTATGATATACTCGCTTTCACTGAAACCTGGCTGGACTCACATATCCAGGATCAGGAAATAGCCTATGATAATTATGTTTTATTCAGATCAGACCGTGATAAGGTAGCGACGTGTCGTAGCGACGGTGGCGGTGTAATGTTGGCTGTCAGCTCAGCACTTACGGTAGTTAATTTAAATCTAAAACACAGTACTTTCCACGATTTATCATATGTAGATATAGTAGGCGTAAAAATAATAGTAAATCATTATCATTTCTATGTTTTCACATTGTATATTCCCCCAAAAAATGTCATCTGACTACTACAATTCTGTTGTTGATGCTTTCTGCAGTCTTAATTTTATACATAACTCACATATTTTAATTTTAGGCGATTTCAACTTACCAACTTACGCTTCTCAACATCTTACTGCTTCGCCCGCTTCTCAGATTATTTTAAACTTTCAAAACTTCTTGGACTTAAAACAATTTAATACCATAAAAAATATAAACAATAGACTACTGGACCTCGTCCTGTCGAACAGGGATTGTACAGTAGTAAAACCCCCCTGATATTCTTCTTGGAGAGGACTTGCATCACCCTGCACTAAGCATTTTTTATAGGATTAGCAATAGTTGCGAAAATCATGAAAAGAAATTTCTATCCTATACGTACAATTTTAGAAAAGCTAACTTTCAGATGCTCTATGAGATGCTGTCCGAGGCTGATTGGAACATATTAAATAATATTTCTGATGTTCACTCGGCATGTGAGCAATTTTATGGTATAATAGAACCCATATTAGCCACCTGTGTTCCCAAAAAAACGTATTCCTAAACGTAGTTATCCTCCTTGGTACAATAACGAGATCATAATGAATATAAAAGAAAAGCACAAAGCATGGAGGCATTACAAATCTGTTCCCAGTGAAGAAAATCGTCAAAACTTTTGCATATTGCGACGTAGAATAAAATCTGATATAGAGAACGCTCACACAAACTACAGTATAGGTTTGCAATTAAATGTTGCACGGAATCCCTCTGACTTCTGGCGCTATGTCAACTTCAAAAGAAAGGGTTCTAATCTGCCAAAAAATATTAAATATAATGATGAAATCATATTCGATCCTCAACTGATTAGCAATTCATTTGCTGATTTTTTCAACAGTCATACTCTACTCCAGATCAGTGTAATCCTGCTGACAATCATAATTCATTACATAACACTTGTCTAAATATTCATCAGGTCACAGAAGAGGAAGTATTATTGTCACTTAAAAAATTAAAGCCAAAACTAACTAGTGGCCCAGACAACATTCCGTCATTTGTTGTACGTGATTGTGCTTCAATATTCGCCAAACCTCTTTCAATACTTTTCAATCTATCTCTCCGAACATCAACATTCCCTCAATACTGGAAGCAGTCCAAAATCATACCTGTCTTTAAAAAAGGAGATCGAACTCTTATAACTAATTATCGCCCTATTGTAATTTTAAACAACTTTGCTAAAGTTCTTGAAATGTTATTATATGATAATATATTTCCACATGTAAAACATCAACTCTCAGATTCACAACATGGCTTTTTTAAAGGTCGATCTACAACAACTAATCTTTTCTGTTTGACGGAATATTTATCTGAAGCAATTGATGATGGTAGTCAAGTCGACATAATCTATACAGACTTCTCTAAAGCCTTCGATAAGCTAGATCATAATTTACTCCTGCAAAAATTACACATTTTTGGATTTTCAAATCAGCTTGTTGAGTACTTCTCATCCTACCTCGAGAACAGATCACAATATGTACAATACTGTGGACACAAATCCGTCGAGGTTCTACCAACGTCAGGTGTCCCGCAGGGGTCGAATTTAGGACCACTTTTATTTAATATTTTCATTAATGACATTGTATCTGATATTACCGTAAATTGTCTACTGTATGCTGATGACCTAAAACTGTTCTGTAGAGTTTCGAGCTCTGAGGAGTGCGAGATGTTGCAGAAAAACTTGAACGTAATTTATAATTGGTCTATAGGAAACAAATTACCCCTTAATCATTCAAAATGTAACGTTTTATCTATAACAACAAAAACAAATATTATACCATACCAATATACGCTAGAACACAATATACTTTCTAGACCGGAAACTTTCACTGACTTAGGAGTAATATTTGATAAAAAACTAACATTTACGAATCATATTAATCATGTAATTAATAGATCGTACAAATCTTTGGGTTTTCTCATCAGAAACACTCATCATTTCAACAATGCTACTAGCCTCAAGCTACTCTATAATTCTATCGTTAGATCAACCTTAGAGTATGCCTCAATAGTATGGTCGCCGCACTATAAAGTACATATAGATAACTTAGAGAACATACAGCGAAGATTTCTGAAATACTCCACTTATAAAATTGAAGGGTCATATCCGCCTATTGGTTATCCCCAGTCGGAACTTCTGTCAAGGTTCTCACTGAGATCGTTAGAAGATCGACGCAAAATCTCTTACTTGGTTTTTCTTTACAAATTGATACACAATGTGATAAACAGCTCCCATATTCTTAACATGCTCCCGTTTCGTGCCCACCGAGTAGCTTCGCGTCAAACACAATTATTTATTTTAGCAAATCCAAGAACAAACTCAAAAAAATTCTCTCCATTACAAGTCATGTGTAACATATACAATAACATACATGATCGCGTCGACATATTCAACTGCAACGTTGCCTCAATAAAATCATGCATGTACAACCCCTGATTCGGAACTTCTTCCGGAAGAATTTCAAGACATACAATGTTTTGTATTATTTATTCATATAATATGTGTAATTAACTATTTATACTATGTTTATACTCACTACTATTGTAGATACTTTTTTTTTGTTGTTTTGTTTTCTTTTATTCATATTATCTTTGTATTCCCTTTTGTCTTCTGTATGATGTTTAAGTACCTTAGCTAAGTCCCTACTGTATTTCTTTTTTTGTTGTTGTAACCTAGTATTCCTATTCTGTAATTGGGTCTGAGGACCTGTTGGATAGTGTACCAAATAAAATAAATAAAAATAAAAATAAATAACACCACCTACCCCTTTATACAACTTTTTGTTGGAATGTGGTCAGATTAGTTTTACATTAAAATTCCATTTCATACATAGTTAAAATGTATTATTTCGCGGATATATTTTCAACAAAATATAATCATTATTTTTAAAGTTTTGTTATTCCAAAACTCTGTTACGAGGAGTGCTGCAAACACTGTCATATCGACTTTATATAAATAGGTAGGTAGGTAGGTTTCTTGTGAGTGGGTCCCTGTGGACCCTCCACTGCGGCCTTCACCAGGCCCATTTTGGCTCACACCTAGTTATATTTCACCCAATAAGTTCAGTCTCTTAACGAAATTGATAACTTTATTGGGTGAGACTGTGTCCAGATCCTCTAGCAGTAGTTGTCCTTTGCCAAATATTGAGAATGGGATCCTCTCCACAGCGGGACAGGTACATAGGATTTGGTCTGCCTTCTCATCATCTTCCAGACATAGGCGGCACTCAGCGTTTTCCGCTAGACCGAGTTTATGCAGATGGTAGTTTAGCTGGCAGTGCCCGGTATATAGGCCTGTTAGAGTTTTCAGGTTTACCCTGTTTAACTCTAAAAGTTTCTTAGCTCTTGATTTCAAAGGGTATTTTATAAACGCCTTCGAATGAACTAATTCTGGTAACTCTTGCCAATACTGGAGAGTTTTCTTTCAGCCCAGGCTGAGATTGCCATCTTACCAGTACTTAAAGATATGTCAAGTATCGGTTCTGGTCCGATGATTCGTGATCCCGCTCCTTCTCTGGCCAAGGAGTCGGCTATTTTGTTACCATCCATATCAGAGTGGCCGGGTATTCAGACCAGAATCACTTTATTGTTTTTGCTCAAATGATTTAGAGCCTTCTGACAATTCCACACCGGTAGGAGCCAAGAGCTTTTATAGCTGCTTGGCTATCTGAGCAAATTTTTATCGATCTGCGTGTAAGATATATTCCAGCCTTCTCACACAGAGTTCGATGGCATGAACCTCAGCCTGAAAAACAGTTGCATGAATAGCTAGACTTGAAGATATCCTCACCCTTGGTCTGTAGCTATGTACTCCGGCTCCTGTCCCCTCGGGAGTTTTGGAGCCGTCTGTAAACCAGCAACTGTCTGCCCTCAGTAGGTCGGCTTCATTCCGATCCCGCTCATCTCTTTCCGGAGAAAATATGTTGAAGGTCAGCTCGTAGTTGGTCATGGTAGGCATAATATCCGAGGGCATTCCCAGGATGCTATGATTCTCTATGTCATCTAGCAACATGTTCCGCTCCATAATACTAGTCTGCGACATATATGGCCGCTTGTTGCAGTCTATAGATTGTCCACCTGGATTCTCTCTCTCTCCAAGTATATATGAAGAGGGGGTAAATCCAAGAGGATTTCTATTGCAGCTGACGCGACGGTGTGGTGCTAATTGCTCCCGTTACGGTCATGCATGCTAATCTCTGCAGTCCAGAGAGTTTGGCTTTGGCCGTCCGTTGTGATTCTTCGGCTACCAAACAATGATTGCGTATGTTATCATTGGTCTGATGACCGTGATTTAGATCAAGTAAATATGTTGGGGACCCATGCCCCAGGATTTGCTTTGTGGATTAACTTTTCCAGATGGGAGTTCCAATTAAGTGATCTACAGTGATTCCTAGATATTTCACCTCCTCCGCAAATGGAATAGTTTGACTCATTAAGGAGGGAGGTCTTTTTAAATAAATAATTATATGATTTTTTTTGCAAATTATTTTCTCTAACTTTTTGGCACCTTGCAATTCAGTTCAGGCGAACAATAATGCTAAATGTAGTACAACGGCTTCGTTATTTTAGTACTGTTTCCGTAATGGGTATTTAATTTCACGTAGTAGAATTAATATATTTTATGCTCAGATAAAACTTTTTAATGTGTGCTATAATTTAAATGATTACTTTCTAATAACCCAACTTCTAAATGGCAAGCTAATTAAATTAATTATCTATGTTTAATCGGAAAACATATCAGAAACTGATTTGAGTTATTAGGAAAATTATCAATTTATTTGGAATTTTGTACATTAACTAAACACCGCACTACCAAACGTTTAAAGAAATAAAAGATATTTTTAGTTTTATAATTTTCATTGGGAAATTCTTACTAAACAAAATTTCCATACAAGCATAAAATCGAAGTAATTTTATAATTCAGTTTGTCAAATTAAATAGAAACAGTATTTTATAATTCCCAGTTATTGCAAAAATGTTGTTTAGAAATATGAACTCGGATGTGAATGGACTCGTTATTTCTATTGTCTAATAAATGGCGAAGGATCCGGGTAAAACAAACAACGTTTTAAATAGTTTGTTGTAGTGATTTATTAAACCCTGGCAACTTTTTCCCAATAATTTTTTCTCACTCTCGGTTACAATAGTGGATGAGTAAATAGTAATATTTTATCGTTAAGTTTTCTTTGTAATGGGAATTTTCTTAAAAAATTATATAACAATAATTCGCTACGTTCAAATAAATATATTAATAATATGGCTTGGGTTAATTGTATGAAGATGAATATTATATCATTTTACTGTTCCTTGTTATAAATATATTCAATAAATACATATTTTGTTGTTGTATCGTAAAATATTCTGTACATCTGTATATACAGATATAAGGATGATTAAACTCGATTCCCACAACTGCTAATTGGGAATCTTAAGAAATTTTAACAAAGAAAATTAGAAACCAACCATTTCTCACTAAGAATACAAAAAGAATTAAAATCTATTGTGATTTTAAATATTTGGAAATGCAAAATTTTTATTTTCATGTAGGAAGTATAGTAATCGTGATATTTTTCGACCTCGAGATTTTGATTGATATATACGTTTTGAACCCTCCTGAATCCATCCTGACTATTTGTGTGTGTGTACGTGCATGCGTGCGTGCATGCATGTGTGTGTGCGCGTGCGTGCGTACGTGCGTGTATACTAATGGACATCCCAAATTTGACAATTAAGATCTTCAGCAACATTTTAGGTGAGATAAGGCTTTCAAATTTGTTACACATGTTCTAAAGTCCAAAGACAATGATAAATTCGGTGATGAGCAAAATTGGCCAGCTGAAAGGAGATCCACGGGATCCAAACTTTTTGTATTTGACTTTACAAAAAAAATATATTCTTGATGAAAGATTATAAATTATGTTTACTATATCAAGCAAATAAAATATATTTTCCAAGTACTTTAATAAAGCTGATGTAAACTGAAATTTTGTACATATTGACCTCATAAAATGGAGTTAGGATAAATTTGGCAGTTTGACATTTGAAATGTCTAATTGAGTTACAAAAATGTCAATGTCAATAAGAAAAATTTATTAAAATATATGACATGAATTATTATTGACTGTATCGTAGGACGCTGATTATTAATTATTTAAAAATTTTAATGAAACATTTCAAGATACGCTTTTAAAATTTATATGGGGTAAGTGGAGAATTAAATATACTGCTTTTTTTGGATCAGGACGATATATACTGGTATAAGAAAATTATGTGCTGCCACATCAGATATTTTAAACTAAAAATCAACGTCGATTACTAACGAGTCGACAATTTAATATTTTAAAATATATTTATATTTCATTTTTTTTTTTAATATTTAGTTTATACTAAATATTAGAAAAATAGTATAATGACTATGTGACACAGGAAATGTAATACGTAATAAATGTTAAAATATTTTAATGACTAGTTATTATCTATAGTTATTTATTTGTGGCATCCTGTAAGGTTTCTTTTCAGCTTCTTTGGGTATTAAGCCACTGTCTATAAATTATTTTAAAAAACTGATAAATGAACCTCTGCGCCAAAGGATCAGTCAGAGTTTGGTTTTGAAAAAATGCTTTTTCCTATCCAAAAAATGTCTCATACCAAAAAAAATATTTAATCTGGAAAAGAAACATAAAGTTCAAATATTTTAATATGATACAGAGTTTTTTTTTTTACCCAAAAAAAGGTGAGTGGAAATATTATAGGATGCCACAAATAAATAACTATAGGCAATATCTTCATAATAACTATGGGCTCAATAATAGACAACAGTAAAGAAATACGTACATACGAAAGTATGTACGTATTTTATCTGACACACAAGAATTATGCTAGGAACAGACAATTTGAAAATTATAAAATATGTGGACACGTATGGAATAGCAACCACATTATTAAGTGGAACTTGCAAAAGTTTTGGAAAAAAGAAAGTAATAGTACAAAATAGAACTAAAAGAATCCGCCATTATTTTGTTGAACGGTGACAAAAGTGTGTCAAATTACTCTGTAGATTTTTGTACGAACTTGCTACCAATCCTTAGAGACGAGTTAAGTAGACAAAATATCAGTATAGCTTAATGTCTCACGTGCCTATGGAAATATATAAATAAAAACTATCATGTTTGACATTGCTGCAAAGACAATATTTCATCAAAGAAACTTTGCTCTAATTTTGAGAACGGAATCAAACAGTATTCCGAATCATCAACTCTTTATCATAATAAAATATTTGACATTTGGTTTTTTTTTTCAGGTTAATCTAGGTGTGAGACATTGTTGGATAGGAAAAACTTTTTTCAAAAACCAACCTCTCCTTTTGGCGCCGAGATTTATTTATCAATTTCTTTAAATAATTTATATACAGTGGCTTAATACCCAAATAAGGTAAGAAGAAAAACTTTAATGAATTTGTTAAACATTTAAGAAAAATTATCAAATGATTAAAATTTTATTAGGTAACGATATCTAACCCCAAAATTAACGAGTTGAAGCTCCACGTTATCTTACACATTCTTAAACGAGGCATGATTTGATGATTTAGGCGGTCGATATCTCTTGTGAAATTGTGTTCCAAGCTTTCTAAATCTCTTGTCGTAAGTGCTGTGGGACCAATAATCGACTTAGCCATCCCATACATATTGAATTGGCGAAAGATTAGGTGATATTGCGGACAATGGAAAAACGTTCACATCAGCGTCTTGAAGAAACGTCCTGGTCATGATAACAGTATGATTCTGGCTTATCCTGCTGGAAAAAGACAATTTTCCAACCTCTGAAAATATTGCAACGTAAGATTCCAAGACGCTATGGATATACTCTTTTCTAGGAAGAGTAGAAAAAAGCTGCTTCCATATACTATTATAAGCCATAACAAATCTGAATATTCTTTCTCCACGTCGACGGCGAACTCTTCTGCATCCATCATGAGTTCACAAATAGAATCGGGATTCATCATTGAACTCTATCCAATTTCATTCTTCATCATTCATTCTTCATTCTTCACCGCCTGGTGCAATAATTGGCTAGAGCACGCGATAGCAAGTGTGAGTAGACAATCTCTCCATCATCCTGTGGATTCGAATCCCCCCCACCGGCACTGGCAATGGCAATGGAAATTATTGTGTGTCTGCATTTTTTTATAAGTGTAACTCTCGCCCGTACAGCTTCGGCTTTGAAGTTTGTCCAATTTCTATGGTGTTATTTATTTATTTATCCCATTGGGCACGTTCATAATTTTTGGTTCCTTAGGGTCAGTGGCAAAATAAGGCAGAGTCGGTACGATAGAAGACCAAAGGAACTTTTATTTGATATATGGACCTGATGGATAGTCATTGACCTGTAGCAGCTAACCGTTAATTTGCCATAACAAATTTGGTTGCACTAAAACAATCTGTTAGGACCGCAATGTTTCTGTTTTTCATTCTACGCGGGCACTGTCAATGATGGTAAAACTAAAAGAAATTAACAATTTAACTTGGGTTTAATATTAAAGGATTTTTTTTTTTGAGTAAATACCAAAAACAAAGTGTATCCTTCAGTCGTTCAGAACCAAAATATTATTACCTATTAGAATTTCTGATAAATTTGCACCTAAATTGTTTATGCAGTTTGAATACCGCACATTATTCTTATGTTAGTACCTACATAATAAACTACTGTGAAATTAAGATAAGTTTAACGTCAACGATACCCCGTCTTCATATATATCTGGAGAGAGAGGCCAGGTCGGCAACCTACAGACTGCAACAAGCGGCCATTAATATGCAGCAGACTAATATCATGGAGCGGAACAGGTTGCTGGATGACATAGAGAATCACAGCATCCTGGGAATGCCCTTGGATACTATGCCTACCATGATCAACTATGAGCTGACCTTCAATATCCTTTCTCCAGAAAGAAATGAGTGGGGTCGGAATAAAGCCGACCTACTGAAGGCAGACAATTGTTGATTTACAGACGGCTGCAAAACTCCCGAGGGAACAGGAGCGGGAGTACATAGCTACAGACCAAGATGAGGATATTCTCAAGCCTGGGTACTTATGCAACTGTTTTTCAGGCTGAGATTCATGCCATTGAACTGTGTGTACGAAGGCTGGAATATATGCATCTTACACGCAGATCAATAAATTTCTCAGATAGCCAAGCAGCTATAAAAGCTCTTGGCTCCTACCGGTGTAACTCGAAAACGGTATGGAATTGTCAGAAAGCTCTAAATTATTTGAGCAAAAACAACAAAGTGACTCTGGTCTGGATACCCGGCCACTCTGGTATGGAAGGTAACGGAATAGCGGACTCCTTAGCCAGAGAAGGAGCGGGATCACGATTCAACGGACCAGAACCACTACTTGGCATATCCTCAAGTACTGCCAAGATAACTATTTTGGCAGTACTTGAGGCTGGGTTGAAAGTAAAACACTCCAGTAATGGCAAGAGATACCAGGATTAGTTCATTCTAAGGAGTTTATAAAATACCCTTTGAAATTAAGAGCTAAGAAACTTTTAGAGTTAAACAGGGTAAACCTGAAAACTCTAACAGGCCTATATGCCGGGCACTGCCGACTAAACTATCATCTGCATAAACTCGGCCTAGCGGAAAACGCCGAGTGCCGTCTATGCCTGGAGGATGATGAGAAGGCAGACCACATCTTATGCACCTGTCCCGCTGTGAAGAGGATCCGATTCTCAATATTTGGCAAAGGGCAACTGCTGCCAGAGGATCTGGACACATTCTCACCCAGTAAAGTTATCAGTTTCATTAAGAGACTGCACTTATTGGGTAAAATATAATTAGGCGTGAGCCACAATAGGCCTGCTGATAGCCGCAGTGGAGGGTCTACTGAGACCCACTCACAACAAACCTAACCTAACCTAACCTAATATCAACGATGTCCTACTCGTATGAAAATAGAAACTCGGTTATTCAAGCGTATTGTAAATTTGTTTTAATTATAATTTATATTGGAGTAAAAATAATTACTAACGCCTTTTTTACCATCAGTCGCTGGATTTTGGACAGTTTTGCACAAGATTACAATCGTTTCTATAGTACCTATTTTAAATGTGGTCAAAAAGACTTAATTAAAAAAATGGACCTACTTTCTTTCATACTGATTATTTTATATTTCTGGATACGCTCTCAAGGATAGATGTAGATGGTACTTGACGTTGATAGAATCATTACAGTATTTAACATGCCACACTTCTTTGCAAATCCTGCGTTTATGAAATTGAATTTATGGTCCAAGCAAGTTTTGTAATAGAGGGACGAAGCGAGGCAAGACACGCGATCATCCAGGATTCGGTCGGTTAAAGCGCGAGACGAGATATGATATGCTGGCTCGCTCTCGACCACATGTCTTACCACAGCCGTTATCTACTATATCGTTTGCCGCCGCTATACCTCAAGAGTTATATCTCAGTCCTTAGCGTTGATAAAATAAATTAGTGTATAGTTTATTACAGAAATAGTGGGGCACGTTTTATTTTTTTACATCATATAAAATAATAAATAAGTATGTTCTGACATGACTGAAATAAGAAATTAACGGAAATATACTTGTTTTAACTAAGACTCCTAAGCCTTCTAATAATAGTGCACGATTCACCCCTATAAACAATGTATTAATATTACCTTGGCGGCCTCTTTGTCCCTTATCCCACGATATCCTTTGTGTACAGGGTTGAATTTTGAATTTATTAATTATTTATTTCTTTTTCATAATTGAATTTATTTATTTAACCTGGATTCAATTAGATTAGAGATTATTGATATAAATATAATAACATTTTATTTATTTAAAGAATTTATGGACACGTATTTTTATATAAATAACCTTAACTCTGAACCCATATCTTTTTGGCAAGGAATACCCGTACTTCCTCATGATCCTTGCTGAGCAACAATAATTTGATATGTTAATTATTATTGGCGAAACTGAACAACAAGAGAATTACTTGCTAATTTTAATTTAGAGTTAGGTTTTAAGTTTAAGTAAAACAGTGTAACATTTTTTCATTTACCAGAAGCGGTATCAAATATCTATTTATATAAGACACTACTTGTTGCTTGGTTACTTGCATTTATTTTTAATACAAATTCAAAGTCAAATTCCTACTTGTCACTGTGACAATACGATTGTCATTTTTATGGAATGTCAAAATTTAACAGATTGACAATTCTCTGACATAACCAACGTTTATGTCCCTTATCGTTTTATCTATTTAATTTCCCACACCGCGGGCCACAAACGCCTCTTTATTCCCTTGGTAGATAAATAACTATTATTATAATATGCACATTATATACATGGTATGCATTATGTACATTAGATAGATTATATAAATGATATACATTTGTATATATTACATAAAACATCACAAATTAGACATATATTTACATTATATATTTTATACAATATATACATTAAATAAATTATATACATGTATACATTATATAATTTATATGCATCATATGTATTATACATATATATTACATGCATTATTTACAACACAAACATGTTTTATTATGATCAATTTAACAATATCGATATGATTATATTTTACATATTACTTTATATTATTATTATTATGATTATTATATTATCATTTAAATTATGTATGTTTACTTGATTGGTCATAACACTTGGTTCAAGACTAGTTTGTGGGTTTGTTGCCTTCAAAATACGTAGCTCTATTTACACATGGCCTCTTCATGTATATCGAGGGGTGTTTTACCTATTGCCTTTATTTTTAATTTCAGTTTTAATACTGAACAATAAGAGATATCTATTTAAAATCTGAATCGAAATGTTCAATGCGCGTATAAAATTATACTCAATAAATTATTATATTATAACAAATAACAACAAATTGAATAAATCTGGAAAGGAGAGTATACATTTAAAAATTATATGTAATCCACGCTTTCGTCGGCATATTTTAAAATAATAGTAGAATATCATTTACATTTACCCATGATATGTTATTGTCTGGCATTTTTCATTGTTTACTATAAATGCTCTCAAGAACAAGCAGAAATATTGATAGATTATTTATGAGATAAATACTGTTACTTAAAAACCATGACAGTGGTATCATGCTTCTTTGATAGACTTTGATTGATATACATTTTTTGGGAAAGTTCGTTCTCAACTCAAAAGGAATTGTAAATGTATAATATCTATATGAAACCTTAAAGAATTTTATATATATATATATATATATATATATATATATATATATATATATATATATATATATATATATATATATATATATATATATATATATATATATATATATATATATATATATATATATATATATATATATATATATATATATATATATATATACCGGTGGAGTCACAATTGCGCTCGCCCTGATATCTCCTAAAATATTTGGAATAGAAAATTGAAATTTCGAGGGGCTTATTATACGACTAAAATGCCATCTTTTCAATAAAAATCAAGTTTTGGTGCACATCCGGTTTGACCGGAAATGCCCATAACTTTCGATTTTAAATGAAACACCCTATATTTTTACATTTTTGGAATCTAGAGGAAATTTTGAATACAATACATCCATTTTGGTCACTTTTTGATAAACATTAAAAATTTTATTAAAAAATCTATTTCTGAATCCAGAGTGCTGTGGTGCCAAAGTATATTTTAGTTTGTAGTGCTACGTTACTATGATTTTTCCAATGTTATTAGGTTACCAGATTTTAAACAGAAATGTGTCATTTTAGTTTCCAAAGCCCACTAATCTAAATAAAGCTTGGTTGCATTGTATTTTTGGCTGAAATCTCAAATATTTCTGAGCGGATTTTCAAAATTTTGGTACATTAGATTCGTATGAAAATGGGGTATTTAAAAATGTTGGTGAACGATTAACTTCCCCATTTAAAAAAACCGAGTTAGTGGTAAAAATCACATTTAAAAATTTTAAACGCCTCTAGACAATTAAGTAATGCAATCATATTGCTCGTTTTTTTTTTATAGTAACGTAGTACACAAACTAAAATATATTTTGGGCACCACAGCACTCTGGATTCAGAAATAGATTTTTTAATAAAATTTTTAATGTTTTTCAAAAGTGACCAAAATGGATGTATTGTATTCAAAATTTCTCTAGATTTCAAAATGTAAAAATATATAGGGTGTTTCATTTAAAAAATCGAAAGTTGTGGGCATTTCCGGTCAAACCGGATGGTGCACCAAACTTGATTTTTCATTGAAAAGATGGCATTTTAGTCGTATAATAAAGCCTCGAAATTTCAATTTTCTATTCCAAATATTTTAGGGAGATATCGGGGCGAGCCCAATTCGTGACTCACCCGGTATATATATATATATATATATATATATATATATATATATATATATATATATATATATATATATATATATATATATATATATATATATATATATATATATATATATATATATATATATATATATATATATATATATATATATATATATATATATATATATATATATATATATGTTATATATATATATATATATATATATATATATATATATATATATATATATATATATATATATATATATATATATATATATATATATATATATATATATATATATATATATATATATATATATATATATATATATATATATATATATATATATATATATATATATATATATATATATATATATATATATATATATATATATATATATATATATATATATATATATATATATATATATATATATATATATATATATATATATATATATTTTTTTTTTTTTTTTTTTTTATATTTTTTTTTTTTTTTTTTTTTTTTTTTTTTTTTTTTTTTTTTTTTTTTTTTTTTTTTTTTTTTTTTTTTTTTTTTTTTTTTTTTTTTTTTTTTTTTTTTTTTTTTTTTTTTTTTTTTTTTTTTTTTTTTTTTTTTTTTTTTTTTTTTTTTTTTTTTTTTTTTTTTTTTTTTTTAATATATATATATATATATATAATATATATATATATATATATATATATATATATATATATATATATATATATATATATATATATATATATATATATATATATATATATATATATATATATAATGCGTCCATAAAGTATTGCACAAATTCATTTTCAGCTGGAATAATTAAATTAATCAAAAAATCCTGAGACAGGTCAATTTTTGGTAATTAACTGCGCATATTTCGAATTGAAATTCAACTTACAGGATGTTCCATCTTCGAGTTAAGAAGTTAAGAAGTTATGGTTTTTTTTAATGGAACTTACTATTTTGTCCTATTTTGGTTCAACTATTTCGACTACAGCATTTAAATTTTTTGTTACTATAAATTATTGCACAAATTCATTTTCAACAGTAATAATTATTTTGATGAAAAATCCCGAGACAGATCAATTGCGCATATTTTGAGGTTGCTTACCAACTTACAGGGTGATCGATGTTCGAGGTATGACGTTAATTTTGTATTACTATCAAGTATTGCGCAAATACAAATTTGAATGCTAATTCGTTATACTCGATATGTTTAAAAAAAAACGGTTCGATTTAAAAAATATTCGATGACGTCATAACTCGAACGCTGACCACTCTATAAATTGGAATATAATTTCAAAATATGCGTAATTATGATAAAAAAATTTCTGTCTGTGTCTAGATTTTTCTCTTAAAATAATTTGTGGAATACTTTATGATAATAAAAATTTGGTATTATTGAAAATTCTGTTATTTTTTAAATAATTTTATTGATTTACTCAAGCGCCGCTCTATCTCACAAGAACTTGATATGGCATACATATTTCACATCTTATATGCAACCAGACATGCAAGGGAAAGATAAATTAGTTGCAGATATGCTTCAAAATCGATTAAATATAAAAATCTCTTTGGATTTGTCAGTTAAATATAGTTTTCTGTACTTTAATTTCGTTTCGTATAATTTAAAAGCCATCTTTAATTGAAGTTTGAGAAACTAATACATTTTAGTCGAAATTCATAGGTTTCTGTTTTATACTATTTATACAATCTGACAGAAAACTATATGTAAATCTAAGTTAGTGGTAACATTTTATTTCATAGATGTCAGAATGTCGCAGAATATTCAAAATATGTTTAAAATTTGCATTAATAATTGATAATAATAATATCAGATTAGTTTATATTTCAAACTCATTTTACAAAGAGAATAAAATTCTGGGTATGTTTAAACATTAAGTAGTAATATGAAAATATTACTATATCAATATTCTCATAAAATATATAATAAATTATTCCAAATTGTTAAATGGCTGCAATTGGCCACCAGCTAAATTATTTATCTACACACTGGCAGACGTCGTCACCTACAAACTGCATTATCAAATCCTGCTTTAGGCTAGCCTGGTTTGCTATTATTATTTGTCTTTTCCATTACTTATGGCATACTGACGAGAACATAACAAGTTCGAAACCGGTCTTGCAGGTTTAATTCAATGCAGGTCGGGGCTTTTGTCCGCTGAGTAGTTGTTTTCTGTAAGTCTTATTCATTATCAAACTGTTTACTCTTATGATCAAATAACGCCCTATTTTTACTATCAAGGCCAATCACCAACAACAAGAAATAATCTCATCAGTGATTGTGTAAGTCCTTGTCGTCCCTAACCCGAAAAATTTGCTCTTCCCCCTTTAACGTGCTCACATTGTAGGATTAGATTAGATTAGATTATAAGGGGAGGAGCTGGCTGGTTGGGCCTTGACCACCGCGACCCCCTGTGGGTCTATTGTGGAGCTCCTATTCATTACCTTAGAGCTCCTTATTCAGCTTTGTCCTTTGTATCAGACTCCACAGCCTTGATAAGGGGCTCTTAGTGTAGCTGTCAGCTCTTGGTTTTTGTTCCCCAAGTAGTTGGAACCTAAGTCTAGCGAGGCCTTCACAGTGGCACAGCACATGAACTGAGGATTCCTCTTCCCTCTTGGCAGAATCTGCATGTTGCATCCTATACCAGACCCATCAGACTCATATGTCTGTTGAGTCGACGACAGTGTCCTGTTAAAAGACCCACTATTATCCTGATGGCCTTTCTATTTTGGCATAGTAGATCTTTCATAAATTTAGCCGATCTTTCTTTAATGAACTCTTTGGCCTGTTTCTGTTGCGGGAAGCCCCCTCCACCATTCCAGAGACTTATTTTGCATCCATTCCTCAATGGATGTTCTTATGCCTGGCTTGGCCATGCCACAGAAGGGTTCAGGTGCCACTAAGGCTGTGGATGAGCCTCTTTGGCCAGTTCATCCGCCTTTTCGTTATTATGTCCCTCGTGTCCTGGCACCCACACCATGGTCAGGTTATTTTGACTTCCTAGGTCTTTTAGGGCATTCACACAGTCCCACACAAGCTTTGAGTCAACCTGCATGGAACCGATTGCTTTTAGTGCCGCTTGGCTATCGGAGAAAATGGCTATCGACTGATTGACAGTCCCTATTATTTTCTTTGCACACCACTGTATCGCGGCTACTTCAGCCTGAAATACTGTGGCGTATTTTCCTAGACTTAACGAGATTTCCGTTTTTGCCTTATCCCGTAAATCCCAGCTCCCACTCCTTGTTTTGTCTTGGAGCCGTCCGTATACCAGATTTTTTGCGCTGTTAGGGGGACCGTTTTTCCAGTCTTCCTGTCTGGTATTATAATTTGAAAGTTTTTATTGAAGTTATACTTCGGGACTAAGCTATCCGTAGGCATTCCTAGTATAGGATGCGCCTTTAACTCTATATATAACCTCTGGTGCTCTGTTCCGTGCTTCTGCCTTATGGGCGTTGAGCCTTGCATTAACCTGTGTACCACTCAACGAGCTTCTCCTTGGATAAATATATGTAGTGGTGACAGGTATAGCAGGACCTTTAATGCGGCTGTAGGAGCGGTTCTTATGGCCCCCGTGGCGCACAGGCAAGCAAGCCTTTGTACGCCACTTAACAGCCTTATAGCTCCCAACTGCAGTGTCTTAGTGCACCATACTACTGACCTGTAGGTTATTATGGGTCTCACTACCCTGGTGTATAACCATAGGGTCATTTTTGGATTCAATCCCCAATTTTTCCCACACATCTGTCTGCACCTTCCCAGGGCAATTGTGGCTTTTTGTGTGATTTTTTGGATGTGGGCATTCCATGTCAGTTTTTGGTCGTAGGATACACGGAACCCACTGTTTTACATTCCTATTAGAAGATGGTGATGTGGGCTCATTCACTATCAAGATACATATTAAAGAAAAGTAAATGGTAATAAAATGTAACCGGAATTTTAGTATGGTTTCTCTACAGTGTGGTGATAATATATGGAACAATTTCAATAAATCTTTCCAGGAAGGTTTTCGCAGAAAATCCTCGGACGGGTCAATTTTGTTTTTTTAAAGATGCATATTTTCTGATAAATGACATTCTCTGATTGAGTTTTGTTTTCGAGCTATGACGTTATCGGTAATTTTTTTTAAACGACAATCTATATATTGTTTTAAGAATTCGCGTAGAGGACGTTTTTCTGCATACGCTCATACAAAATATCTGATGTGGCCAGCACATAACTTTCTTATACCAGTATATATCATCCTGATCTAAAAAAATCATTCTATATAATTCTTTACTTACTTCAATTAAATTGTAATACCGTGCCTTGAAATGTTTCATTAAAATTTTTAAATAACTAATTATTATCACATATTTTAATAATTTCTTCTTATTGACATTGACATTTTTGTAACTATATTAAACATTTCAATTGTCAAACTGCCAAATTTATCCTAACCTCATTTTATGAGGTCAAATGTGTAAAATATATCAGTTTACATCAGCTTTATTTAAATACTTGGAAAATATATTTTATTAGCTTGATACCCAGGTAGCAAGGGTACGTCATAATGACGTCAAAATCAGGTGATTACTGGTCATAAGACGTCTGTGAACCAAAAATCGACGACATAATGACGTCTTATAAATGACGTTAAAATGACGTGCTGCATATCACGTTATATAACACGTCATATTGTCGTCTTTTTTCGGTGCTATTATATATCAAAGTCATATACAATATGGAACGAAGCGGCATTTTCGCAAGTGACATATTGCCATCATTACAAGATTACCTGTATTTTTTTTAACAGTTTCCAAAGAGAATAATCAAAGGCATGCAAAAATATTGTTTTTAGTTTGTTTTTGCGCAAAAGCAAAACATTTGCCTATATAATTTTTGCACAAATATTTTATTACTTCTAGGAACATTTTTAATATTTACACGTCACAGCCATTCATCATATAATTTTTGTGATATAAATTTCGTATCCTGTATCCCATTGAATTCAAAAGTACCGCTATATAACCAGACATGAGCGCAACTACGTTCGAAGTTCTGAACAACGTGATTAATATTAACCAATCGGTGTAGGTACAGCTTATGCGCGCGCAGTCCATCTTACTACAGACCACTGTGAATTCCCAGGCGTTTACGATATTTTGTGTTCTGTGTTTACTCTGGCCTATTAATGAAATATCTGGCAAATGTGTTGTTTTGACGTTTGACGAAAATGCCGTAGCAATACCTATTATTCACAGTTTAGTATATGATAGTAAGATAGAATAAACATTTATTTTTTTGAATATGTAGTATGTTATATAAACATAAATTTTATATAGTAATATTTTTTTTCAATATATGTATAAACTAAATACTAATAGTTTTATCTGTATTACTGAAAACCTGGGAGGGGGGTACCAAATATAACCTGAAAAAGACGTCAAAATAACGTCTAACTAATGACGTGAAATTAACGCCAAGTAATCAACGTCATCGGTCCAAGACATTAGGAGGACATTTTCACGTCATATTTACGTCATTCAACTAGTCATTTCTCGTCACTCGGTGACCATTTTTTTACGTCATTTTCACGTGCTCTTGCTACCTGGGTATAGTAGACATGATTTATAATCTTTCAACTGGTCAATTTTGCTCATCACCGAATTTGTCATTATCTTTGGCCTTTAGAATATGTGTACCAAATTTGAAAGATTTCTCTCAAAATATGTAGCTGCTATCACGATACTACAGACATGCAGACAGATTTTGTTCCATGAAGTAATGTTTCTTCATTATAATTCATCGAGATTAGTCCAGAAATGCAATAAAAATTTTTCAATTTTTTTCCTGAAATTGTACTTTTTTCTTCTTTCATTCATTATGTCTCTTGTGGTGGTACTAAATTCACCAAATTTAATGTGTCACCTAAAATGATGTTGAAAATCATAATTGCCAAATTTGGTAAGTCTCTCATTAGTATTTTTTGAGTTATCGTGGCCAGTTTTTAGGTCTATTTTATATTCATCTTCTGTGTAATAATTATTACTTAATTAATTTAATATTTTAATAGATTAGTGAATTATTACTTTCATGACAATTTTGTTTTATTTTAGAATGAAATAGAAAGTTTGTTTTTTAATCCGTAATGTATTTATTTAATTTTTTTTTAAGTTGTGACGTCACTGTCATTTTTTCAACTGTCAGCTCATATCTTTTTCGACAAAGGTTTAAATTCTAGATGCGGTGATAAGGACATCGTTGCCCAAGCTTATTTTTCCAATTTGTAAAATGACTGTAACTTTGAAGTCAAATATCTCAAAAACTTGTGGCGTATTTTCAACTGTTTATATCAACAATGACTTTTACTTTTAGCATTAATTTTTTTTTTCAGGTGCCAATTAGCAAAATGTTCTCCATTGAACATTTTCAGGTTGTAAAGCTTGATTTATATGAATAACATTATAGTATAATTTGGATAATTTAAATTTTACTCGGGATATGTTTCCCTGTGATTGTTTAGATAAAATCCTTATAATGCGCTTTCTTATGTCCATGAGATGTCTTCGTATAATGCCTATATAGGTTTCTCCTTGTAACAACCTTGGGAGATTCGGTCCACATTCAATGTTTATCTGTTCTTGGATAGTCGATTTAGGGTTGGACATCCTTGGAAATTTCTTAGAAGTGTATATAGGTTAGGTTAGGTTCTTGTGAGTGGGTCCTTGTAGGCCCTCCACTGTGTCCATCAGCAGGCCTATTGTGAGTCACTCCTACTATTATTTCACCCAATTAGTTCAGTCTCATAATGAAATTGATGATAACTTTATTGGGTGAGGGTATGTCCAGATCCTCTGGTAGCAATTGTCCTTTGCCAAATAGTGAGAATCGGATCCTCTCCACAGCGAGTCAGGCCGCGAGGCCAAATTTATGCAGTTGATAGTTCAGCAGTGTCCAGTATATAGGCCTCTTGAGGTTTCCAGATTTACCCTGTTTAACTGTAAAGTTTCTTAGTTCTTGATTTTAAAGGATATTTTATAAACGTGTCTGAATGAACTAATCCTGGTAAGTCTTGCCTATACTGGAGAGTGTTCCTTTCCGCCTGGGTTAAGATAGCCATCTTAGCAGTACTTGAGAATATACCAAGTATTGGTTCATGTCCGACGATTCTTGATCCTACTCCTTCTCTGGAGTCGGCAATTTCATTACCTTCCAGACCAGAGTGTCGAGGTATCCAGACCAGAGCCACTTTATTGTTTTTTCTCAAATGAGAGAGCCTTCGGAGAGTTCCATACCGTTTTTTAGAGTTACACCGTTTAGAGCTGCTTGGCTATCTCAGAAAATTCGTATTGATCTGCGTGCAGGATGTATATGTTTCAGCCTTCGTACACACAGTTCAATATGGTATGAACCTCGGCCTGAAATATAGATGTATTGGTACCTAGGCTTGAGGATATCCTCACCATTGGCTTGTAGCTTAAGTATTCTGATTCTTGTTCTCTTGGGAGTTTTGGAACCATCTGTAAACCAGCAACTGTCTGCCTTTAGTAGGTCGGCTTTATTTCGATCCCACTAACCTTTTTCCGGAAAAATGATGTTGAAGGTCAGCTCGTAGTTGGTCGCGGTAGGCATATTGGCCAAGGACATTCCCAGGAGTAATTAGACTTCTACCTTGTTTACTTGACAACTCGCATACGCAACTTTATTATGTGCAGCAGAGTGGTGGAATTCATTACCCAATATGGCATATATATTCTCTTGGGGCTTCTAAAGTGGGGATTAATGCGTACCTATTCCAATTCTCCTCACTCACGTTCCTGTCGTTCGTGAGAAAAAAGTTAAAGACATGATCCTTTATGGATATACATTATTTACAGTTATCAGACTTCTGAGAAACATTCATATTTAGGTTTATAATGAGATAGTGACCCACATAGGTCATTGATATCCTTAGTCTCTTTATGACCAGATATATCTGTAACACAATATGCCAGAGATCTTAATATGACAGTGGGTGACATAAACTCACATGGGCACATTCGTCAAGAATTAGAGACCTTAATCTCAGCCAAACGTATACGTTGTGAATATCCAAAATTTCTGTAGCACTAGATAAGTAAATCTGCGGTGCAACAGAACAGGGATCCTTAATCTGCAATAAAACATCCTTACAGAAATGCGTAAGATATCTAAATATATGATTGTAATATGACATTCTGGTAATATTGTGACGACCACTGAATTATGTTGTAAGTGTTCCCAGATTTAGTAATTAACGACTAATACCATTATAAATCAGGAGATACTGCTGGTCTGCTATAATATCCGTTATTAAAAATTAAATTAAAAATTAGATTCTTTGTCCTCGCTTGACATCTATAACAGAATTATATGTACTAACTTGGAAATATTTACAGTTTTCCATCGATCGCGATTTTCGCCAATCACTTTAGGCCTGTGTCTCTAGGTAGTTTTCTGAAGATGGCGCTGCTTGCGTCAAGCAATAAAAAATATTGAATAAAGAGACTCGTCGAATCGATGCTGATAAAGGTGTGATGAACTGATTAATGGTAACATAAAAGTAAGTTTTCCGTCTCTTGTTATGTTATATTTAAGAAAATGTGTTAAATGAAAAATTGTTTGAATTGCTTGATTAATACAGAGCACTGTACGTTATTGCTGTTAAATTTGGTGACCTTTATGTTTTTAAGACAAGCATATCTCCTTTGATGTATTTTTGGTTGCCTAGCTATGACTAATTCAAATTACCAAATTTCTCAACACACAAAAAACTGTGAAGGTAAACAATGATAAAAAAAATGTGAAATGACAAAATCATGATATTTCTTTAATTGGGGTAATGGATATAAAATTGAAAAAGTATTTTTTTTTCTTTTGGCAAATTCAGAAGTAACACACGTACAACCATTAGATATCCATAGATGTTTTGGGACATATTGACATCTAATGGATGTCCATTAAACGTTTAATGGATATTAGTTACGCGTCCATTAGGTATTCATATCCATAGATATCTAATGGATGTATATGTGCTGTATGGGTTTGTGCTTGCCATAATCAAATCACAGCAAAATAAACTCAAGTCTTTTTTACTGAAATGATTAATTCATTTTCTGTTATCTAATATTCACGTGCATCATTTTCAGTTTATCATCGTTTAGTTTTATCAGGAATAAGAAAAAAATCAAATTATTTATTTATTTATTTATTTATTTATTTATTTATTTAACTACACTATCCCACAGTAAATTACCAATTACGGGATAGGAACACAAACTATAAACAAATAGTGCAACAAAATATCTGCCGATAGTTACACAATATTCAACATTTAAATACATTATTTTACAAAACATAGTTTTAAAATAGCAGTATATAACATAATACAGAAATGGTTGACGGACAAAATTAGAGAAAAAAAATGTTATAAAAACAATTAAATTAACACAAAGTGACTAGTAGCTAATAATACTAAAAAAAGAGGAAAAATACAAAAAAAAAATTAATAAACAGATTACTAATACACTAAGTAGTCCAGATCTGTTAGGTAAATTGCTAATTTTTTAAGAATTTGTTCTTTGTTTCCTTTATTTTACAATTGAATATATCAATAATGTCTTTAGCCTCTGAATAATTAGAGCAAGCTTGAATGAGTGGCGATGCTTTTAATGGGTTAGTTCGAGGAGTGGACAGATGAAATATTTCAGGAGAGCGCGAGGCTAATCTCGATACGTTAAAGTCAAGGTGTTGGAGAATTTGTGAACAATCAAAATCATATTTAATTATCTTGTGCAGAAAAATGATAGAGTGCATGGATCTTCTTTCCTTCAGTGACACAAAATTATATAAGTTTAATAGCAAATCGTGGGGAAAACCAATAGTGGGGTAAATACTGTTATCCTTAAACTACATATACTTGAGAAATTTACGCTGAATATTTTCAATACTGTCTAATATATGCGGCATATGTTGGACACCATACTATGGACGCATATTCCAGGCATGATCTTATGAATGCGTTATACAGGAGTATCACTGTGCTAGGGTCAGCAAAATCTTTACTATTTCTTATTACAAATCCAAGATTTGTATAGGCTACTTTTAGTGTTACGTTGACATGCTCATTAAAAGACAGTTTACTGTCAAATATAATTCCCAGATCTTTTATAAAGCAGGGACGAGCCAAGAATACATTGTCTATTTGATAAGCAAAGGTTAGAGGATTTAATTGCCTACTGAACGACATCACATTGCATTTCTTAATGTTAAGAGGTAGATTATTGGCAAAACACCAATCATTAATTTGATTTAATACATCCTGTAGCCGAGCGCAGTCATCATATGAGTCGATTTTAGAATACAATTTCATGTCGTCAGCATACATTAGAAAGCCGATTTTGAGAGAGGTTGTTATATCATCTATAAATATATTAAATAGAAGGGGACCAAGAATGGAACCTTGCGGGACTCCTGACAGTACATCTATATTGTTAGACTTATAACCATGATACTGCACATATTGTATTCTCTTGGAGAGATACGAGCTAAATAGATTTATGACATCTGACAATTTGTACCTAATGTACTCAAGTAAATTCCGAATAATATTGACAATAATATTTTTTTTCACTTAACAGTAATTACACAATAAATAAAAAGGGATAAAGAAATAAATAAAAAACAAACAAAAAAAAATTATTTCAGGTGTTCAAAATGTCCTTCGTTATTTTCAATACATAGTCTTGTTCGTCCTATTAGACTTATTGTAGCACTTCTTAACATTTCCGGATTGATCGACTGCAAAATATCAATAATATCTTCCCCTCAGGCCGTGCACATCTTCATAGATATTCTTAGAAATTACATGTTTTTTTACATTATTTGGCTGAGCAAATGATTCTAGATAGTTGTGACAGAAGCATCTCTCTACGTAATTTCATTTAAAAGTTATAAATTAGTGCTGAGCGGCATCGCGATGCTCGGCGTCGATGAAGATTTCTCCAATAATAATAATGACAGTCATCTGTTTACATTTACATATCTATCTTTTATAGTTTGTTTCTCGTAAATAAATATTGTATGTATATTCTAAGTTTGTTTAATATTTTTTGGAAAATGATTTAGAAGAATTTATTGCTTTGGTCAACGTTGCCAACGAAATTTGGTTTTAGCAAGACAGGGCGGGGCCCCTCCCCATAACCTAAAACTGATCCGAGATAATTTAAATGATAAATTTTGTGATCAGTGGATAGGTAATAACCTGTTCCTTGGCCACTTAGATCTCCGGATTGACACCTCTTTAGATTTTCATGAGGGGATATATTATTGATATTTTGCAATCGATCAATAGAGAAATGATAAGAAATGCTACAAGAAGTATAATTGGATGAACCAAACTATGTATTGAAAATATAGGAGGACATTTTGAACGTTTGAAGCAATTTTTTTTATTACTCTATATTGTTTATTTGTTGGTTTCTTTATTATTCTTTGAGTAAAATTGTAAATTTTGTGATCAGTGGATATGTAATAACCTGTTCCTTGGCCACTTAGATCTCCGGATTTACACTCCTTTAGTTTTCATGAGGGGAAATATTATTGATATTTTGCAATCGACCAATGGAGAAATTCTAAGAAATGCTACAAGAAGTATAATAGGATGAACCAAACTATGTATTGAAAATAAATGAGGAGATTTTGGACGTTTGAAGCAATTTTGTTATTACTATCTGTTGTTCATTTGTTTGTTTCTTTATTATTCTTTGAGTAATATTGTAAATAAAAATATATTATTGTCATTATTATTCAGAATTCATTCGAGTACATTTTTGGTATAGATAATTTTATTTTTATACTGTTCCTTATGAATCTTTTAAACTAAACAACAATAAATTGAAAATAATGCATGTGTAAATGTAAACACATGATATTAGATAATAGAATTTATGGATGCCAAGCATCGATATCGCTGTGCTTTTATAAATAAATGTCGGTAACTTCTAAAGGACAAAAGATGGGAAACTGCTCTTTTCACAGTTGTATCTAGAGTCATTTGCTAAGTCGATTAATAAAAGAAATTCGTCCATAAGAAAAACAAGAATGGGGCGTCACGACGCCTAGCGTCGACGTGATATGCATGTTACTATTAAGTACTTGGCTACTTTTCTTGATATCAAGAATAACTAAACCTTTCTGCATATCGCGAGCCGTCTTTGAGATGTTTGAGAAAATTAAATGTATGGTTTTTTTAGTTTTTTCAGGATAATTCAGGTTTCGCTAAAAAATTTCAAAACTTTTGAACAGATTTAACCTATTTCATATCTCTATTGGTTCTCGAAATGCCAATGATGAATGACCCTTTAAATATTTGTAACCCTAGACAAGTACATAAGTATAAACGAATAATACGTGACAAGTTTCACGTTACACGTATTTTATAAAAGCTACAAATGAAACAATATTATACTGCGTAACTATATTTTATAGATACCTATTCAATCTTTGAAGAAAACAATTTTGTGCTTAAAATTAGAGGTTAAAAACCGCTATTTGTGGTGTTAATTAGAGGTTAGATTTATAAAAAAAATAATCATTTCTACTTTTTATGTATATTAAACATATCCAAATATTGGATGAAAGGCTTACAAAAATCGAAACTACAAACATAAATTTAAGATAACAATTCTCTGCACCTACTTTACTGATAAACAAAAACACTCATCCTTATTATTATTTTTTCATGGAATCAATGAAGCCTTGTTCTCTTTTTTATATAGTAACTACCACATTGAGACATTTTTTTCTTGTGAACTTTTCTGTGTTTTGAAAGATGATCCGATCTTGCAAACGCTTTTTCGCAAAGCTCACATTTATAAGGTTTGATACCAGAATGTGACCTTTTGTGCCTTGCCAATTCATCAGATCTAGAAAATCTCCATGTACAGTTTTGCCAGTTGCAGACGAACGGTTTTTCCCCTGAATGTCTTCGTAAATGAGCTTTGAGGTGAGATGACTTGGCATACACCTTTTCACAGTTAGAAATTGGACAGGTCAAATATTTTTCATCTTCTTTTTTTTGAGCATAGTCATGGTTCATAAATGCATCACTTGTCCTGTAACTTAAGGACGATGATTTCAAATCAAACTTAAGGGAATTTTGCTTAGTAACTCTATTGGTGTTTTCATAAAGCAAATTCCTTCGCCTTCGATTTTTTTCGTCGCTCATGTGAGGAAACATATTGACTATATCAGTAGGCTCCGCAGAACTACCTAACTGTTGATTATTGCTGTCGAGCAAAAGATTACAATCAAACGTTGTTGCAAATATATCATTTACTTTAGTTGAAAGTTCTAGATCCAGTTCACTTGTAGAATCATTGAAAATATGATCCAGATCACTACCTATAAAATTTTCTATAATATTTTCATTTGGGTATAAATTCAAATCTACACCTAATACTGAAATGCTGCTCTCAAAGTTCGAGTTTGAATCAAACAGATGAAAATCATCAATTTCCAAAAAATGTTTTTTCCAATACATCTCTCTGGTTTTCATTAACTTGGGAACAATCGTCGCTGGCTAATAAACCTTTAATGATACTGTCCAAAAATGTATCGTCTCCGTTTAAGGCTGAGTCCCTTTTTTCGCTATTTTCACTGTTGCACAAATCCTGGTTGCTGTGACAGTTTGAGGACTCAATGTCATCGAATGTCAAGAAATCAAGCAAGGAGCACATTTCTGCAGAATTCTCCAGGATGTTTGCCTCTAATGCTAACTCTGACATATCCCCGGGAGGCATCTTTTTGCGTCTGAAAATAAATAAACATAATGAAAAATTTTAGGGAAATGTGTGTCTGGCGGCCATTTTTTGTAGGCATAATAAATGTTATCAAACTTAAAATCAACACAAGTCTGTGTACAGTTCATTACAGATAATAAGTAATGTAAAAAAAAAAACGCCTTAAATATCACTAACAAAGTTACTGATAAAAAAGTTGTCGCCGGGTAATGACTAATCAGCCTAGCGGCATATTTGTCGGCGTTCGTCGATGATTTTATTTCTTATATACCTATAGTGAACCATTCAAGGTCTTAAATTCCTCTCGGTTGCAGGATATCTCCGTTGATACTGCAACTAGAAAAAAAGCTTATGATGTACTCTTAGGCTCTTTTTTCAAAAACCAATTCAATACTACAAATTACGAAAGCGTAAAAGGGTCATGAAAGATTTTTGTAATTTATTCCCAGTTTGACCTATAAATATTTCAATTATTCCTAGTTCAAACTGTAAGTAATTCAATTATTCCCAGGTTAAACTGTAAATTCATTATTCACAGTTTGAACAGTTTATTTATAGTTTGGACTGTTATTGGTATCAATTGAAATATTTTGAGTTCAAACTGGATATCATAAAGTTTACAGTTTAATCTGGGAACAATAAATTATTTACAGTTTGAACTGGGAATAACTGAAATATTTACAGTTTAAACTGGGAATAATTTATAAAATTGTTCATGATCATTTTACGCTTTCTTAGAGAACGAGTTTTTGGAACTGAAGACATGGCCGATTATGGCAGAATATAAAATATGGATGCAGAATTGCAAAAGCTTTCCAAAATATATATAGTTTGGCATGTTTATTATTAAAAACAATTGAGTTACAGAAATAATTGTTTCACTGTAGCCTTGGTCGAATAATTGTAGTAGGCTAGATATATCTTTCATTGTTTTTTAATATGATAATAGTCATATGTTATTACGAAATCGATCTGAATAATAAAATTAAGCTAGGAAGTAAGCCATGGAAATATTTCATTTAGTTTGTGTAAAGAAAAAGAAACTTGGTAACTTTTGTGATGTGTAAAGAATGAATACCACAGCAAATATAAACATATAAATATTTCAATCACCGAATGTTTTATTCAATATGGAAATGTGGTGCAGCCAAATTATATTTTACAGATTGCATACTAGTAAACGTATTAAAAAATTGTATTGCCATTTCAACATTAGAATTTTAAAATTATTCCGGGAACTAAGAATAAAAATAACTTAAATAATCAAATTGTTCTCCGTTTTTCACAATAACATACACCTGACAACACTTTATAATTGAAAATTATTTCTTCAATAAAAAACAGAAAAAACTTTATTTCCTATTTTTATTTTTAGAGGACTTCCAGCCAGGTATATGGACAATTTATCCTACGTTTCGTTCGAGTTTTCGGACTTTTTCAAAGGTTAAAAGCTAAGAATAATGGTTTTACATAAGTTTTAAATTAGATTAGTGACAGAATACATATCTAAAAAAGTGTTTTCTTACCTAATATAAATTTTCTATTTTAATTTCATTATATGGGCTGGTTTTATTTTGTTTTTCATTTTTTTATTTGGTAGGTATGTGTTGTACGTGTAGTTCGACGAGTTAGGCAGAGAATGATCGGTATTTGGTGTCGTCGTTGTGTGTTCTTTTTAAGAGTAGGTAATTATAACAGCTGATAGTATACTTATATTGATGGTCCGAGTGACAGAGTTATTGTAAACATTCTCATGATATTGGATAGCCGTTGAGAAGAGATTTTGCGTTAGCACATATACAGGATGTATAAAAATTGTTACTATTGAATAAGATTGCGATATATGCTACTTAGACTTTCTGTATCTGTTTGATAATTTACTGTTTTTTTGTTATTTTGTATTTTTGGCCATTTCCAAAAACATGCGTTTTTTGGAATTTCTTTCTTTATGCAGTATGGTTGTATCCGGAAAGTTAAAATTGTGTGAATTATTTATGTCGTGTTCAGCTAATGCTGTGCTACATGAATTAGGAGTTGCTATGGAATTTCTAATTGATAATTTATGTTGATTTATACGTTTATTTAAATACTGTTGGGTTTGTCCAATGTAGCACCTATCGCAATCTGAGCAATCAATTTTATAAATAACATGGGTTTGATTTAATTTCTCTATTGGATCTTTTAGTTTTGAATATAATTTATTTTTTATGCTATTATCATTTCTGTATGCTAATTGTATGTTATATTTACCTAATTCTTTTTGAACTTTTTCTGATACTTGTGGTATGTATGGTGCCGATATGTATATTTTGTCTCTATTTGGATTGTTTTGATTTTTGTCCTGGTTTGTGTTGTTAAATATGGGTCCAAAGCAGTTTGGTTGTAAATCTATGTCAACTTGAGTTTTATTGCTTTTGTTATTTATTACCTGTATTCTCTTTTGAATATACTTATTCATAACACTTTCTAATTGAATTTACAGTGTTTATTATATGAATATTTGAAATCCTTTGAAATGCTCTAATTACACTGTCCCTTCATCGATTTTATCGTGTGTTTCCTTTAAAAAATGTTAATAAAACCTCCACACAAGAAACTCCAAGGGTGTGACGTCGAGTGACCTAGGAGGCCATTCATTTATTTTCAAAAATAAATGTAGTAAACTATGTCGAACACGGTAGCGCAGTGGGCCAGAGCGTTAAGTGACAAACGTAGCTGATTTACTGCCTATCGACTCCCGGGTTCAAATCCCGGTTTCGATTCTGACAAAATCGAAGGGATTTGTTGTGTGTGTCCGCATTTTTTTCAACCATCATCCCTGCAGCTCCGGCTTTGGTTTGGGGGTTGTCTATTTTATGTGGTGTGTTTTATGTTCTTTTTTTTATATATTTTTGAAATATTCTTGAAATTCTACGTTGGACGGTGCCATAACGAGCTATAGTTTCCGTTTAAGTACTCTTAAGAACTCAAAAACCAGATTTCTGCGTCCGTCATGGAATTGGTCTTGAAAAAAGTGCCAGAAAGTATGCCATTGTTTTTTTTTCTATTCTAATCATAATATGAAGTGGAATCATGACGATTTCGTATTACCATGTATATGGCATAGAATTCAAAATAATATTGTTTTTGTACTGAAACTTGTGTATAATTTGAATTATAGTTTTTTCCAACTGTATAAAAATGATGTTACATTTTTTTAGTGACCATTTAGACTGTCAAAATTTTCGTTATTTTAATAAAATAAATGCCAAAATAATAATTTTAAAATAATGTAATAACATACACCAAAGTTACACTTGAAAAACAGATATTATCGTTCACAAAGAACCGGAATTCATTATCAAACTTTTATCTTGTTTAACCTCCAAGTCTATACTAAATCAAAATCCTTGTTTCATTAAATATCAGTTAGGATTGCCCACAGATTAGAATGCAAATGAAAGGAAAGAAAAATAATAACGTTAAATATATGTTAAACATTTTAATGTCATATTTTCCATATCACAAATTGTAAGTTTTAGTGTCCAGAATCTTTGAAGTTGATAACGGTATAATATATCGAAGTAAACACTTGGCCATTCGATTTTTTTTGAACATCTGTTTCGAGAATTTCTTCTTTCTATCACTGTGCAAATCAATAAAATCTCACAGTCCCCTTAAACTTGGAACGCCCTGTACATTGTACAGTATGTTATAATTTTGAAAATAACTGTTTTTTGCATACAACAAAAAACTTACTAATGCTACGCTATCAATATTTAGTGAAATCAGATAAGTATATTACAACCAAACGAACTCAAATATCAAACAGGTTTGTCTGTATCTGTGTATATCTGTCCACCATTTATGAAAGGCGCAATTTACCTATTCTTCGTCTTTAATTTTGGTATATGTTTAAAAATATTTTTTTATTTTCAAATTTAAGAATACCTGCATTAATTTAAATAAATTATTTCTTAAATTTCAATCCCTGCAGATTGAAAATCAAATACATAAGACTGAGTTGTCTCAGGCAAAATATCTCGTCTCGGTGTAAACATTAGAAGTATCTGAATTTTTGGCACTATTAGTATTTAAAAATAGTTATATGGCCAAACTTGTAAATTTAATCATATAAAACATTATTTATAAATACATTCTTTAACACATAAAATAATTAGTGATAAAACGATATAAATAAACTTTTTGTTCTAATTTAACCAAGCAATTGTTCCAATTTCATATCTGTTTAATATTATAACTATATAAGAAATCAAAAACCATTTTCAGTAAAATTTAACAAAGAATTTAAGATTTATAAAAGTTGAGTCAACTTACCCCAATAAATCCAAAATATTGGCACTGTACTAAAATACAGTCTAACAAAAACATTAACACTAACACATTAAATAAATTCCAAACAGTACGTTAAAATGAAAATATCAATCGACAATTTGACTCTCTATTTTGGATATAATTGAGTCTGTTTGTAATCGGGTATCCATTTATAACATGTGGTTTTTATACACTTGGGACTTTTTAAAATTTGTTCAAATTAACGTTAGTGACAACTATTGCCTAGTACAAGTTTGTCTTTGATATAATATTTCATCCCCAGAGATCATGCATGTTTTGTTAGGGAAGATTTTTATACTCAGCGGTACCCAACATTTTTAATTTAATTTAATTGTTTGTTTTATTTATATAAAACAAATAAATCTAAATTGGTCAGCCCTCGAAACCTAACTCCTCATAATTTTGTTCGACTTTGGAACATCGTAACTTTCGAATGCCATAATTGATAACAAAAATTTTTTCAGTTCCTGAAAGCTCATTTTTTTGTGTATCTTGTCATTAAATTTGTTTTCCTAAACAAAAATAAAATACCGTAGAGCGAAAAATGAAACTGGGCAGAATTTACAGAATTTCAAAAGATCCCCTTTGGAACAATACATTTTTTTTTCATTTCTGTCAGCAAAACTATGAACCTTGAAGAATTTCCTCGAGATGTTTTTAGAAATGTTCGAATCGTAATGCTAAGTTTCGAAATATGACTTTTTCTCAAAACATTTCATTTTTCGGAGGTACAATTCGTATTAAGTCAAAATCAGTGAGATTTTGGCTTGTATGGTTGTATGAAAAAGGTAAAATATAGTAGGCTTAGGTATTTTATGAATATGGGTGCTCTTCTGAACAAATAACATGAACATAAAAGTACTTAATTAATCTATATTTAGTTGGGACACTCCTCATATACTTCTCCTGGTTCTTCGGGCCAAATCTCTGGGGAATAGCTTCCCATTCTTCCAAAATCGCGTCCGTTACGTTTCGAATACTGACCAGTTTATTTATTATTTTTATTCACATTTTGTCCCTAAGAAAGTTCATGATAACATAAATTATAATCCAGTTTTATGAGATGAAATGTCTGTTTCATAAAAAAATATGAACACGCAAATTTCGTTGCAACTGATTAATGATATTCAAGTCCATGGACCTTAATTGTACCATTAAAGATAGATTTATAAATGTGAGAAAATATTACAAAAAAAAAACAATCTATAAGCGAAGAAGTTGAAAATACAATTGTTTTTATCTAAACTATTATGCAACTATTAGTATTTGAATGAAACCGTATAATTGAATTGCCACATTGAACTCCCAATACCAGTTTCTTCCTTTGGCTTGGACAAATGGACAGTCATCTACCTCATAAGATGATGATGCAGTGGATTCTCTGAAGATACACAGATCGCATACAGAAGCATCCTAAGATATTTGGATGTCGGAGATACCTATACATACCTGGGCCTACAACAACGTCATATCTAGGATGTAGCACTGTAACACAAATAAAGTACAAGTACAGACACCTGCTCCGAAAGATTTTGACTTCCGAACTTAAGTGAAGAACAAAGTGTCTGCGACTAACGCTTGAGCCTGGGATGTATGCACCGCAGAGTAATACAGGATATGGCATATAATATCCTCAGGAGCTTAGATCCTCACTCACTGTAGATCATCGCAGTCTCGCATTCGTCGCCCCGAATAAACAAATTTGTTTCAGCAGCACAAACAAAAGAGTTTACTGACAAGATTGACATTCGCCTTTTCCTTCCTCTTCGACCTTTCAAACTAAGGTGATATACATCACGTCACCTTGAAGGACGGGGGAAATGGACTAAATATCGCAAATTCCTGTACGAGCTTCAAATGTATCCACACTACTCGATGATCGTCCTAATAATCGGTGTACTCGGAGGGATAGAACCTATTCTTTCCGTTTACTTAGGGCACATGATTCTACTATCATAGTCATTAACCCTGCGGGACGTGGAAAAAGATTATAGTTAATTTGCCGGCGCAAAAAATCGATTACACCCACCAAATGAAGGATTGAAAGGTCGAATCAATGAACATTTCTGTAAAATAAAATTTTTCTCTAATCTGAAAGTCGTACTTAATATCTAAAAAATTCTAATATGTTATTGTTAATGGTTTATCTTAACTGGTAGATCGTTTTGCTGTAAAACTAATACTTAAAATTAAAATAACTAGTATAACATGTTTCAAGGTAAAAAATTATATCTAATAAAACTTATTTGAAATTCATTGGATAAATGTACGCAGAGATAATTACCAGAAAGTATTTTTATCAACTACAATTTAATTTTTTTGTGTTTAAAAAAATACGTCCATTAGGACGTATGTTTATACAAAATTTATTATTTATTTCATATCTTTACACATTCTTTGAAATCAATACAGGATTTTTATTTATTTAATATTTTTCTTGTTTTAAATATCAACATATTTAGAACCTCTGAAATAATATTGTAGGCTCAGGAAATGATGATAAATTGTGACAAAACGTTGATATGGCTCGTTCCAGACATTAGACGAGTTTTGTGATAATGTTATACCTAATTAGTAATTTAATATATATTTACAACGGTATTTATTGCGTACATTATTATTATTTTGATTCATAAATTCTATGTAAATGTTGACAACGGGATGGTGTAGAATAATTCAGACAGATACATTTCAATTAATTCCATGTATCTGTTTATGAGTGAAAATGTTTTGTTTTTGTAATTTATTAAATATATGATAGCAATTATGTTTAATATGTATATGATAATATTTTTTATAAGATGTATGTAAACTGCTCTTGATATTTTTTCTATTGACCATTTGAAATATTAATTGTCATGTTTCACACATCTTTCTCAGTTAAATTTTTCCTGACGAAGGGGCATTCGTTTATGTTAAACATAAAAGAATGATTCTTCATTAATAAAATTAACTTATTTCTTGTAACTAACTAGTAAATAAGAATTTCCAAATCAACTGACGCGGTTAATGATTTTCAAACCATTTCTTCCATAAAACATATGCAGGGTGCGCGCTCACTAGATATTAATCCTCTAGATTTTTTCTTCTGGGTCACATAAAAGGTATGGTGTATTACACCGAAGTTATAAAGACAATTTTTTCCAAAATTTTCCAAAGAGTTCATGAAAACTGAATCCGTAGATGTCAGTTGTGTTTAGACAGCAATATGGACTGTGAATTGTTATTATTATTGATTTTCTTTCGTAGTTTAAAAAGTAACTACAAGTACAGTGTGGCGCAAAAGTACCTTCACGATTTTAAATTAAAAAAAGTATATGAAAAGTTAAGTAAATTTATATTTTGAAACTCATAATGCAAAGTGTGTTTCTTGAAGTTTTTTTTTTCAACTATTTACGAAAAATGATGTCTAACAAATAATGTCCCCTTTCACTATGTCAGATATGAGCACCTTTTAGCATCTTTCATGACCTTTCGTAAAGTTTCTTGAGATATCCCCTGGAGATCTCAATACTCCAGATTATTTTCTTTGGGGTTATCTGAAAGAAAGGGTTTATATAAACAAACCACAGTGCTTGAAACAACTTAGGGCGAATATTAGGCGAGAGATTTTGGGGATATAAGATATAAGATAAGATTTGCTAAAAAGAGCTCATATTTGTCATCGCGAATGGGGATATCATTTGTTAGACATCATTTTTCGTAAATAGTTGGAAACAAACTTCAAGAGACACACTTTGTATTATGAGTTTAAAAATATAAATGTATTTAACTTTTCATATGCTTTTTAATTTAAAATCGTGAAGGTACTTTTGCGCCACACTGTATATGAGAAAAACTCTGGAAATTTCAACGCTAAGTATATCAAAACCGGAGCATTTACGAACACATAATGTATAAACCTTTGTTGTTTAAATTGGGGTAAAGAATCGCCTGTCAAAGCGAGGACTAAACACTGTATATATTATATTGTTGAAGAAAATCAAATTAGCAATTTAAGAAGCAAATTAAGTATGTATATTCTTATATAAAAGACTAAATGAAATGTTTGCTACTGTTCTGCCTTAAAAGTTGTAACGAAAAACGATTTTTCAACACTACATTAGCAGATATATCAAGAGCAGTCTAAAAGGAGCTTTAAGTTACTGATACAAGTAGAGGGGTAGATAGGATGACCATCAGTACTTCATTTCAGACAGAAAACTTATCCTAATAGAGGTATGAAAATGAAAGGGGAAAGCTACTCAAGTTCTAACTGATGTCAGTAGAAAGATTAAGAAAAACCCTAAAAGACGAATTTATTCAGACCTAGATATGAGCCAGATATACTAGATATACGTAAAATATGGCATATCAAAGAAGAAGGATTTGGTCTTCTTGTAAATCTAAAAATTTCCCCTAATACTGCTTATTTAAAACAGTTATTCTCATTACAGGTTATAGCTTTTTGTGAATAAAATATGTTATATATTATAATATAAAGGATACTGCTTCTAGAATAAACAAAGTTATATATTTAGTATAATTATTGTTAAAAGAGAATAACAAATTCCATCGTATATTTTGAAAATAGTACTTTTGTATTTTTCAAGATATGCATTAAGTGCTTAAGATATTATATACAGGGTACTCGATATCTCGAGTTCTATGATAGCTAGAAACTTGATTTAAAAACAGGTAAACTAAACAAAAAAGTCTATAACCGGAAATTGTTTTCAAATTTAATAATAATAATAATAATAATAATTTATTGGTGTTGATAATACAAAAGTATGTACACAAGTCAGATAAGGAACAATATAACATACAACATAAAAGATAAACAAATAAATAAACAAACGAACATTGTAATAAACAAACATTGTAAATAAAACAAAATTGTAAATATGTACATAGAGACACAACACTTAGAAATGGTAACATGCAGCGTTACAAAATTATATTAAAAAATTGTCAATAAGTATTCCTCAAAAGTATAGAAGGCATTGGCTAATAAAAATGTTCTAAGAATATTTCTAAATGAAGTATAATCAAGTTGTCTGATACTTGCAGGTAAGTAATTAAAAAATTGTAATAGCATAATAGTTTATTCCATTACGCGTTTTGGACATACGTAAAAAATCAGGGTAAAGGTTGCTTCTATTTCTTGTCGAGTAACTGTGAATTTCATTATGAGGGTATATTTTATTAGATTTTCTTTAATATACAACAGGCATTGCAATATATAAACAGGCGGTAAAGTTAATATATATTTAATTTTTTGAAAATACGTCTGCAATCTTCTCTGTATTTTAGGCGGTATACAATTCGTATGGCTTTTCTCTGTAAGGCAAAGACATTAGCACTATGGAATGTCCCCAAACCAAAATCGCGTAAGATAATGATGAGTGGATGAGACCATGATAGGCTGTAATGAGAACCTTTTTGGGATACACTATTTACTAGATTTCTGAATAGATATATATTTTTTGAAATTTTATTGCAGAAAGTTGTTCCCATGATAATTTACTGTCAAGATATACCCCAAGAAATTTGACACTATCCTTGTTGTTTTTATTAGTGATATTTTTTAGACTAAAGATCATAGTTTCAGTTTTTGAATTATTTAGGCTAAGTTTATTTACTACAAACCAATCCTGGGCCTGTGACTGTGACTTGTTCATATTAAAATGTAGTATGTCAAGATATTTGTGTGACTGGATAATAGTGGTATCATCTGCAAACAAGACAAATTTTGAAGAAGTAATGTCAGTTAAGTCGTTGATATAGATGAGAAATAGGATCGGCCCCAGTACCGAACCCAGTGGTACTCCATATTCCACGTTTAGCAATTTTGAATTCGTATTTTGGAATGTGACAAACTGATGTTTATTTGTAAGATACGACTGTATTAAGTTACTGCTGCTTTTGTCAAAATTATAAAAATCTAGTTTGCCTATTAAAATATCATGCGATACACACGATACACAGAGTGAGCCAAGACGATTTTACAGGGTCAAGTAACATTTTTTTAAATGAAATGCCATGTATATCAGAACATTTTTTGATACCTCTTTGTGGCCTCCTTTCACTCTCGTATTATTATTGACATTCTCCCAATCACTTGGATGTAATGATTTTTTTTGTTGAAATTATACCATTTAACCGTGTATATTAAAAATATGTTCGTACCAGTTATGAGATATCTGTGTGATGACACTCAACCATTTTCACTTCCTAAAAGTAAACAGGGTGGCCAAAAAGGATTTTTAAATTTAGATGTTCTTGAACTGAATTTTATCAATTTTTTCAAATGGAATACCCTGTATATTTTTGGACGATGTGATGTAAGATTGAAAACCAACATTTTTTATGCGTACACTCGTATGGCTATTTGTGACCATTTTCAATTTATTGAACAATAACTGCAAAATTTTCAAGTAACTTCATTTACAGATTTATTTAAATCACTAAATTTTATGTTTGGAATCAGACATTCTCTCTAAATAATGATAGAAGTGGTCCATCGAGTATGCCTAATAAAATGATTTAAGGCCAGGAAATTTTTAAATGATTAATGGCCTAAAACAATAGTAATCGTGGCGAGATAGGCAACAAAGAGTTGCAACTGAGCTATAATTAAGTCTGGTTCCAAATTCAACTTCGCTTTTTATCCGTACTATAAATGTAACAGTTTTTATGGTGATTGATTGGTTTTTATTGCCTTTTTAACACCTGCCATCTTATACATTGTCTCTAAGGAAATTAAAATGTCTTTTTTTTCAAAACTGTTTTCGCTTGATTTTTTCTGCAATACTTCCACATGTATAGTTTAAATGCTATTTCTGAAATTATTTGTTTTTCTAAGTTTCTATTTTGATATCTTTTCAAAGAATCAAAAAATTCTGTAGTCAGAAAGTAAGGTTATCTCTGTGAATAAATGTATCATATACATTTCTCTGAACTCGACATACAAAATAAAGAAAAAAATGTTTTGCTGTCCATTCGTAAATTTTATGTTTCGTCGACATTCTTTTATTTATTTTCATAAACAACAAGATTTCCTATAATGAGATTATCGTCTTCCCTATTAGTATGACATTAGTCAAAATTGTTTTTACATTTGAAATACGTGTAAAATTACTTAAAGTATGAAGCTGTGAAAATTTTGTGTATCTGTTCTTTCTTCCAAGAATACCAACATCTCATATGTGAGCATTTTAACCAATTCGAAAAACGGTGTACCGAAAAGAAATAGTTCGTTCATGAATTCCAAATATTTCACCTCTTTCAGACTCACTCAGTCTATCTGTCGTTGAAGAGCTTGTCAAAAACTCTATTCAGCTATATCATTAAAAATTAGATTTAAATGCCTGAATATAAAGTTTTGCGGGATACAAAAAAAAGCAATGTTGATATTGGAAGTATTTTATTATCAGCTAATATGATGTGAATTCAAGTTCAAGTTCCTTTATTAAACATAATATATATAAATTATCTACATTAATCTGAGGGTAGCACCTAAGCCAGAAAAGACTTGTTTGTGCTAATATCTTTCAATTGGAATATTTAAATACTAACACATTTTTATTATTAAACATAGTTATTTACAAAGAAATACATAAAATCAGTAGATAGTTGGAGGAGAATCAGGAGGATGTACAAATATAATTAGGTACTATTTTGAGTAGCAATTTTAACTAAAGTTGGGAAGATGTCGCAATAAAATTTGATACGGTATGACGAAATTTCATTTTGTTACTAATACTTTTTATGTTTAAAGGTAATTTATTATAGAACAATGGTCCTTGATAATCAATAAAGTTCTGTTGAGATGTTTTATTATATTTATTAATTAGCAAATTAGAATTTGAGACTGATCTTGTGTTGTGAAAGTGACTGGGAAAATTAAATTTTCCCTTATTTTTATTTATGAAAAGAATACTTTCAAGTATATATATATATATATATATATATATATATATATATATATATATATATATATATATATATATATATATATATATATATATATATATTTTTTTTTTTTTTTTTTTTTCAAATTCAGACAACAACATTCCTTAAACAATTTGTCACTAGGATATAGATAGCTTTTTTCATGATTATTTTTAAGATATATTTTTGTAATACTTTTAGTGGATTTAGTGCATTTTCATATGCACCACCACATGAAATTACATGAAATTACAACCCCTTTATCCCTGAAGGTCTGAAATGACTTTGTGTGGGAGAGGGCTACACATTTAGAAACAATGGACACACCCAATATCCGAGTATACTATGATTAATCTCTCTCACAGAAAAATCCCAGTTCCTCGACCGGGAATCGAACCCGGGACCCCGAGGTTTCGAGGCAAGTACGTTACCTCTAGACCATAGGTCTAGAGGTAACGTACCCCATGCTTATTATGCCATATCTAATTATGGACTCCACTAATGTATTATAAATATTTATTAATGTTTTTGTTTTGAGAATATTCCGGAGAATATAGAATTTTCTTACTACTTTTCGAATTTTATCTGTTACATATATAACATGTTCCTGCCATTTAAAATTTTCATCTATTATGATACCAAGATATTTTATTTTTTTACAACTACTTATTATAAGATCTGTATTTTGATTATTTATTTCGTTAATATTATGATTCTTAATCATATAAATGGAAAAGCACATAAATTTTGTCTTCCCTATATTCAAAGAGAGTAAATTTTGATCTAACCAATTTTTTATTACTTCCATATCAGATGACACTTTTATAGTTACTTCTTTCCAATCCAATCCTTCAAATATAATTACCGTGTCATCTGCATATGAAATTATTTTTCCTGATATATTAGAAATATTGCAAAGATTATTTATAAAAATTAAAAAAAAAATCGGAGCTATAACTGTGCCTTGAGGAATTCCGGTTTTTATAATTTCAGGGTAACTAATTTGATTTTCAATTTTAACGTATTGTTTTCTGTTCGATAAGTATGTAGCAAAGACATTCAGTGCAGTGCCTCTAATACCGATATATTCCATCTTTTGTAACAATTTTGAATGAGACACTGTATCGAATGCCTTTGCTAAATCCAAAAATGTACAACTTGAACACAATTAATCTAATAAATGTTGAAATTAGCGTCCAACCTCTCAGTAGAGTTCGTCAATATATGTATTTTCTGTGTTTCATTGTTACGAGCTGAATTTTATATAAAATCAATGCTTATTTACGAGACAAAGAAGCAAATTGCGAATTTCTTATTTATGTAAAAATAGCTTTGTAGAGCAAATATTTTTTATAATTTTCAAATATTATATTACACATTGGTGCTTACGATAGAACGAAACTTAAAACGGCAATATCTCGATTTGAAATGCCTCAAAATCTAATTCAATTTAAATATTTTTTACGTCTCTCTCGTATTATCTTCGAAACTAAAACCCAAACTAAAGATACACTTTGTATGTATACAGATTTTAAAAGCTGACATGTCTAAGCAAACCAGGTAAAATGAAACTTTATTTAACAACATTGATATAAGAACGTTTTAATGGTCTGAGGAGATGATGCTCTCCTATCCTATCCTATCCTATCATTGGTATATATTTCAATTAGAGCACCCTCTTAATTAGTGTAAAAATACGATAGAGCCGCGCCTTAATATAAATGTATTACCCATGTTACTTACAGTTTTACATAGATTATTTTGTGACAAAACCAGTGGCTATAAATTTATATTTGCGTTTGCCTTCTTTCCTTCTGATAAAATTTGCATACGAGTATTTGCTTTGCGTTATTATCTACTATAATAATAAATTCAAACTATTTTCATTGATAATGTTTTTTATGCCGCAAATGAGCGTGTGCTTTTTTGTACTTTTTTCAGTTCATTGAGCTTTAAGTTATTCTCTTGTACTTACATCCTAATTTAAATGTATCATTTAGTGCTTTATATATATATATATATATATATATATATATATATATATATATATATATATATATATATATATATATATATATTATATATATATATATATATATATATATATATATATATATATATATATATATATATATATATATATATATATATATATATATATATAAATATGTATATATATATATATATACACAATGTCAATTATAATAACGTTCAAATATTAGATTTTGAAATGAACTATCACAAACGGAGTTTTTTTGGAAATGTGTCACATTTTCAAAGAACCAAATACCATTAATGCCAGAAAGGAATTATTGATAACTTGAGCATAATTTATACTTACTTACTACATTTCAACCATAATGTCCACAATGATGAGAACACCCTATATAGTATGGATTAATAATCATGTCCCTAAATATAAGACATCGAGCTGTTGGTATCTACTGCTGTCATTGTTCTTTTGGTTTCACTCTAACAAGTTTTTATATCCAAATTCCTTTTGTTTTTACTTCATAAAAATATACATGTCTATTATAATTCTAAGAATTTCAATCAATATGGATCCTTAGTCATCCATTCATAATGTTGTTAATTTTACATAGTAGTGGTAGTAAATTACAAAAAATTAATTATTAGTGTTTTTTTCTATAATTTGTCAAGAAATGTTTGTAGTTTTCAATGAATACAACTTTAACTTTAACCTCACTTTCGTAAGTACTTTTCACTTTTTTCCATAACTTAGTTTAATTAATCATAATTTATTGTAGAGTTCCTGATGAAGAAACAATAAAAGTTTCGAAAGCTTGAACAGAAAAAAAGAGTTTTTCTTTTTTATTACCTGTCACATGACTGCAATCCCCCCTTAAAAAATTAAAAAATATTTGTTTTTAACATAGACAGTCGTCTAATTTCCCTCTCTGAACTTATATATATATTATATATATATATATATATATATATATATATATATATATATATATATATATATATATATATATATATATATATATATATATATATATATATATATATATATATATATATATATATATATATATATATATATATATATATATATATATATATATATATATATATATATATATATATATATATATATATATATATATATATATATATATATATATATATATATATATATATATATATATATATATATATATATATATATATATATATATATATATATATATATATATATATATGTATACAAATTTGCGTTGCTGTCTTTGAATTTAGCATTTCAAAGTTTTCTGGCGTCAGTTCACAAAAAAATTGGTGAAGAAAATGGAAAAAGAAACAATAAACATTTTTATTTCAAACAGTGACAAAAATTTAAACATAAAACTGCCAATAACAAGCAAATTATCACAAATAATTTTCATATAAGCCACCATTTTGCTCTAAACACTTTTCAACTCTTCTCTTGACACTTTCTGTTGTGTTTTCAATAAACTGGGGGTTCATCTCTTGGCAGATTTCACGAACACGTGCTTCCAAAGCCGCTCTTGTTTCCCGTTCGAATTCATAAACATTATCTTTAATGTGACCCCATAAAAAAATCCTATCGATTGAGATCCGGGGACCTCGCTGGCCATCTAATCGGCCCAGAGGTTCCGATCCACCTATCCTCAGAAATAACTGTTAGAAGACGTCCACCACACTTGCATTGTGAGCTGGGGCTCCGTCTTGGATAAAATAAAATTCTCTAAGTGTTGCCAAAGGTAAATTATCTAGATAATTTTCTTCCAAGAAAGGCAATATGTTTTGGGAATAAAACACTAAATTGAGATTTTGATCATAAACAACAGGTCAATCGGTTGGTTGTTAATAAGCCCAATCTAAACATTGAACTTTCAAACTATCTGAAAGTTGCTGGGTTTAGTTAAGTGTAAATTAACCATGGACCAGTAGTGTGCGTTGTGTCTATTGAAAATTACGTTATTGGTAAAACTGGCCTCGTCACTCCAAATTACTTTGCGCCAAAACTCCGGATCTTCTTGATTTTTTATCATGAACCATTCGCAGAACGCAGTTCGTCTGGGAAAATGTCCAGGAGGTAACTTTTGATGTATTGAGTATTTGTAAGGATGCTGCCAGTATCCTTTCAATATTTTCTGGATATAGGAAGATGATATGTCAAATTGCACTTCTAGTTGACGAATTGAAATACCTGGATTTTCCATAACGGCCAATAGAATATTTAATTCATTATCTTCTTGCCTCGTCTTATAGCAAGTTCTGTTTCGTTTCACTTTAAATTGTCCTGAAGTTCTTAAATTTTTAATTTTTTTTTTTTTTAATCAACGATCAAGTCTTCTTCTCTTGGGATATTCTGCATTGAAACTGTGACAAGTTGGTAAATATCTTTGACCATTTTGGTTAAAAATCATAAGGATGTTAAAGAAATCTTCGTTTGTATAACTATTTTCCATTTTCTTTGAACTGACGCCAGAAAACTTTGAAATGCTAATTTCAAAGACAGCAACACAAACTTCTTGACATGCGCCTACTACGCATCTTGACGGCAATTTTTATCTGCCACAAAACCATTCCATGGGTAACTCGATTTTTAGTGCTTCGTATATCTCACCTTAACACCTGAAACCTTAAAATCGCATTACCCCAAAAACTTTCCACTCTAACCTAATATTTTTTTACACATTCTAACTCAGAAAAAAATCTAGTTTGGAATCCAAAAGAAGAACTATAGTGTTTCATTTGAAAATCGAAAGTTGACGTCACTTCTGGTTAGACGGGAAACAGCAGAAAAATAAAAATAAAGTGCATTAAATGCAAAAAAATCTCTAAATATGCCTGCAAAATTTCAAAACTCTATCTTTAAAAATAAGCGAGGGAAAAGGTGCTGTACGAACTAAAAAAATCGTCCGGTATATATATATATATATATATATATATATATATATATATATATATATATATATATATATATATATATATATATATATATATATATATATATATATATATATATATATATATATATATTGTTATATAATTTTACTTTTACAGTAATTTAACTTACGTGTTGTGTAATGTTTATATTAAATTATTTACCTTTATTGATATTGCTTATTGGCTGATTTTATATATACCGCGCGCCTATATGCTAGAGAACTACGCAAGACTGACGATCGACAAAGGGTCGCTCTGCGAGCCCAGGTAAACAGTTTTTTATGTGCTCATGTGAATGAGCGGAGTATAATATGGTGTATATTTTAATCACTTTTACATAGGTTAGTAGTATTAAATGCCCAAAATGCAGCATATTGCTTTATATTAAGATAGAGAGAAACATAACAGTGTTTAAAGCAGAAATATGAAAATTGTGCAGCAAAAAGTTGGTCCGCTCTAAAGCAGGTAGAATTTAAAATATTTTCTGATATTATTTCTTTTTTTTTGGCATAGGACTTAGTCCATACAGCCAGATGCACTTATATTAACTAAAAGGTAAACTAATGCTAACATGAAAAAATACAGGGACACTCTCTTCTCGCCTAGGACATTATTTCTTATGGGTACACAAAATAAAAACTAATTAAAATTTTTAAGACGTTTGACTTTCTTATAGCCAAATCGAAATTTTTAATTTTTAATAAAATTCAAGTTGTACATTTTATGCAAATAAAGCTGTCTGTAAATGCATACACGACCATCGCAACGAGTAATACGAAACTTTGACTCGCCTGTGAGCAGTACAGACCTCCATTGTCGAAGTTGCCATGCGACATGCTGATGAGCAAAATTTCTGTCGAACTATTCTGTGGCGTCGTGTTAGTATGGATTTTCGGACGGGTCGTCTTGCCCTTTGATTTCCTTAACCTGTTCATTACACTCTGATCTGATACAGTCACTTCATGCGTCATCCTGAGAGAATTTTGGAGACCCTCACTGTAGAGTCACGGTTATGAAGACATGAAATGACCAAAAATCGATTGACTGATTTTGGGTTGTTTTTCTTTTATGACCCTGCCCAATTCACCTTTTGTATTGACCCGTCTCACGATAGCGTTTCCACAAACGTTGATTAACGGAAGAGATGACGTTAAAGTTTCTCGAAACTTCTCGAATGCTCTCACCATTTTCAGTCAAAGAATAATGTCTACCTCGTTGAGATGCGTGATTTTCAATAAGCTTAGGTCAAACTGTCAGTTGCAAATATTTTCAACTGTTTCTTAATTTCACTAAGATCTTCCTAACTATTTACAGCTAGTTTGAGATGCTTAATTTCATTTTAGTTTTGGTAGTTGTTTTACATCATCACACTTACCTTAAAAGTGTTTAATGCTGTTAATTTTATTTTAGTCATTTAGGTTAAACAAAAGGGTGTATCTTTCAGAAATTCATAGTTTTATTTGCATAAAGTTTACGGCTTGAATTTTATTGAGGTATAAAGAAGCATTTCTCTAAATTTGTTGAGCAGTGTATAATATGATTTGAGAGGTATATAACTTTTATATAATAATAATTGAAAAATCATATTTTAGTCAAATTTTTAATAGCTAACGAATTTAAAAATATTTATTAATACACCTAACATAAGTCGCATGTGACCATTTACTTGAAAGTAAATGTAGGACATTGTTAAGATCCTAAACAAAAAGTAATCCCTAAATTTTGATATACGTACCTGTCATGGTTTCTGAGTTACAGCACAAACAATATTTTTTTCCTCCATCTTTGAAAGGTTGTAACTTCTTTAATATGTATTACTGACCAAATATTTATGAGAAGTTTCGTTTTATATTAAGCACATCCATTTACTGTAACAGTTTGGCTACATACTTTGGGAACACCCTGTAGATAGATGAGACAGTAAAAGTCATGATATTAAATAAACAATTTGGTCGTTTGAGTTGCACTTTTAAAAAACTGAAAAAATATTGGAATACATTGTGTAAGTAACTGGACCTGTCTGCATATTTTTTTTGCATTGTATCGCGACAACAAATAATTCACCCGTATCTTTTCGTTCTTTCTTAAGCCCTTGTATTTATTTATTTTTAAGTTATAAATAACGTCATCATACCAAGCCTCAAATTTAATTAATATAGATCAGAACTAAACAAATAAAAATACGAAAAATAATAATAAAAATTTTATCCATTACAGTATTTCGAATGTGAGAGAATATAGTATTTAATTGAAATTAACATTTATTTATATGTCTATTAGTAAAACATCAGATATCAGTATCATTAAATTCTCTAAAAACAGACCTTTTTTTAGAAGATAAAAATTACGTATATAGGTATAAGAAATGTTTATAGTTAACAATGGGTATTTACCTCAGGTCAGTTTCAAGTAGTTTCTGCGATATGATGTGCTGTGCAGTGATGTAATGTGATGTGAATTTGTTATGGTCTGTTTTTATGTGCATAGAAGGGATGTAAACGGATGGGGAAGTAAGTAGATATTGCTACTTTTTATTTACAATATTTTAAGCTATATTAAGTATATTGACGATTCCTTTTGTCTGGCGCAATAGTTTAATATATTTGGTAAATATGCAAATTTGTCATATAACGTTATACCGCATATCCGCTAAAGAAACTGTATTATAATAATTTTTTCACTGGTTTGACAAAAATTAAATTTTGTTCAGAAATCTTCTGCAGGATACTCTGAACTTATATATACAGAGTGTGGCCAATAACGTGTATTCGGTTTATAGGTCCTATACTAATTGAAATAAAATAATGGTTTTTGGTATATAAATAGGTACGCATATGGCGCTTCTAATAAAAATATTTTTGAATATACAGACAGAGTGTACATATCGAGTGGTGAGACGAATTTGTATTTTTTAAATGGAACACCCTATGTTTTTAGATATTTAGATTGTACACTTTTTTTCTGGATACTTTGAAAAGCCATTTGATATTTCTAAAATGAGGCGGTGCCAAAATATCGTGTTTTTAAAAAAAGATCCCAATTCACGCCTTTATTGCGACTTGTTTAAAATAGTTAAGATATCTACTTTAGTTGAAAAAAATATTTAAAGGTCTTTCTTCTTAATAAGAAACATAACATTTTTAAAAATTATGCACTTTAATATATAAAGTGACTCATTTCGAACATGGCAATTTAACCCAAAAAACTGAAATAGAACACCCTATATATTATTATAGCTTCTGAGAGAACTGTTTTTAAGCTTTCCAACGATACCATACTTTAAGGGGTTGAGTTAAATATTTTAGTCTAAAAAAAAATAATTTTTAAATATTTAACAAAACTAGTTAAAATTGACTTAAAAATTATCGAAGTTTTATATATATATATATATATATATATATATATATATATATATATATATATATATATATATATATATATATATATATATATATGTATATACAGGGTGTTCCTAAATATCATGTACATACGCTAGGAGTAATTCCTTGGCTTATTTCATGACTGAAATTTTATATAAACATAGGTCAGCAAACGCTTCTTTACTGATCTACAGGGTGTTGAAATTTGAAGATTTTTTTGGCATTTTTACGAGATTATAACGAGTATTTAAAACACATATGCAGACAAAAGTTACTATTTCAAATGCGACCTGTCAAAATAAATAACAACAACAGATTATTCAAATAAAACTCGAGCCTACTAGACCATTTTAAAAATGTTCAATTTTATCTAGCGAATTACAGAAAATAGTTTTTTACACCAAAAAGTTTCTAAATAAAACAGAAAATTCATATTGTATTTTAGAATCTATCAGCGGCGCATCGAAAAAAAGTTCAGGGGGTGAAAAAGGGCATGACCCACTGAAAAAAAATCACCCTGTAGATTCTCACAACCATTTGGCATGCCCAATGATGTAAGCCCTACAGCGTAACCTATATTCCAAATTTGAGCTAAATATATCAAAAACTGCAGGAGCTATAAAGAAAAAAAATAAAAATCTTCAAATTTCAACACCCTGTAGATCAGTAAAGAAGAGTTTGCTGACCTATGTTTATATAAACCTTCAGTCATGAAATAAGCCAAAGAATTACCCCTTGCGTATGTACATGATATTTAGGAACACCCTGATATATATATATATATATATATATATATATATATATATATATATATATATATATATATATATATATATTTAAAAAACATATTAATTTAAAAAAAAAAAGAACTATATCCAAACAATACTTTAATAAAAATCCACTACTTTGAAACAGCACGACAATAAAAAAAACTTAAATCTGCATAAGGTGCTCAAAATATCGTCCCTGTTATTAACATATTATTGTAGTTGATTCCTTAAATTTTCCATAATGTTATTTAACATCTGCGGTGTATTTGATGCAAATGCTTCTCTAATTTTATATTTTGGATTGTCTATAGTTACAGGACGTTTGGCATACACCTTTTTTAACATAACCCCACAAAAAAGAGGTTAGGTTTGGCGATCTCGCAGGTCAATTCCTTGGACCATCTCATCCAATCCATTTGTTGGGGAAATGATTGTTTAACCACTCTGTAACAGCCACACAGCCACACCATAGTGCGGTGCTGCTCCGTGCTATTGAAGCCACATATCCTCCCTCAAAACACAAACTACCGTAACTAGCATTTTGTAAATTTTACAGGAGAGCTGAAAAACGAAATTACTTAACATTCAAGCATTGCTGGTGTAAAATGCAATAATAAAGGGTGATTCAATTTGGGCTTTCACATGAAAATATTAAAAAAGACACGGAAAATTTAAAAAAATCGTGTAATTTTGTATTCATTATTTCAGTTCAATTCAATACAATTATGTATGAAAGATATCGTGCAAATGGCCGGCGCGGCTCATATGATATGATGTAATGCGTTTGCCATAATTTTCGCTCGGATCTATGCTGGCTATTTCGTGTCGTATTTCCTGTTTCACCTCTGCAATCGTGTTTGGTTTGTTCTTGCAGACTCTACTCTTCAGATAACTCCAGGAGTTAAATCGCGATAATTCACTTTTAGTTGCCACGAGAAGGTCTGCCTGTTCTTTAATTGCCCTTTTCTTTATACTGTGATCTGGGCAAGAATCATTACATGAAAAACGTGTCTCGCAAAGAGGGATATTACCTCTATGGAAGCAATACACTTCTTTTGCATTTTGTAACTTCACAAAATCTAAATAAAAGATCTGCGTCAAAATCGTCTAATGTAGAAATGGAAGAAGAACCACTTGAAGCTGCATTTTCGTTTTCATTGGTCATTTTCTTCTATGTGAATATCACTTCCACACACATTAATTACATTTGAATTATCTTCCATGGCAATTCTGCTCAGTGGGATGTCTCCAAATTCGTCAGAGCATTCTGTCAATATGGTATTTTTATCTGATCGGATATTTCTGCAAATTTGCTGAGGGAAATGTCCTCAGAATTCTCAGAGCATTCAGGGAGAAGAGATCATTTCGACGGCGAGTACAGATTTCTTGTTATGTAACATGTAATTATTTAAGTGGTCTGGTTTGCCGATACTTGTTTATGTTTGATTTTGTCTAGTTTGCAGACATTTATTTACGTTTAATTTTGCCTGGCTTGCCGGCAAAACTTTGTTTCACCATTGCTTTCCTTAATAAAGTATAAATGCTCAAATCACTATTTGTTTACTGACTAAAAATGATAATAATGTTCATTATAAGAAAGTAGGATTTTGTATGATATAATTTTAATCATTTCAATCTTAATCAATCAACTTTAACAGAAAATTTAACAATTTGCTACCTATTCATTAATTAGTTTCAATCCTGACAATTATTTAGATGTTTTATAAATTATAATTAAGGGATTATATTACATGATTTGGATTATATGTAGTTTGAATATTTTGAATTACTAATTCTGGGAGCTCTCATAAAGTACGGTAGTGGTGCGTTTGAAAGTAGGTAATTTGTTTTCGTTTATATTGTTCTCGTTTTGAAAATAATATTCTGCATAAAAAGGCAATAAATTATAAAAAGAACAAATTAGTCCGCAGAACAAAGTGAATAAATAAAGCGAATTTCCAGAAGGCGGAGTGTGGAATTTAAAAAATCAAATAAAAAGGAATTACGGAATATGTACCATAAATAATAAATTTAGAGAATGTGATTAAAAAGCGTACTAGTAGTGACATCTAGCAAATTTTGCCTTTGTTATTCGTCCGTATATCCCTAAGGAAATTATAAAATACGTACCTATCTTCTTCTTCTCCAGTCGAGTTGTTACTATTACATAGACACCAGATAAAATTACAAATATGTTTTATGTGTGTTTGTTTCAAATTAAATTGCATTCATAATTTTTGAGGGTCTCAACAGTTGGGACTCTTATATCTTTCATATTTTCCTTTTTGTCTTTCTGTGTGTGTATTATTATTTTTCACACCTTTGTTATAATTATTACATTTGTGGAACGTAAATCAAAAATCGCTCATATTATGAAATTAGAGACATTATATTACATATTTATTTTTTAATCTCATTGAAACCGATTTTTTTAAAATAATAAACTTCACATATAGGTATTTAATTTAAATTTATATAATTCACAGAAAGAAAACATCTAATTTATTTAATTTCTTAAGGCTGTTAGCATATTACATGCTTTTAATAAACGCATACTTTTATTTACTTTAAAATTATATTAAATTTTCTTACATTTTAGCAGTTCCATAAGAATTCATAATAAAAAAAATCAAAATTCTTCTCAATAAATAGGAATTGTAATTAATACGCAAAACCTTATATACAAGGCAGTGTGCTGTGAAAACAAGTATGTATATTACCTATACCAAATTCCAAATTCACCACAAATTCCAAAAATATAAATTTATACAGGGTGTGGGTGTGGAGAGGGCATAAAAATTGAAAATACTTTCTACTAATGCAGTTTTGTGTAAATAACATATTAATATTTCATCAATTTATCTCTTAACAATTAAAATACAGGGGGTGAGCCACGTTTCATTTCATTAGATATCCGAAAGTGGTAGCGCAGTAAGCTAGAGCGTTAAGCGACAGATGTAGCTGGTTTTACTGTCTGCCGGCTCCGAGGTTCAAATCCCGACTTCGAGTCAAAGAGAATGATTGTGTGTCCGCGTTATTTCAACAGTGCAACCTCCGCCCATGCAGCATCATCGTTGGACTTGGGCATTTCCTCGTAAACTACCTTAGGTAAAAAAAAACCACCAAGAGTAAACTATCCTCAACTTTTTATGCAGAATGCGAAAATGTAGTTGATTTTTTTTTCTGAAGGCGCACATAAATGCACAGCACACTACAACTTTATGTTTTTAAATAAAATGTTATATATTTTTTTTGCTGATTTTGATTCCTTTAATGTTTTAAATTCATTTTATTTCAGGTGCGTTTTGTCCTTAAATTAAAGAAGGTTTATTCTTGATGTTTTTTTTACCTAGAGTAGTTTACTAGAAATGTGCTTGATCCCATGTAGCAATCGGACTCTATACATTAAATCTGCTCAATTTTTTAAAATTCATTGCAGCGTTTATTAAATGTTATATAATGGTTTTGCATGCATTTTGAAACTATAACAAAGATGTACAACCTTTGTCAAAATATGAGTCGTCTGGCATTAACGTGAGGCAATAAATTTCTTTGAATTTATGCTAAAATATGAGGTAGAAAACGTGAGGGAGTTTTGACTTGTTTATGACATCACTTTAAACTCGGGTAATTTTGCAGGAGAACTTTTAACAGATATTTCATAGAGACACTGAAGTAAAATAAAGTCAGAGCGGAAACTTTAAGCCAAAGTTAAATTTGTTAGATACATATTACAATATACAGCCTTACTAGTTTGTTTCGTATACAAAAATATATTGCGAAATTCTAGTCTCAGCATTTTTAATTTCCTTATTACTTTTTTCTTAAAACCCCTTATTTTTTATTGAAGAAAGGATGGTATTATTATTTGTTGTGATGGTTGTGAGTAACTGAGTGTAATAAGATAATATGCTAAAGTGCTATCTCTCTCATGACAAGGGTGGATACAGAGGGGTGAAAGGGCGATCGTCCTTTCTCCTTTTGATATTTTTTTTTGTCAGATAATAAATTAAATTTAATGCTGTGTGGTATATTAATTATTTTTTGAATATTGCCCCCTTTGAAATAGGCTTTATCCGTCCTTGTGTAATAATAATGATAATAATAACTGCCTCTAAGAATAAATGGTGAATTTTTGTGAGGTTATGATTGAAGAAAAATGTATATGTACTTTGTTATAGTCTAACGGCTCGAAGAAGTAATTGGCTAGAGCGCGCGATGGCAATTGTAACTAGATAATCTCTCGATCGTAGCTACGGGTTCGATTTCTCCACCGGCACTGGGAATGTCGGTGGGATTGGTTGTGTGACCGCATTTTTTCATAAGTGTAGTCCTCCCCCGTGCAGCTTGGGCTTTGGATTCGGGGGTTGTCTAATTTCTGTGGTGTTTATTTATTTATTTATATTGGATTCAATTGTCTTAAAAAAGAAAAGGTTTTTTCGGAGGACTTGTTCCTGTTTGTCGAAATTCTATTAACTGTTTCATTGGATGAAGAGGGAACCATGGCTTATCAGGAATATGGGAAAACTTCCCCTTGTCTTCTCTTTCACTTACCTACCCATAGTTTTAATTGCGTTCATCCAACAGCGAATACTGTTTTCTTGAATCAAAATTAAATACCAAGATGACGTGATCCGTACAGGGGCGGTTCTAAGAGGGCTCAGGCCCCCAACTTCTTGATTAGCATTTATAAATTAAATTAATAAATTGCGTTAGCAACAAGAAATTTTGTGGCAAGAAATAAGGCGAAAACTTCACATTTATGTCCTAAACGGTTTCGTTTATAAAATACAGGATTTACGAAAAACAACTGAAAAAATCTCAATTAAAAAAAAATATTTTTAAATTTCATTTAATAACTTGAAATTGACAGTGACAGCTTATAAATTTTGTTTATTTCATAGCATAATATAAATATTTTAGCTACGTTTTTAATTTCTTTGCAAATCTGGATGAGGTCAGAAATTAAGCAGTAAAACATTTCTTTAAATTTTTCTCCAAAACGGTATCTCGAAGGAAAAAAAGAGACAACTTTTATGTAGTTTAATGAGTAATGTCTCAGGAGTTATCAAACTGAATAAAAAACAGTGCCGTATCATATTTATCTACAAAAATGTTGTTAATGTTGATTCTATGCACGCCACTGGTGGAATTAGAAAAGTCTGATTAAACATAAAAACTCCTACTTATACGATACTTAATATGTGCCAAAATTTAATATTCTAAACTAAGCATTTTTGAGATTTTTTTAAAAAAATATTTTTTTTAAATTTTCGACAATGGATCTTATAAACGAAGCCATTTAGGACATAAGTGTATTGTTTTTGACTTATTTTTCGCCAAAGACTATGCTACGTTTGAATATCCTGTATAATGTGTGGCAAGTGTATGGACAGGCCCTTGTGAAACTCTAAGTAAATTGCTAGAAAAATAAAATTTGGAGGGTATAAATGAGGTATATTTGTGCATATTATAATAATAATAATAATGTATCTTTATTAGCTAAAAAAGCTACAACTGAATTACAAAATATATATATATATATATATATATATATATATATATATATATATATATATATATATATATATATATATATATATATATATATATATATATATATATATATATATATAAACAAGTACATTATACATTTTTTATCTTATGTCAAATCTAAATATATAGTAACTATAAATAATTACAAATATCTTTGTATCCTAACCTAACTTAGCGTAATATTACCTAACCTAACCGTAAATAATCAGAATTGTTGTTTAACATAACTAAATAATACACAGTTTAGTAAAGACATTATATTTTTCGCAGTATTTTATTTCATTTGGTAAACCATTAAATATTTGTATACCAATACAGAACAAAGATTTTGATTCCTTTAAATTGTCATATCTCTCTTCTACTATATCATTTCCACTACGAGTATTATAACTATGAATATCTCGAACGAAATTTAATTTATCACATAAATATCTCGGAGCCATGCCATTTTTTATTTTAAATATAAATTGCATTGCTTTCAATAGTATACGTTGTCTAACATTTAAAAAATTTAAAACATTTAACATTGTGTCAATGAGAGTATATTTGTTACATTTTAAAATTATCCTCATAGCTTTATTTTGCATCTTTTGTAACTTTTGAATGTCATTGTTATTTAAATATAGCTGTAGAGTTGCACAATATTCGAAATGTGGAGCTATTATAGATTTATATACTAATATTCTTGAAAACATTGATAAATAATTTGAAATTCTCCGTAAAAAATAAACCTTTTTTTGCTACTTTTTTAATGATAACACTGGTCTGCAACGAAATCCTCCTTTAAAAAATTATGCTATAAGTATGAAGATTTTAATGCTCTGAATCTATTCCCGTTGGCCGATTTTTTCTATCACGTCTAGATTTTTTATATGAATTTTTTTTTAAATTTCATAAATTTTATTTTTTTTAAATTTTTTTTTTTGTCAACATCAAGAACAGTATACATACATACAAAATAAGTTTTAGCGAGTTGTAAGAGAAAGAAAGAAAGTATTGACAGTGATTTTTATGGTAGTAGATATGCGCATGCGCAGTATTCGCTGTGACTTTACTTTCTTTCTCTTACAACTCGCTAAAACTTATTTTGTATGTATGTATACTGTTCTTGATGTTGACAAAAAAAAAATTAAAAAAAAAAACAAAATTTATGAAATTTAAAAAAAAAATTCATATAAAAAAAATCTAGACGTGATAGAAAAAAATCGGCCAACGGGAATAGATTCAGAGCATTAAAATCTTCATACTTATAGCATAATTTTTTAAAGGAGGATTTCGTTGCAGACCAGTGTAATCACTGTTAGATTTGAAGGTCAAGGATTCATTTATTATAAACCCAAAGTATTTAATTTCAGAAACTTTTTTCTAATGTTCTATTATTTAATACAATATTTTCTTCCACCTGTAGCTGATTTAGTATATGTTTTTTACCGAGAATCATATATTTACATTTATCAGTGTTTACTTTTAAGTTGTTGTCACATAACCAAATAAATATTTCTTTTAAATCTTGATTAATAACATTAATAACATCATTTATATTCTCACCATATACATAAATTAATGTGTCATCTGCAAATAGATGTACCTTGCATTTTTTGATTGATTTAACTATATCATTTATGAACAGCACAAATAATAATGGTCCCAGCACTGATCCCTGTGGTACCCCAAAGTCATTATCTATTACATTAGATACACTATTTCCGTATCTCGTTTTTTATCTTCTTCCAGTTAAGTAAGATTCAATCCATTTGAGTACAGATCCACCAACACCCATTTTTTCTAACTTTAATATTAATAACCGTCGATTCACCGTTTCAAATGCCCGTTTAAAGTCTAAAAAAACTGCCACTATGATTTGGTTTTTACCTATTGTCTTAACCCAATCCGATATGATGAATTGAAGTGCCGATTCACAAGAATGACTTTCTCTAAAGCCAGATTGATTCGCTATTCGCATATTATGACGCCATTGTGAAATTTGTAACTTATCTGCAAAAGATTTGGGGTGAGGGAAATTATTTTTTAATGGCAATATGGGTAGTTTTTGGTATTTTCTGAAAGGTATTAATTTTCTCATAAAAATGTATCATAAATCTGGGGCTGCACATGAAAAAATTTGAGAAAATAAATTTGCACAGTGAAAAATGAATCTAAAATAAAATTTCAAAATGGTGTAACTTTATAAAAAAACCAATATTTTTTTATGAAATTTGAAAACTGTCGTTCTATTTTCCACCTGATTCTAAAAAGAAAAATGTTTCGTAAATATTTTACAAATTGTTTAAAGAATAACCTGGAGGGCTCAAAATTTTTCCAAACTTTTTTCGCAAATTTCAATCGCAATTTTTTTTCTACAAAACTTTTCATTTAGTCTAGATAGTTACGCCTTAAAATATCGCTTGGGTCCCATGCTTCGATACTAAACTTCACCAGCCGCCGCTGGGAAGCCCTGTATATTTAAAAATAATTGAGACAAGGATGCTCTGTATGTAGTGGGGTATTATTTCAAATACACAGCAATGAATATCTTATAGTAATGAGTTTCAAGTAAATTTTAATCTCAGTTCTAAATATAAAATGTCAAGTGAGTGAAAAATTATTACAAGACGAAAGGTGACAACATAGCTGTCACATCTTATAATTTGTATGTCACCGGCTCGTACAAGGGTGGTGTGTAAGATAGCAAATCGCATTAAGCCGAGTTGTCTCTTTTTAATTTGTTACGAACCCCTGTGCAGCCCTCTTTCTTGTTAATAAATTATTTAAATTTAATCATGTTGCTTTGAACTAAACTCGATTTTATCTAGCATATCATTCAAGCCTTATTGTGAAATATTTAACGGCCTAATTTGTAGAAATCAGTATGGAAATTTCTTATTAATCGTGTCGGATGTGTTTTTTGACATATGATATGACGGTATTAATTTTTACACTGGTTTGAAAAATGTAACTTGCTTAGCGACACGCGACTTATTTTTGAATAACAAGATATATTTTCTTATTCGATAAGCGATTCTGTTTCCAAAGCCTACGACCCTTTTATTCGATATTTTGATGGTATCTTTACCATTACAAATGATTTCGGCAAAAAAGCATTTCAGTCAAAAAGTCAACCCAAGAACATCTATAAACCTAACAATGTAATAAATTGCCGAAAATGAACTTATATTTTGTAAAATCCCCGTTGCACTCTTCTAGGCATGGAGGCGATCAAATTTTGCATATTGTAGTTACCTTCTGAAAGATCCCATTCATTTTGGATTACATTTACAAGTTGCTATTAATTTTGAGAGCTGAACTCATGGTTACATATACATATATTTTTGTCATATCCCCAAATGTTTTCGATTGGGTTTAAATCAGGGCGTTTTACTGGACAAGGGAGAACTTGAATGTTGTTTTCCTCCAACCAGTTTTGAAGTGGACTGTGTGAAAAGAAATCTGTGGAATAAGCAAAATAGTGCTTCTCATCACTATGCCACCGCGTTGGGCAACACTTAGATCAAGCTCTCCCAAAATAGATGACTCGGAAGGAGTGTATCCATAGAATGGCCTGCAGGATCACCAGACCGAATCCGATTTTTCTTGTGGGGTTGGTTACTTTAAGGTTAAGGTCTACAAAGATAGGCGTAATAATAGAATACTTAACGAAACGATTTCTATTATTATTCCGCCAGTTGTCATTAAATATAAATGTTTAATTTTCGATCTAGACACTGCCAAGCCGTCAAGGGTCACATTTCGAGCATTTAATTTAATTGATTATATCGTAAGTTTTTAAAATAATTAAACAAGTTCTATTAATTTTGATATTAATTATCTCAATTCTTTTTTTGTGACCAACCAATATTTTTAATATTACCATCCGTAAAAAAACATGACCTAATCAACACCATTATTTAAAGTGTTGAGCGTATTGTCGAAAAATGTCTTATAAGAATTTTAAAGAATAAAATGTAGGTAATCGTAGTTGGAAATTGTATAATTAGCAATTGTTAAAAATTATTTACAAATATTTAATTAAAAATATTTAACAATAACAGTCACATTAATTATCAAAGTATTCAAAATAAATGGAGATTGAATTTCTTATTAGGTATATGTAAAATATATATTTATTTAATTATGCACTTTTTCTTATGTAAAAACGCAAGTTAGTAATTTGGCGCTGCACAAAATTTATTCTGCGACAAAATTGAACAAATGATAATGTGCATATGGAAAGCCAATGCACAAAGTTCTTTGTTATAAAGTAATTCCCTACAGAACTCTCTTTTCTGTGTTGCATGTAATACACCTAGTTGCAGATTGAACTCGGAGATGGCACTACTTATATAGATACCTAGACAAATATATTAAAAGAATATTTATAAAGAATCTTTGTTTAGTTGTCGAAAGTGCTTATAATATGCCTGCTATATTGTTTTTCCACATATGTTTTTTACGATTTGGCTTGTGGTATATTTTTCTATTGATGACAACAAATTATTTCATTCATTATTAATTTATTTTAATATTTTATAAGCTAATTTTGTATAAGTATATGTATATTTTTTCGCAGATTGTGAATCTGTTATCAAACTTTTGAATTCGGTAAGTTTGTCTATGATGAAAATTTGATATGCCCTGAATATACATATACATATACAGCGTCTGGCAGCTACATAAAGCCAGGCATTTTTCTCTTAAACTACTCTGGGTAATAAAAACATCGAGATTACACTTTCTTTAATTTTTTTGTGCAGAAATCGAAAATATAGTTGATTTTTTTCGGGGAGAGCATACAGAGCACATTGTTTTTTTTTCTATTTTCATTGATTGCTTTATTGTTTACTGATTTTGATTCCTAACAATATTCTAATATCATTTTATTTTAAGTAGTTTTGTCCTTTGCCCTGCCGTTTTTTATATGTTAATGTTTTTATGAATCCTCGAGTATAGAAATAGAACTTCAGCTAATACATATTCATGAAATAAATTCAAAATGACTCTTATTACAAGTGGTTCTTGTATAATGGCCACCTAGATGTCCTGACCTCACTCAGTTGTTTGCTCTGGGGGTATTTGAAAAATGAGATTTATGAAAAAATTAAATTACATTTTCGAATTCTGCACGTAATATTAATGAAAGTTTACTCTTGATGTTTTTTTACTTATAGTAGTTTATAAGAAAAATGCCTGATCCTATGTAGTGCCGGATCATACAGTGAAGTCCATAAGTAACGGATAAATTCATTATCTACGTAATTTACAAGTTATGAGTAAAATCCTGAAACACGTCAATTTTTAATTCTATAATGACATTTTTTGAGCATAATTTTATACCTCCCCCTTCAACCCCCTTGGAGTGACAGCTACCCCTTTAAAATTTTTAAATAGAACGAGGGTGCATATGATAGCTCATTTGAAAGGGTTTTTAATACTCTATCCAGCAATATAAAATTGTTTGACTTTCTCTAATTTTTCTATTGAAAAATGTTACATTTTTAATGTTACTAAATAAACAAAAGAACATGAAACAGTTTAAATCAAATGTTTAAACTGGGCGTCCGTTACTTCTTGACAATGTTCAGGCGTTGCTGAAATTCTTCTAAAACATTTTGTATCGTTTCCGGGGTGATTTGATTAATTTCTTGCCTTATTATTCTGTCTTTTAAATCATCGGCGTTATTGGTCTGTTAAAGTAGACTTTCGATTTTAAGTAACCCTATAAAAAATAGTCAAGCGGGGTCAAATCGGAAAAACGGGCAGGCCACTCAATATCACCGCGTCTACCGATCCACCTATTGGGAAAAACTTGTTTCAGATAACTCTTTCTTCCCATACAAAATGTGGGTTTTGCTTGGTCTTGCTGATACCAAATATTTCTATCAATTTCATTAGGGTTATCATCATCTGGGAAAAGTATTCTTAACTCTGGAACTAAGAAATTTTGCAAGAAATTCAAGTAACGCGCGAGTTACACGTTGTATAATTACACATTTATGCTTACGTATGGAATTTGATACCTCTTTATCTATTTGCATTATTTTCAACTGTAGAACTTTATTACGATTGTAAGTTAGTTATTAAAACAGCATTGTATCGTACACTTGCATTTTACTTTAACTCGTGTTAAATAAAATATTTCTTTTTAAAAAATTAAATTTAAAGATCTATTTTATAACTGGCGCAGTCTTTCGAGTCGGACGGGTGGAGTGTATCGAGTGCATCGATTTTACATTCAGTTCAGTGATTACTGTGATTTGTGTATCGAGTGCATATCGATTTCACGTTCAGTTCAGTGATTAACCATCCGAAGACACCTTTTCGCTGCAAGAAACCGCTCAGAGCCTAGAAGACTCAAATCGTCATCTGGTTCAAAAGAAGACTAGGATAAAAATCTCCGAAGCTTCACAGTAGATTAAGAAAAAACAACATTTCACAACAAAATCATAAGGATTATTTCAAGATTTCAGCTACACCTCTACTTTAGTTATAAGAAAATTTACATAGGAAAAAGAAGTGGACATGATAAAAATTTGGTGAGTAAAATTGCTCAAATTTATTTCCTAAAAAATTATTTTTTCAATAACCTCTCCGCTTACATAAGCCCTTAAATATTCTATAATCAGTGGCATAGCTTTAAAATAAAGTTATTTCCCACTGCACCGAATAATAATTATAAATAATATTTAAACTTATGACAGACATTGATCAAATAACGGACATATTAAACAGCACTATATTATCGACGGGAAACACCGAAAATATCCAACAAAAACGAATCATGGCAACATTTAGAGATCACATCGACTCTGTTCCAACTTTTAATGGTGATCAACGAACTGTAGGCATTTTTGTAACGACAGCTCAAGCAACAATTGACCGATTGAAAAAACCAACTGATGAAGTTTTCAATGCCACCTTATTTCAAGCAATTAAAAATAAACTCGTCGGCCCAGCTCAAGCAATAATAGCAACAAATCCAATCATCACATGGGAACAAATTAAAGAAGAAATAAGAAGAAGATTTGGAGACCAACGTACAGAAAATACTCTTACAACAGAACTTTTAACTTTGACCCAACAACGCAATGAAAAACCTCTAGAATTTGGGGAAAGATGTAAAGATCTTAGAGATTTAATTATCTCAAAAATCGCAATCACAGAAGTACCAGCCATTTTAATATATAAAACCACAATGTTTAGTGATATTGCATTACAAACATTTCTCAAAGGAATACATCCCGAGTTAAGTCGAATACTCAGGTGCAAGTCTCCAACAACCCTTGAAGAAGCACTCCGAATGACTATGGAGGAAGAAAACTATTCTTATGTAAGAAATCACTTTACAGCAATGAATAGTAATGCACAGAAAAATAATCAAAAACCCATAGCAAGACATCCTCAAGTTAATAGAAATCATTCTACAACGCAACCACCAACATATTCTAATTTTAATACATTTCAGCGACAACCAAATTATTTTCCAAATTATATGCAATCAAATCAGCCACAAAATTATTTTCCAAATTATTATCAATCAAACCAATCACAAAGGTTGCCTTGGAACTACAGATTTCCCAATCAATCGATAAATCATAATAATCAAAATTTCCAATCACAGTTTAATGCAAGAAATACTAATGTTTTTAAGCCAAATCCCAACAAAGTATTTCCGAAACCTACACCGATGGACACATCTTCAGGTAATACAAAAAAAATAAACCCTTCATCGAATTTACGAAGACAATTTCAACCACGACCTACTTTTACGTCAGAAGAACTTTATTACCAAGAAAACCAAAATTATCCAGAAGAAAATTATGAAAACGATATACCTGAAAATTATATGTGTTATTATGAAAATGAAAACCCTAATGAATACCAGGAAGATACATATGAAAATTTTGAAAAAGAATCGCAAGAAACGACTGTACAAGAAGTACAGATGGATCGAAATGAAAATTATCAAAATTTTCGGGAAGCCACAACCTCACAAATGCCAACGTAGAACTAAACAACATCGACAATAATAATAACCTTCCAGTTATTTTCATACCCGAATTAGAAGCAAAGTTTCTAGTGGATACCGGATCAACTAAAACACTAATAAAACCAATTCTCGCACAAAATTACTACAAAAATTATATCGAGGAAACACCTTTTGTAATAAACACAGCACATCAACAAAGTCTACATAAACATAGTATTACTATACCTGTTTGGGATCTTTTTAATGTTGAAGGACAGCAAAAATTTCATTTATTCGATTTTAACCCTAAATATGATGGACTAATAGGAATTGATTTTCTACAAAAACTTCAAGCTAACATCGACCTTACGAAAAATGAATTAATTACGCCATATGCAAGAATACCATTGAAAAGCTTGCAAGATGGGACACCTGGTATACAAATGGAATATCAGTACAGAATTCCACCAAGATGTGAAAAATTAATAAAAATACCAACCGATATAAATACCGACAAAGGATATATAAACCATATGCAATTTAAAAATGGACTCGAAATTCCTTCTTGTCTTGTAACGTCAAAGAATTATGAATGCTTTACTACAATTTTAAATACCTCAAATCACAATTTAGATATAAAATTTAAGGAACCATTCAATCTCTTAGAAATAGAAGAAAATATCGAAATAAACTATCAAGAAGAACCATGTCAGCCACCCACATATCATGATAACATTCTACAACAAAATTTAAAAAATCTTAGGTTAGATCATACCAATCAGGAAGAATACGATTTTGAAGTAATCTATAAAAAAGGATCACAAAACGTAATTGCAGATGCCCTATCACGAATAACCGTTCACCCAATGACCGTACAAAATACCAGCAAAGACACAGATGATGTATCAATAATACCACAAATCGATGATACTGATCTTGCCAATGCCTTACGAGATATTTCAGATATTACAGACAATCCCAATATCGAACTCGAAAATGAAGAAATCGATAGAATAATACAAGACCTAGAAAATATCACACAAACTGCACATACGACCGCTAATGATGAACCCACCAGAAGCATAGAAATTGTAGAAAGTATAATAAATTCGAAACCAAATCAAATAATTGTCACTACAGGATTTGGAAACCGAATTCGTACAAAAAGAAACAGGCTAGAGGGTAAAGACTTTATCGAAACACAAATTCCTAAAGATGAGAACTATAATATTATCCTAAACTTTCTTAAAGAGTACACAACAGGAAAGAAAACATACCATATGTGGTTTGACCAAGAAAAAATGTACCAAGACTTTACTAAAGTTTATGTCGACAATTTCTCAGACAGTGGACCTAAACTAGTTAGATGCACAAAAAAGGTAATAAATGTACCAATGGAAGATAGATTACAGGCTATTAGAAATTACCATGAAAGTAAAACGAACCATCGAGGCATTTCAGAAACATTAACAAGATTAAAAGATAAATATTATTGGCAAAACCTTCAAAATGATGTGACACGATATATAAATAACTGCGAAAAATGTCGTAGTAGCAAGTATGAAAGACATACACCTGCCATTAAAGATTTGTTGACACAAACATTTCTAAAACCTTTTGAAAATTTACACATAGACACCTTCGTAGTGGATGGCAATTCATATTTAATGATAATTGATTCATTCTCAAAATTAGCTCAGGCTTATAAAATATTAGGGAAAAATGGAACAGAAATAGCAGAAAAACTATTCGATTTCATTAAACACTATGGATCGCCCACGCAAATCACCTGTGATGGAGGTTCAGAATTTTCTAACTCAGTCGTAAAAGAATTCCTAGAAGCACATAAAATTAAAACACATGTAACGACTCCAAGACACCACGAATCGAATGCGTTGATTGAACGGCTGCACTCAACGTTGCTAGAACATTATAGATTATTAGATGGATCGGCAGATGACAGAATACAACAAGCCATTATTGCTTACAATAATACTATACATACATCAACGGGGTTAACACCTCTAGAAACAGTGCTAGGACACACCGCCTCAAGAAACCCTTTTGATATGCTGTACACAAAGCAATACTACCAAGATTTGGTGAACAAGCATGTTAAAACCATGGAAGAAGTTTATAATAAACTTCATGACAAATTACATCAAGAAAAAACAAAGAGAGTCCAAAAACAAAATAAGGAGGACACTGTGTTTAAAGTAGGAGACACGATATATACTCGGATTTATAATAGAAATAAAACAGTTAAACGTTTTACAGGACCTTGGAAAATAATAAAATTACTAGAACACAATAAATGTAAAATAGAACATTTAAAAAATAAAAAGAACAAAATAGTACATTTAGCTGATATTAGTCGTCCTGTTTCAGGATCGCCGCCATCACCATCAGCACAGTAACGGCTATAGTTGATATACAAGAAATTAAAGAAAATGTAGGATTATTACCGCTTAAAGTAGGAAACGCAAAAAATAATTGAGAATAAATGGACGCTTACGCAAATATACAATTTATCGCTTATTTTAGAAGAATTCGAAAGATTAGTTGCTACTAAAAATCAGTTAGAATTAGCTTATAAAACATCCGATCAAAACTACAACGTAGAAACTCATAATTTCAGAACTGTAATAGAACATCAAATAAAAGAAGTGACTGAAATAATAGAAGAACTGATACCAACTGCACCTAGAAGTAAACGTGGATTAATAAATGCCCTGGGTAGTGCAATTAAATTAATAACTGGTAATATGGACGCAGAAGATGCAAAACAATTTCACACAAAAATTGAAGAACTCAAGAAAAATCAAAGAAAAATAATAAAGACCGAAAAAGAAGCCATCTCGCTTACCACAAGAGCACTAAACAATTTTAACAAAACTATCGATGGATTAATACACAATCAATATACATTAGAGCGAAAAATCAATCAAATTACAGAATATTTGAACGCAAAAAATTTTATGAGAGAGAAACTACATCATATGCATGTCACTCTTATAGAAATGATAAACTCTTTGAACGAAATGATACGGGTTTTAACAAATATACAAACAGCTGTATCATTCGCAAAATTAAATTTCATGCATTCGAACATTTTAACGCCCAAAGAACTTATGGATGAGTTAATCGAAATTAAACCAGAAATATATCCATATAAATTTCCACTGGAACCTCAACTCCAGAATATACCAACATTCGAAAATCTCATATCAATAAAAGCCTATTCTATTAAGACACAAATAATATTTTTAATAGAGGTACCGCTAGTTTCTGACACCCTGTATAACTTCGTAAGAATATATTCATTACCTATTCTCTTACCTAGTTCAAATATTTATCAACTTATCATCCCCACATATAATTCCCTCCTAATCTCCGAGCAATTTTACACAATACCAAAAAATTGTAAAATTATGGAGGACGAAAGTTACATATGTGAAAACAATAATTTACTCCCTAGTAATGAAGAATCGCCCTGTATAATCCAACTGTTAAATGCATATAGAAATATGACGTCCTGCAAGCCTACCAGATTTCAACTAACGAAGAACATCTTCACGAAGATCAACAAGAACACATGGATACTTGTTCTAATTAGCAAAACAAAAATTCAGACTCATTGTTTAAATGATTTTAATAATCAGATTATTCAAGGAACATTTATTATCACTATATCAGATAATTGTTATTTGCAATTTAATAATATCACTCTAAAAAATCAAGACTCCTTAAATAAAGTCAAATTATTAGACATTCCAACTTTTGATTTCAAAACAAACTTGAAAACTAGTAAAGCCCTTCAGGCAGTCAGTTTAGAAAATATTTTATTAGACAACAATCAAGACGTCAAGAGAAGCCTAATGAAACTTGAAGAGGACCTATCGGAATATGAAGATTTGCCCATTTTCCATGGACCTAACATTTGGACAATTGTATTATATACTGTAATTTTTGCAATGTGTCTATTTTTTGGTTACAGGCTTTATTTAAAACGTAGATCAGCCAAAGACAGAAGAACTGCCACGAACACCCCAGACCTGGCAGAGCAACCCCCAAACAACTTGAATCTACCCTAGGTTCCACTCAAGGGATGGTGGAGTTACACGTTGTATAATTACACATTTATGCTTACGTATGGAATTTGATACCTCTTTATCTATTTGCATTATTTTCAACTGTAGAACTTTATTACGATTGTAAGTTAGTTATTAAAACAGCATTGTATCGTACACTTGCATTTTACTTTAACTCGTGTTAAATAAAATATTTCTTTTTAAAAAATTAAATTTAAAGATCTATTTTATAACTCGCGCCAGTTAATGTGCTGTCAAAGAAATATGGTCCGATAAATCATAATTCCAGCTCAAATGTTCACCATCTCAGGATATTGAGTATTGGCCTGCATCATCCAATGTGGATTTTCTGTACTCTAGTATCTACAGTTCTCTTTGTTGACTGTTCCATTTAAGACGAATGTTGCTTCATCAGAAAAAAAGATTTTTTTTCATAAATAACAGATCATCTTGGCATCTATTTGCCATGATTTCGCAAAATTCCAATTGGCGATCTGAGTCATCGTCGTTAAGTTCTTGAACCAAATGAATTTTATATGGGAGGTATTTTTTATTTTTTAGAAGACGCAATATGGACGTTTTACTAACATCATTATCGGCGGCAACTTGTCTTGTAGGTTTATGTGGATTATCTTGAATATCTAACAATATATCCAATTTCTTTTCATCGTCTAAAATGCGTTTTCTACCAGATTTAGGAATATCTGTGGCATTTCCAAGTTCACGACATTTTTGTTTTCTATTCTACTAACCGTAGACTGAGAAATGCGACGGTCGGGATACTTAATGTTGAAGATTCTGCTTCTGCGTTGTTGTTTTATCACCACATCCTAATAATATCAAAATTTCAATTCTTTGGGTAACCGAAAGACACATTGTTAAAATAATGATCAACTTGACAATCAGCGCTAAATAATTCGAATCATAAGTTTGCACAGATGTAGCAAATAAAGAAATGTAAATGTATAATTTTTTCCTGATATATAAAAAGAAACCCGTTTTACCTCTTTCTTTTTATTGGGTATTTTGCCACCTGCGTAACAGAAAAACCAATACATTTAAATTGATTGTAATGATACAAAATTAATACGAATAGTCAGATTTGACAGATATTTGATACATAGGCATAAATAACAGATGATATTTTACAAGTTTTGCTGTTAAAGTAGAAATTATTTCTTCAATAAAAAACAGAAAAAACTTTATTTCCTATTTTTATTTTTAGAGGACTTGCAGCCAGGTATATGGACAATTATTTATTCTACGTTTCGTCCGAGTTTTCGGACTTTTTCAAAGGTTAAAAGCTAATATAAATTTTCTATTTTAATTTCATTATATGGGCTGGTTTTTTTTTTTTTTATTTGGTAGGTATGTGTTGTAGTTCGGCGAGTTAGACAGAGAAAACTCGGACGAAACGTAGAATAAATAATTGTCCATATACCGGCTGGAAGTCCTCTAAAAATAAAAATAGGAAATAAAGTTTTTTCTGTTTTTTATTGAAGAAATAAGGCATAAATAACATTTGATTGTATACATTACAAATATATTTTGAAATTTTCAAATTTAATTTTCTTGATGAAAAATATACAAAATTCAAAAAAGTCTTATGTTTTTTATTTTATTTTATTTTATTTTATGAATACAGCTACCCAGACAGATATGCATCCAATTACAGGGCAGGAAATATACAAAGAAATATGTGCACAGTACAGAGTAAACGACTTAATACTAAATGTTTTACAGATAAATAACTAAAAAGAGAATGCAATAATTTGTGAGAAGATAGATTAAACAGTGGTTTGGTAAACTAGAGGTTTACTTAAGAGCGATTCAAAATACATTGCTTTATACTATTAACACTACAATTAAAAATATCAAGGTTCGACTGATAGCTTAAGTAATTTGAGCACATATTGTGAATAGGCGACGATTTTAGTACATTTGTTCTTGGTGTAGCTAGGTAGAAGATGTCGTGTGAGCGAGTTTGAGAATATGGAACTTTGAAATGTATGGAACTAAGAATATCCGGGCAGTCAGTCTGACTTGTTAATAGTTTGTGTAAGAACAACACAGAAAAGTAGATCCTACGTGTTGCTAAGTCATTTAGATTAAATTTGGCTAGTAAGTCAGATTGTGGCGTGCCTCTGGAAGGATAAATTCCGTCAGCTTTGAATGAAAGATGTTTAACGTGCCTTCTCTGAACCCGTTCCAAATTAAGGATATGAATATTGTAATGTGGGTTCCAGACAATACCACCGTATTCCAGTTTTGGCCGTACAAAAGCATTGAACAGGAGAGAAAGTGTGGAGATATCTTTAAAATGCCTTGAATTTCGCATAATAAAGCCTAGATTTCTGTAGGCATTAGCAGTTATGTGATCTATGTGGGCAGTAAAGGTTAGTTTTGAGTCAAAGATGACTCCGAGATCCTTGAATTGAGTGCATCTCGTAACTATTTCATTGCCTATTTTGTAGGAAAATTTTATCGAGTTATTTCTCCTTGTAAAAGTCATCGCGTTACATTTTGATATATTTAAGGGTAATCTATTATTTTCACACCATGAATTTATTTTTGAGAGGTCATGCTGTAATCGATGGCAATCTTCTTCGGAGTTAATAGATGCAAACAGTTTTAGATCATCAGCATATAGGAGGACATTACTTTGTATATCTTGGCAGATATCATTGATGAAGATTATAAATAATAGTGGGCCCAAAACAGAGCCCTGCGGAACTCCTGACGTCGCTAATACTTCAATAGATGAAAACCCATGATACTTCACGTTTAATGTTCTGTTGCCCAGATATGACTCAAAGAAGCTTAGAAAGTCAAGACTTAGACCAAAAGCTGACAACTTCTGTAATAGGAGCCCATGGTCTAATCTGTCAAATGCTTTAGACAAGTCTGTATAAATTATGTCTGTTTGACCACCATGATCCAGCGAATTTGCGATGGCATGTGTAACACATACCAAGTTGGTAATTGTAGATCTACCTGCCAAAAACCCGTGTTGACCATAAGAGATTTGAGATTTATGTTGCTGCACAGAGAATTAAAACCCCTTTCAAATGAGCTATCATAGCACCCTCGTTCCATTTAAAAATTGTAAAAGGGTAGCTGTCACTCCGAGGGGGTTGAAGGGGGAGCCATAAAATTATGCTCAAAAAGTGTCATTTTAGAATTAAAATTGAAGTGTTTCAGGATTTTACTCATATCTTGTAAATTACGTAGATAATGAATTTATCCGTTACTTATGTACCTCACTGTATATTAATGTGATGCAAAACACAAAAACTAATGAATTTTCTAAATTTCATCCCTTAAAAAATTGCTGAAAAAGTATGTGTTGCCAAAGCTCCAAAATGCACAGTACATTTTTGGATTGCTAGCAATTTTTAAAGGTAAATTTTTAGCCTTTTTCATATCATTAGTTGTTAACTCTACAATGTACAAATCAAAACTTATAAACAAATCTCTGTAGTCAATTGCTACGTCCTTTTTTATGCTGAATACGGTAATTTGAATTTCATCTATTTATTTTCTTTTTAAGAAACGAAATTAGAAAAAAACGCAAAAAAAATTATTCTAAATTGTAAATAATTTCGATTTTTTTTTTTTTATTTCGGATATTATGAAAAAATGAGCGGTAGAAAATAAATTTTTAGCAGTAAAATTCGGAGATATAAACGTTTAAAATAAAATAAACAGAAAAATCTCCATAATCATTACTTACAATATTGCATTAAACTATGCAACTGTACGTTTTTTCTTAAATTTTGCAAAACACAAGTTTATAGTAAATAATATAAATTTTAATTTAAGCTGTGGTTTAAGTCATTCATTTTAAATCTCCCAAAATAATTTGGCAAAATTTAAAATATTGGTCTAACATTTTGCCCAAATCAAACCTTATCTCTCTGTTGTAAATTAATTTGTTTAATAGGATGTGTAACCACAAACTTAGTAATAGTAATGGCACATTTTACTGAATTATACACTGTATCAGCAAACTTATATCTAAAGAATCAACTTTTGAATTAAAAATTAAATATTTCTTACAAATAAATGCCTGCAGGAATAGGCAGCGGACAGCACTAAAGTAACCCCAAGCCGAGACATTCGATTACAGATCGATCGTTAATTGAAAACCAACGTATAAAGAAATTCAAAATATAAAAAATATTTAATTTGTAATTAAAAAAATAGTTCTTAGATATACTTAAAACTAAATTTTGGAGTGTAAAACAAGTTAGAAAAACAATAACAAAAAAAATGCGCTGTTATAGTGGATTATTTAGTAAAATATGATGCTGCTATTATTTGTTAGGAATTTTGTAGCTACATATTTTACTCAATTTTGTAAAAATAAATGAGTTTACTTCAGAGGGCATAAGGTTTGGTTTGAGCTATTATTTCAAGTAAATATCGTAAATTTTGCCAAATTATTTTTGGAGAATTTGAAATGAAAATAAATATTTTGAACCAAAGGTTAAATTAAAACAAGATAGATAATTTTGAAAAAACTTTAAAAAAAACATATACAGTTGCATAGTATTACTGTAATATTTTTATGTTTTTTTTTTAATTTAAGCATTTATATCACCTTACTGATGAAAATTGATCTTTTACAGCTAATTTTTGTTGTACGTAAATTTTAATTGTTTGCACCTTTTCTACTTTTCCTTGTTATAACTTGGAAAGCGAGAATAATAGATGAAATTTAAATTTTTTATCGTATTCAACATAAAAAAAAGTACATCTATGGAGATCTGATTATATTTAGTTCCGATTTAAGAAATAAAAAAATATATATGAAAGATATATGCAATGATAAAAGAAATCGTTTACAGTTATCTTTCGCCACGAACATCTCCATTACATACATATTCGTGATTTTTTAAAGACATCTCACTTTACCTCTTTGTTGCAATATTTTAATTTATAAGCTGTGGTGAGTTCTACGTCAACAAGTATAAAGAATATGCTCAAAGGCGATATAATTATGAATTCCAGCCTCTGGCCCAGCGCACAAAGTCAACGTTATGCACCAACTTTTAATTAAAACAAACTCTGTACTCTTTATATGTAGATCAAAGTGCTTCTAGATAATATTTATTAAAAATGGAAGAGACAACCAGCTGTATTATGTCTTGTATTTAATACTAGGGTTATAAACGTCTTACAGAAATTTTACTTTATTTTATTACGAATTTAATGAAACATAAAAACGACAACTCGAGAATTATCAGTATATACGTGTATAATAAAAAAATAGATAGATGTAGATGTAGATGTAGATGTACATAAATGTAAGTGTAAATAATTTTTTTGATATCGAAATATCCTGAATGCTTACATTATTAAAGAGATTAGTTTTATCTAAATATTAATGTAACTTTTATTTATATACCTTACGTTTTACTCGAAAGAAGGATTAAAATTATACCATAAATTCAGTGAATGCTTCCAAATTATGAAGTGAAAATACAATATTAAAGTAATTTGTAACGAAAAAATACTAGACTCTTAAATAGTATAAACAGCGCTTTTGTAAAGTGTCGAATAAAATTGTCGACGAAAGCGTAAAATTACATAAAATGTCTGGTAGAGTTACTCAACACTCATAAAATTACTGTAATAATCTTTAGTCGCTAATAACCAACGATTATTGAAAATATTTAATTTCAGTTTTTTAATTTATTACATATTTAACATATTTTCGCTACTGATACCAATCGCCAACGCTGGAAGATAAGTTAGCACCCCCAATTCGTGAAGTGTTTCGGTACCCCTACTTTTTTATTAAACGACACCACAGAGGTGCCGTATATGCGGGTGGATTGACTTGTTAAGGACTAATAACATGGATTCGCATTGCAAAAATGCAAACTTACATTTTACATACTTCAAAAGGGCAAGTTATGTCTCAAGCAAACTATATACTTTATCAAATCAAGAACTTGTATTTAGATCCGGGCCGCTTTCATATGTTAGTGCTGTTATTATTCATTGAATGGTATATTTCTGGCTCTATCTCAAAAATGGATGAACCGAATTCAATTTTTATTTTGCTAAAAGAATAGGACTATTATTTATGCCCTTTAAATTGATATGTCATAAAAGAGGGGTCATTTAAAATTCCAAAGTTGGGGTGGCTGGGACTGAAGGAGTGAAACATAAAATGCAATCAATAGTAATTTCGAACTATCTTCAAACTACCCCTCTAAAATTATATTGACGTGTTTATTACAGTAAAATATGTATAATGTGTCCGTAAAGTATGGAACAAATTCATTATTTCTTAAACCAAAAATATTTAGAAAAAATCTTCGGACACGTTGAGTTTTAATTTCAGTTGCGCAATTTCGTCTTCCAGAAAACATCATTAACTTATTTTTTTTAAATACGGATCTGGATTTTCTATTTTATTTTTTTGTTACCTTTGGACGACCCAAATGCTATGAACCATCACAAATTTTGATTTTCAAACGTTTCGATGACTAAAACTGACATTTTCCGTATTTAAAAAAAATAATTAATACGGCACTGTTTTTAAAACAAATTATTCTTTCAAAATTCTAAATTTGTTAGCTAGGTAAAAAAATAAATATCTAAATTTATGATACTGATGAAAAGCTATATTAAAAGCGGATAAAAAGTCATTATAATTATAACTAAAGCACTTATTGGTAGGTAACTAATTTAGATTACAATAGTAAATACCAATGTAATATTTCTTATTTATTTCCAAAGCCTAAATGCGTAAATAGGATTTTAAAAAATAGGATAAGTCGAATACTTTTATTTCAATCTAATGTGTCCGTTCACCTCGTTTATATTGAGCTTATTTCTGTAATATTAACGGAAAATGAAAAAGACGGCCTTGATATTAAAACAAGAAATCACCCTAGCTCCTTAAAATATGACAGTTTAAATTTTTAAATAATTTGAGACAGTAAAAATGGTGTTTTCCAATTCAGAAAAACGTGATATGCTTTGGATTTATTACGGTGTCAATAGAAATTCGCAAATTTCATGTGAATGATATTTAGAAAGATACTCCGAGCGTCCACAACCCCATTACTCGTATTTTAATAATTTGGACAGAAATTTGGGACTTTTTGGTAGTTTTGGTAAACCCCGAAATGCTTATAGCGGACGAATAGAAGCTGAAGATGAAGAAGCTGTTATTAATGCTGTAAGTTTTGTTATAAAATGATAATATACATTTTAACACATACAATATTTTGTGGTAAAATTTCACCGAAACGTTTTATTAAAGGTTACGGAAAATCCTATAGGTTCCTCTCGGCAATTTGCCGTAGAACTAAATATGCCTTGAATCCGAATTCAGAGGATTCTCCAAAAACATAGGTATCATCCATATAAACTACATGTCAGCCAAGAATGAAGGCCAGCAGACAGTGAAAGAAGGATTGAATCTTGCAATTGGCTTGATGGAAAATTGCAACAAGATGGCGATTTTTTAAATAAAATTATCTGGACTGATGAGTGTAATTTTTCCACATGCGGTCTTTTTAACAGGAACAATGAGCATTATTATGCAGTGGAAAATCCGCACCAAAATCAACAAGTGCGAAGGCACGGACGGGCATAATTTAATGTTTGGGTTGGGCTGTATCAAAATAAAATCTTGGGGCCAATTATTTACGATGGAAACTTAAATGCTGAACGCTGTCTTAATTTCATCCGAAATTATATATTAGATGCGCTTGACGACGAGCCTTTAAATATGCTTTGGCAACTGTGGTGGCAACAGGATGGCGCACCAGCCCATAATGCAAGGGCCGTCACACAGTTTATTAATGAAACATTTCCTAATTAGTGGATTGGAAACCAAGGGGTAGTGCGCTCGCCTGCTAGAAGCCCGGATTTGTCCCCACTGGATTATTTTTTATAGGGATTTTAAAAAAAACCGTTTGTATCAAGATACTCCACATGACAAACATTTTGCACCAAAATTTAATGTTAGAGATAGCAGATTTAAGAGCAAGCGGAAGAGTAATCCAGCGGGCGATTACGGGCAATCTGCGAAGACGCATGCGAAAATGCATAGAGGTGCAAGGGGGGATATTTGAACATTTACTTTAGGTTTTAATTTTGTTACTTTTAAAGTTTGGGTATGTAGTTATTAATTAATCAATTAATTATTATTAACATTATTTAGCCAGGAGTAATAATTTGTTTTATAAACAGTGTCGTATTAAATATTTTAAAAAAATACAGAAAATGTCAGTTTTTCTCATCGAAACGTTTGAAAATCAAAATTTGTGATGGGTCATAGCATTTAGGGAGTCCAATGGTAACAAAAAATAAAATAAAAAATCCAGGTCCGTATTTAAAAAAATGAAAGACGAAACGTCGGATTTAAAAATTTGGCAGCGCCACCTTGTAGAGGATAAAGAGTGGCAATGACGAAGTATTATTAGCTTTAAAATTTGTTTTCAAATAACGTCAGAAAGAAATAAAAAAGATTTTATGAAATTTCGTTTTTTTCCGGATATTTCAGAAAGTATTCGGAATTTTCCAAATTCCAACACAGCATTTTGTTAAGCATCAAATTGCGCATCTTTGCCATAATTTAACCGACCCTGTATCTCTTGCGGTTTCCAAGATCCCAATGATGAGGCTCGAAAATGGGTACAGCAATAGCAAATCAGAAATTTAATATGAAATACTTAATTACATTCAATTCGCTTCCCGTGAAAATCCACATCCTGTATATAAAATATTAGCACCCAGGTATATTTTTTGTGCTAAATTACAGCAATTATAGTTTAATTTTTCAGATATGAACCGAATGTTATTTAAATCAGCATATAAGTGATAAAATTTTAGTTCTCTTAATTTAATTTGAGGGTGTTAACGCTACACCCATAGTGTAGCGTTTTGAGGTGCGAGGTACACAAAAATGTTTTAAATAAGTACTCACAATAAATTGCAACTTACCTTTGTTATTAATGTTAAGCACGTGTCCTGAAAGTTACTAAAGAAAACAGTATTTAAACGTTTATAAAGTACAACGGTCCCAAAATAAAAATTACCTAAAATCTTAACAACAGTGATCATATAGTAATAACAATAATTATAAGAAATAATAAAAAGAATCATTTTAGTCCCTATCATTAGTTTCCAACAATGCGGACTATTATCACATACAATTGTGGCTGTGATTTTGAGGCCATTAATCATTTTGTCAAAATTTAATTGCTTCTAAAGACTATTCGACTCAAATGAAATAGGGACATGGCATTAAGTTTTGGGGCATTTTTTAACTGCCTAATTATACGGGTAGCTTTAAAAACAGGTTTATGTTGCCACGTTCAAATCAAATTTATTTTACATTAGTTTATATTTTGGACCATTTCAGTTTTTACTATAATAATAGAGAATTAGATAAATATTCTAAACGCATCTGTCTATAATTATAAAAAATATATTAAGATATTCAGTAAAGCTGGAACTACACACCATTTTTGGAAATTGAATTGCAGAGAAAATATATTTGAATTTTCTTTTTGTTGCAGGTTGTCTTGGTTTACTAGCTTTCAGGCATGAAATTACGACAAAATGTAAGTATCTTATACATTACATTACATCTCATATTAACAGTGTGCACGAAAAGTTGAACATTATTTTTTTCTTTGCCTTTTGCATCAATTTCGGTTTAATATTGGCTTAGGTAACGATGCTCCGGCATTACTTGACAGCTATATATCAAAGGGTAAAACTGGGAAACAATTTATCTGACATTAAAAATATAGTACGTGGTGTCCCACAGGAATCAATACTTGGTCCCCTTTCACCACCTACCCAAATATATTAAATTCTGTAAAAGTGATATGTACGCGGATGATACGCAGCTTTACCTCCCTTTTACGAAATCTGACTTTCAAAATACACTTTTTAAAATAAATTCAGAACGGTTCCAAGACCCTCTGACTGTACTCTTGTCGTCGTTTTCGAGATGTTAACTGATTCATGAGGGGCATGGAAGCCGAATTGGTAAAGCGCTTATGGCTATTTACCCGGTACCGTAGGTTGATGGTTCGATTCCATCCTGCAGCAAACTGGAAATTTTATTTGTGATTTTCTTCGTACTAAGAAGGGTGAGGAAATGCCAATGCCCTAGATGTGGTTTGGACACCATAATAAACTATGTCCTTGTCTTTCTTTACCTAAGACAAAATTCTAGGATTTTTAGAGGGTTGCTTGGGTGACTTAAAAGGCGGGTAAAAAAACATGTTGAAATATTTGTTTGTTGTCCTCCCTATATAGTTTCTGTGTCTGTCATATATTCATTCTAATTTCGGTTCTGTCTTTTGTTTTTGGTCCAGCTTCTGCAGCATCCAATTGCCATTTTGATCATTATACAGTATATATCCGTAATAAATGCAATGCTAATATATTTTTTAAAAAAGTTCATTACAGGGTATACCGATTGTTCTTAAATTTAATTCATCGGCAATTTCAATCTGTTGACTTCGGTGGTGTGTATTCTATATTCTATGTTAAAATTTGTATTTTGTTTGCAATTCTTGTCTTATCAGGTGTGTTTGTAGATTGTCATATACTATTTTGTTGGGGGTTGGATAGTAGCCTTTCAGCCTGATTGTATGGGTAGCTAACGATTTATGTTGCCTTATTATCTTCTGTATAATATTTTTGTCACTTAGCACTTGTCACTTCCACTATATTTGTTATTGTTTCTTCTCCACCCAGAAGGAAGGAAATCATTAATCTTCTGAGTAATTGCTAATGTCTTCCCCTTTTTCTATCTTCCCGATAATGTAAGATTGGTACTTGTTTCTTTCCTTGTGAATTTTCGCATACTTCCTCAGATTTCCATGATCATAGAGTACATCTATTTTATGTATTTTCATTTAAAGGACATTAAATAGGCAATGTCCATCTGCTTGCGCGGAGTGTACTATTAGCTCATTTTTAGAGTCTTTTTTTCTTCTAATCTCTTACCAGATTATTTATTTCAATGTATCATGTTGTTTTAAATACTTGCACAAGCTGCTTTAATACCTTTTTTTAAATATTTATCCATTTGCGACAAATTATTTATGGACTAAAACAATATATTGCTTCCACATTTCTATAATACACGAAAACGTTTTGTCTATTTTTAAAAATTATGTAGGTACCAATTTTGAACACTTCAAATATACGGAAGTATCTTTGAACCATTTATATCCTTTCACTAAGTGATATTGGAAAAATAAGAATAACCAATAGTAACATTAGAAAACAAAATCACGATTTTAGAAAAAAAGTACCTATTGGAATGTGGGTTGAAGAATGTTATATTCAAGGGCGTATTTACTGTTCAAATAAGGTGAAACCGAAACAGTTATGGTCATCTAAAGGTCAAATACTACGACATTATAATATGTTCCGCACATGTGCATTGGAACGATTATCAGTGGACTTAATCTCAGAAGGAGAGTACCTGTAAGAAGAAGCATTTGCCGTTGCTGTTGCCGCATGTTGCATTTTTGAGACACATGAGGCTATGAGTGATGGTAGTGCCGCGAGGTGATCATGATCAGTCGTTCTCATAATGCGCATTCAGTTTCTGGCCTGGCAAGGTATGACATGCGATGGTGATGGCGACTCGCATGTGGGTGAAAGGTGACTACAAGTACACAGTCCGAACAGTCCTAGTCAGTTCTTATTGCTTTGACAGCAACTAGCTAGATGCCCACCAGATAAATACTGCGGCTGCTATGCGACAAATTGTTACAATTTTAGAATGAAACTATATATAATATATTGCCAATTTTTTAGCTCAAACTTATGGTTTACCGAAAAATAGAAAAATTAAATAACTGCATTCGGGCAGTCGATTGCGGACTCTGATTCAGAAGACAATAATAATAATATTAATAATAATAACAATAATTTATTTGACCAATACAAAAATGATATGGGACTCGTTAATAACATAGAACATACAACAATACGAATAAAATAATATGTATATAACATACACATACACATTATTAATATAAAAAACATTTAAAATACAAAATCTAAATATTCATTTACGTCATAAAAAACATTATCGATTAGTAGTTGCCTCATTTCTATTTTAAACCTATTATGTTATTAATATGTCACATGATCGGGTAATTATTATAAAGTTTTATTCCCATGTACTTAGGACTCCTTTCATATAGGGACAAATGATGAGCAGGAATTAGTAAATTATTATATTCAAGTAATTCATTAAATTTTAATTTGTATAATAAACTACCCCCTGAAGTAAAGTCACTAAATTTATATCGTTTTAAAAACAATGTTAGAAGTATTATTCAATTGAAGATTATTTACGGGCATCACTCTAATAAACAAGAAATTGATAAATAATAATAGATAATAAAAGATTACCCATTTAAAATCGCATTGTATTTATTATATTGATGTGGAGCAGAACTACCCGATATTTAGTTTAAATTTGTTAATTAGTTTAATTTTTGTTTTATGTGTGTTCATAGGTGTATGTATGTGTATATGTGTGTGTATATGTATACGTGTGTGTATATATATGTGTGTATGTATGTATGTGTATGTATGCGTGTATGTATATGTGTGTATATGTTGCATGCATGTGTGTATATGTGTATGTATGTGCATGTGTATATGTATGTGCATATGTGTATATATGTTTGTATATACACTGGTTTGTCATATATGTGTTTTTATTTATACGGATATACTATGTACATTATAGCTTATGTATTTGTATTTGTGCTTTGTATATTTATATTTATATATATCAACCCTGATGATCTTTAAAAAAAAAATTTTTTTAACTATAAGATTTTGTGCTCTGACTTGCTGCAAATGTACAAACCTGTATATAATGTGGTTTAATAAACGATATCTATCTATCTATCTGTCTATCTTGTCCACGTATATTGTAACTGTGATTGTAATTATTTGTTAAGAATTCTTCAATATTCAATTTAGTGAGTGTGACAATGACCATAATGTATATATACAGAAAGCGGTAAAATTCGTATTTCTTTAAAATATCTCCTACATGATGTTGTCTTGCTAATTCCTACTATATTCCTTTCGCTTTTTTCTGAATTTTAAAAATTATTTCAAAGTGACTTAAACTACCCCAAAATTCGATACCATAAACTAATCTTGAGTAGAAGTGTGCATAATAATAAGTCAACAAAACTTCTTTGTTCGTGATATTCCTTAACATATAAAATGCAAAACAAACGGGAGACAATTTTTTTACATAGTGCATCAATGTGATGTTCCCAGTCAAGGGAATTATCTATTTGTACACCTTCTTAGGTGTACAAATAGATAATTCCTTAACCTTCCCTTCCCTTTGTAGATATCACCTGTTCTAAGGACTTTCCATTTATTTTAAGTAGATGACTTTCGTTGTAAGTGGACAGTCTTGATGTATAAGCATGAAAACTATTTTATTTTGAGTGGTCTCCACCAACTGAGGTAAGTGGTCTTCAAAATTTAGAAATGAAGTATCATCCGCAGACATAATTACCAAACAATCATTAACAATATTTGGCAAATCATTTATAAAAAAGTAAAAACAAGAGTGGTCCCAAAACAGAGCCTTGGGGTACTCCACATGAAATTGTTAGATCACTTGACATAGCGTCATTGATTTCTACCACCTGTCTGAGATTGGATAGGTATGACCCCCTAATGCTACACTTATTAAGTTTTTCTAGAAGTAACACGTGATTGACTAAGTCAAACGCTTTACGTAAGTCCATAAAAACTCCAAAACACTTTTTGTTTTTTATTTAAATTGTCATAAAGTTCATTGAGGTAACTAAGTAATGCTGACTGAGCCGACCTACCCTTTCTAAGCCCATGTGGGTCATCACAGAAAATTTTATATTTTGAATAAAATTTGACAATTCGGTTGTATACCCTTTCTAAAATCTTTGACACTGATGATAAAAGTGAAATATATCTATAATTATCAATGGACGGTGTGTCACCTTTTTTTGTAATGGAATGATTTTCGCAATTTTGAAATCATCCGAAAATACACCGTCTGTTAGAGACCAGTTTATTAAAAAAGTTAACGACTTGATTACATATTTAATACCAGTGTGTAATAACTTTATTTTCTGAATTATTAATGTCACGTCAGGAATATTTTGCTCAATTTCAGAAATGTGATATAGTTCATCATACTTTGCAAATGATTTTACCATCATTTTAAATTAACACAATTCTAAGAACTTGTCCAAAAATGGCTAAAAATAATTTGAATATATTAACTGGGTATTCAATGGAATTGTTCTATAAATACTGGACGGGCCGAAAAAAACCGTACTTTCTGCTTTTGTTTGCCAAAAAATGTTTCTGAGACGATTTTAACGAACTTGGTGTCAATATGTAGCTGATTAAATAGGCCATAAAGACCAAGTGTCAAGATTATCAAAATATTAATGTTCAAGATGGCGGACGCAATTGAAAATAGTCTTTTTTTGCATTCGTTCTTTTGAATTGAAATTTGTCAAAATGACAGAACTCATGACAAATTTCGCAAGAACGAACTCTCCTCTACATATTAAGACTGCGACGAGTTAAATTGGTTCAATGATTTTGGAGATGTAGCGAATTGGCATTTAAGATGTTATAGTAGTATAACCAATAGAAGTACTAGTAGAAAATGAGTCTTGTATTTTGGCATTCTTAGAGCCGATTCTGTTGCTTACATAACAATACCAAGTTTATTGAAATTGGTTGAGAAATAAAGAATTGGCTAACAAAATATCAAAGTTTGTTTTTTGTTACAGATTTTAAAACTGGCAAGTAGGCCTTTTTTTAATTCGCTGTATCTCCAAAAGCAATGAACTGATATAACTCATTTAATCTTAAAATATAGAGCGAGGTTCATTCTTTTGAAATATGTCATTAATTCTGTCAATAACAACTATGAATTCAAAAGAACGAACACAACGGAAGTCCTATTTTCCATTTCGTTCACCATCTTGAATTTTAATGTTCCGGCCATATTGACATTTGGTATTTGTAGTCTACTCAATCAGCTAACTACACTAAGTTTGCTAGGATCGACTGAGAAACAGTAAGGAAAGAAAGTTAAAAAGCACCGTATTTCGTGGTCCACCCGGTATGTAAGCTTTATGGCAGAATCCGGACGGATAATACGAGTTTTCTCTCCGCAACGCGCTTTTTATTAAAAAGAGGGAAAAGAAAAATGTGCTGAACGGGATATTCCTTGTGTATATTAATTTTTGTGTGATAAAATAATACATTTGGACACCATGGTCTGTGCATATCTGAACTGTATTTTAATGTACAATAAAGTTCATTAATTTGTGCAAGCACTGTCAACGATTGATTTTCAAATTGTGAAAGCAACACTATTAATACATTTAGAGAAATTTCCATTGAATTCAGTTTTAAGAGAACATTGATACAGAAAAGGACAAAAACCTGATTTTAAAAATACCATGCATTATTGTTTAAATTAGTCAGAAACTAACATAAATTCTTATAAATACTTCTATTGTACGATTCAAATTTATGAAGCCCTCACATTAATTACGGTTCACCGAACCGTGATGGTTCGGTGAACCATGGCAATAGTTTAGGTATAAATAGGGTAGATTGTTAGCATAAGTTTAGGTTTAATCATCTCTAGATGATGCCAACTTGGTTGGCGAAACGCACGTCGAGTGCAGCATATAGTGTTTTGGTGTTTCGTGGAAAACTATGTCAGTGTTATCTTCACATCAAAGGTTCCAAACCCACCCCACGATATAGTTGACTGTTAAGGCACTATAAATTTATAAGACCTAGACTTTTCTGCTGTTTGACACGAGGGAGATTCCTCCTCAGAAAATATTTTTAGATCGTCCGCGTATAAGAGGAAACGCACGCTCAAGTTAATGGTGACATCATTAATAAAAATTATAAACATGAGGGGACACATATAGATTTTTTAATCTACAAATCATGCCTGGAAAAGTTTTTTATTTAATTTTTTTTTTTTTCAAAATAAATTGAATGACTGAATCTAGGTGTCGAGTCTTGGATATCTATAATTCTATATTTTGTCTTTATTAATCTGTAAATAATATTATAGTTTCCTCAAAGACAGTAAATTCAAAAATTCAAAGAAAAGAGGGAACAGCTTTTTGTTTAGAGATTGCTCGTCTAGAATCATTCATTAACTGAGATTAGTACGGCTCTAAAATTCCTTGTGTATTTCTTCGATATCAGCCGGAGCAATAGAAATCGGCTGAACGATTACACTTATTTCTATTCACGGACTGTGATGGAAAATTAATTAGCATGTCCAAGCCGCCAGGGATTATATAATATAATATCTACAAAAAGATGTAATAACTACAACACACGCTGTATTCATATTATCTTTTTAGCTATCAGTTACGTTTATTATATCATAAACTGCCTTTCATTTAAAGAATAACCACTTTTTAAACCGACAAACGATGTCACCGCTGTTGGTAGTATAATTTTATTTTAATTAATTTATGTCAATTGGCCAATTCATAGCCTCATGCCTTTAACGAAATCGGCAATAAAAACAAAACCACACTGGATTATTAGAAGAAAGTACCAACAGGTTTAGCATTTATATTAAAAAAGTATTTAAATTTAATAGTTTGTCGCGGTAAACAGTAATTTTATTATGTAACATACAGGGCGGGCCTATGAAAATGTACACTATCTTGAATGCAAAATACAATCATCTTAATATACGGTATTTTTTTGCTCATCTGTATAAATTGAAGCGTTCAATTCAGTATGAATGTCACACATTTTACCATCACCATTTTTTACACCCTTCTTCTCTGGGTATCTGAAAACTACGTAAATTTTTTAAAATATTAAGTAACCTATTATTTTAAAGGATTTTACAAACGACTTTAAGAATATCGATGGCATTTCTAGAAAAACTAAATCAATTATTTAGGTATTACATAAGCATACCCGCAAACCTAATATAACAACAAACTACCTATATCGATGGCATATTACATTTATAGAGGTCTTCAGGTGATATGGCGACTATATCTTTAGCTAAAACTGTGCATAATTTTTAGACAACTTCGAAGCCAGCATTGTTAATTATTAATAGAGTTCGGATATCGGCAAGCCATTTCAATATCGTTTACAGGAGCCTTGATAAGAAATGCCAATTTATGTCATGTGGATTTGTTTACATTGTGTAAATTTTTATATAACCACAAAACCTAATTCGTTTATGCATTTTCATTAATCATGAACTCTAAAAACTTTCTGTGTATGCAAAAAAAATAGTTATGCAATATTTCCCCGCAGGTGCTGCGCTGCGTACATAACCTATACTGACACGATGGGGCTCTTGGCTTAACGCAGCATCGTATTACAACAGAAACTTTGTTGATATAAAAAGAGTCGTACTACAATTTGATGCTATATTGCTATTATTGCAAATGCTCAAGAAGCTATTGACAATGCTAGTGTCCAAAAAGATTTAGAGTTTACACTCGAGCATTTCACGAATCCGTTTCACTATAGAGCAACTTGAACCTCGAAAAAAACAGGAGAATTTACCATAATCGATGAATGTAGTGTTTGACATAATATGTATCAATTACCTAGAGACATCGCTGAACGCGTAAACAAAAAACCAGAAAGTGTTTTACAAACAATCTTGGGTTTGTCATAGTTCGTCGAATAGTAGACCTACTACAGAGCAAAGAAGTGGATTATTTAGGGCCTCAAATAAATGGCGTCTTTACGAATATTCCTCTATTTCAAATATGCGCCAAAAACATCTGTCGAGATAGAACGTTCGTTTTTAACATACAGACGAAACCAAGAAGGGGCGAACACCGCCATTAGTATACGCAATTTATTTTGATCGTTAGCAGCGGAGGGGGATCGTCACGAATCGGTTTGCGCAATTCAGCACAGCTGATGCGATACTACAGCTCGCTTCAAGATCCCTAAACTCCTTTATGTGCCTCGCTCTAGCTTTGCACTTTATTTTAGTAATTTGGTCGTCTGCCAATATTCAACGCATACAGTAAATTACGCATACCAATGACCTTGTCGTACCTTCGTGGTTTTATCTGTATAAATGCATATTTACAGAGAGGCGACGGAATTTAACAGCAGAACATATGGAGCAACTTTTAATAACATACCTCGCTTGTAAGGAATAACACCACAGCAATAACTATGCAGTGCAACGAAAAAAAAAATATATTTTTGTAACCTGCTGGTGCCAATATACTTTCACTGTACAACCTCCGCTAGTCATTTTTAGTTTTTTTTGTAGATGTTCTTCAAAATTTCACATGGAAATTACATTATTAGTTTCATTTCACCAGCAGTTTATATCTGTTATCTCTCTTACTACGAGAAATTGCTATTGCATCGAATGTTCAGAACCTGGCTGCTGTTTTTGACGTCATGACTCGCTGATATCCGACGTACCAATTATTTTCTTAATATCACCCAACTCTATTGATGATATAGTGGTTTTTATCTATTATGAGATATGCTCATATAAAAGCTAAACTTCGCCCTTAATTTATACGTAATATGTATTGCTTATACTTAATAACGACGTGTTCTTTTTTTCGGTTTCCCGACGCTGGACAGTCCTCCCGTGGCCTCCGACGCCTCACGGGAGTCGCGCCAGCACATTAAGCAAAACCACTCCCCACATCTCGCAGGGTTAGTGACAGTAGATTCCAGAACCATGTGCCCTAAGCAGTCGGAGGGAACCCAGAATGACCGCCTTCTGCATTTGGCCTGCCATCCACTCAGCTGATGTTTGGCAGGCCGGTATGGTTTTCAATTCCGAGAGCAGCGTAGGCTTTATCCCTCCGGAGTACACCGATTAACCGGACGACCATTTTGACCAAGTAGCCTGGATACAGCACTTGAAGCTCGTACCGGAGATCGAGATATTTTGTCTGTTTCTCCTCTTCCTTCAAGGTGATGTTTTTCTCCGCAGGTGCCGAGAACTCGATGACATACATCACCTTGAGTTGATGGTCGAGGAGGACTATGTCAGGCTTGTTGGCTTGGATTAGCCTGACAGTCGGGAACACATAGTTCCAGTAAATCCGGCATTTCTTGTTCTCGACAACGGACTCAATATCTCCGGGGATGTAAGGCAGCACGGGTGTCTGGTCTACCCCGTACGAGTGCCTTAGATTGTAACATAGCACTCCGTAATGCCGTGTTATGTCGGTGGATCTAGGCTGAAATCGTGTATTGGGGGCATGAAGATAGTATGTGCATGAACGATTTCGGCGCCTAACGGCAAGTTCTGCAGTTAATGTCAGGTACCTCTATATGCCACACGCGGCTGCGATAGAACAAGGCGTTGATAACACCATATTGACAGGCCATAATGTATCCCTCGTTCTCCGACTTAAGCCTAGCTGACCTTAGAAATGCGAATGTCAGCTTGGTCGATAAACCCAGTGTTTCTATGTTCTTATAGAAGACACCATGCTGGGGTTTATCGAGGTGCTGCCGGAACAGATTTTCTTGTTCGGCTGGTCTAATTCGGGCTTTCAGGTGATTTGGCTGAAGTTCAGTGTCTGACTCTACATCAGCACCTCGCCGGCTACCTCGCCTGGTGTCGAATGCGAGACCGATTTCATCTGCTGCTCTTTCTGCTGCCTTGATCAATCCTGCTCCCACTCCGACAGTTTCGTGATGTTTTACAAACCGCAAGAGGGATCTGAGCTCCTGAGGATGTTACATGCCATACTCAGTACTACTCTGCCATGCATACACTCCAGTCTCAAGAGTCTTCGCCCCCCCTCGTTGACGTGGGAGGTACACACGATGAACGGATGACGATCTAGGATGAATACTTCTGTGAATATTCATCATCTTGCGGGTATTTCTGTCCAATTGGCGCAGCTCGTCTACTGTCCACTTCACTACTCCAAAAGGAGTGTAGCAGGACCGGAACGGCAAGCAGGTTAGTCGCAGACACCTTGTTCTTTCCCGAAAGTTCGGAAGACCAAATCATTCAGAGACGGTGTCTGTACTTGCCGCGGAGAGAATCCTTTATATTATATACGAGGTTTGGTTTGGTATCAAAAAAGTCAATTTTCAAAAAAAATTTGATTTGAGAATTTTGTCGACGATATACTGGTTTTAAATTTTTGAATTCTTTTAATCAAATATGATCTCATAAATTCAATTTCTTTAAAGTCGCAAATACCCAACTTCTAAAACTGAGTTTTTTAAAATAAGGTACAAATGGTATCTAACATATTTAAAAGGCAGTGTACTTAAACTATGAGCTTGGTGTATTATTATTACTAGATGTGCATATTCATTCAATTTGGCTAAATTCAATTTTAGTAAAACTCACTCTCTATATCTTTTTCATGAGAGTTTTATTTTATTTACATTTAAAACGGAGGTTTGTAAGAATTGTAAAAATGTCCAATTGATTCGTTTGATTAAATTTCTGCTTTTTCCACGGGTATAAAAAATATAAAAAAAACTGGTAATATCTGCGTCAAAAATAAAGAGAGCACATTCCAACAAAAAACAGAGGCAAAGGTCAAAATCTTCATGAAATTTCAGTAATGATATTTCTCGTTATTTAACCCCTAATTATTTTAGTACACATTTTGAAGATGATTCCATACACATTTATCGTGATTTATTTTTCTACGTTATGCCTTTTACTGATATATTTTTCCTCGGATTTTCCTTTTATAATTTTTAAGGATGGTTATATTATTCGTGAGGGCCTAAAAGGATAAGTACACGCCAAATTAATATAAAACGGGAAATTCATTTAAAAAAGAACAAATTCTACAATATATCCTTGAAATTTCGTCCTTTTTGTACTTCTGCTAGTTTCGCATTTACACATTTTTATTTTTGCCTCTTTTGTGTCTTTGTTTGTGATTTAGACAGTTTATAAAAATACATTAATGAAACAAAACGTTTTAATATTTATTTGTTTTCGAAAGGCCAAGGATTAGTTCATACGCATTATTACTAATGAAACTGATAAAAAATATGACGAACCTTTTACCGTCTTGAGTAGAGACTAGCAGTAATTTATAAAATACATTTTGTTTAAAACTGGAAAGAGACAAGCCCTAAGTAAAATTAAAATTTATAGGGTCTTTAGCTAATATGAAATCGGTGAAAGTTGGGCAAAATCACTGAGTCGTAAAAAACTTTTAACTGGAGACGCCCTTGTTAATATAAAATGCATGGGACCAAGGCGCTGTCATTATTACCTCATTTTCTACCTAAAGCCACAGGGGTGGCTTCTAAAACTGTCGTATATATGCTCATATATAATATGTAGCGCTGAGGTAACGTCTTTTAAATTAAGACTCATGGAATCTGCGTATTAAACTTATTTTGTGTTATTCAATTTTGTCTTATTTTATCCATTTTTGTATCCTTATATGACACTATAAATAAAAAAAGAATATTATGGCAATTATTAATGGCAAGTTATATCTTATAAACCATATTTTATTATGTGTCAGTAAAAAATGCAATTGTGACAACACCTTAAATATAAAATAAGTTTATCTGTGTATTGTCGACTTGCCACGAATAATCCCTCTTAATGTTGCGTTTTCACCAGATATCAAACTTAAATTTATAAATTCCTATTAAAATTTTTCTGTTAGTAATATCGAAAAACATTTTAAATGCCATATTGCATAAAATTACGGACAATACTAATGCCTATTATTTTTTTAACCTACAAAATAGGATTATTTAGTTTCATAAAATGACACCAGATAAAATATTCGTATTTTCTGATAATGAACATTGTCATCTGTAATGTGATCCCTAATAATTTCTGAATATTTTATTAAGACAACGGATATTTTATGGATTTCCAAATTTCATTGTTAAACGTATCTATATATCCACTAAAGGCATATTCCTTTCAAGAATGTGCGGATAATGAGAATGTAACGATACACATATGGATAATATATGGACATTTATTTGATATCCATTATAGTGCCATATTATCTCCCGATATAATTCAACCAATATTGAGTCTACAGCGAAATGTTGACATTTCATATTAAGTTAAGCTTTCGCAATATTGGGCCAATGTTGGTCCAATATTTGATAACCAATTTCCACTAGTGAAATGATCCAGTGTAATAGTATGTATAACGCTTTTATTGCCATCATAAGAGTAAGGTCCTATGATCCCAAAAGACCCTACAGTAAACAGCCACTTTGGGGCTGTGTGCAGATTGTGGTTTTAATTCAGGCCTGTACATAAAAAAAGGCATTTGATCCTGTAATTTCGTCTTGGCTCGTCCTGTATATTCGAAAATCATTTCCGGTTGTAGACTTTTTTATCTAGTTTACTTGTATTTTTTTATTATTTTTTTTTATTTCCAGCTATCGTAGATCTCGAGATATCGAGGTTCGAAGCACTATTGCCCCACCCTGTATAGTATCGATTTTCTAATTTATTTCTTTGACATTTAAATCTAAAAACTATTCTTATATATATATTTTTACTTCAGTTTAACAAACCCAAAACAGACTAATAGGGTGCGATATAAAGGCTCTGTTCACGACTGGCAACCCCGTTTTTACAGGAAAGCCCTTATTAAATGCTACAAATATCTTAGCGCTGTTTATTATTTGTTTTTAACACCCACTTTAAACGGACAGATTTAATTGAAACTTTGTACACTTACGAAGAACCGGTAACAATACAATAATTTGATAAGTTTATATCATTATCCTGATCAGGATCGCCAGAATTAAATAATTTCCTTTCCTCACGTATCCTCTGCGTAAGAGCAAGAGGCTTAATACTGTAAGTACATTCCGTGATTCTCAATTCGGTCGTTGGCCGAGCGGGCTAAGGCACAAGTATTAGTCGACGCGAAACGACGGACTCCTCAGGCGTGAGATCAAATCCCATGGCTGAAAAAAAATATATATATATTTTTTTCAGAAGTATCTGTTGGATCGTAATATGTTATAATATCAGCATCAATAAGCAATATAAATATAGTTTAAAAAAACTAAAAACACGCTTTCATAGCACATCAAACTAAAAAGTGAAAAATAAATATAGTTTAAAAAAAACTAAAAAACACGCTTTTAAAGCACATCAAACTAAAAAGTGAAAAATAATTATTAATATAAACTGAAAACAATAATGAACGAAAAATACTAGTATTATTGTGAAAAAAAGCGTGGGGCGCTTTGTGCCATATTTTTTGTATATCGAGCAACCCACGCTTTTTTCATAATAATACTAGTATTTTTCGTTCATTATTGTTTTCAGTTTATATTAATAATTATTTCTCACTTTTTTAGTTTAATGTGCTTTAAAAGCGTGTTTCTTAGTTTTTTTAAACTATATTTATTTTTTACTATACCCACGGCAAATTACACTGGCTCAGCTGGACCAGCAGTTGTGACGTCACACTGTAGCACTGAGGCCTTATTTTAGGGTAATGCTCAATATCGATAATTAATTCTGTTTGTTAAAACAACCCAATGATTTTAACTGTACCCTGTTTGTTACATCTTCGTGTCGTAATCTTTTCCTTTACTCATTTGTTTAATTTCTCGATTTAATTGTTTTCTGCATAAATTGTTTATTTTGAGAAAATCTCCGATATTTAAATATGTATATTCATTCTTTCATCGTGTTCTTTCTAACAGTATTTGATACGTATTTTATATGCGAGTGTGGAGTGTGGCGCATCATGAGTTCTCCGTTAATTGCAGGCGATGCAAGAATTGACTATATACAATACAGGGTGAGTCAACGGCGCGATAAACTCCAATATTAGCATTATTATCGAAAATAATATATATACATATATGTATATATATATATATATATATATATATATATATATATATATATATATATATATATATATATATATATATATATATATATATACATATATATTATATATATATATATATATTATATATATATATATATATACATATATTATTGTCGATAATAAAGGTAATATTGGACTTTATCGCACCGTTGACTCACCTTGTACAAACCGTGAGATTAAAATTGTTTTAGAAAAGTGTGCTCGTGTTTTGTCCTCTAATTATTTATACCTCTAATTATAACTTGAATTTACAGTGAAAAAAGCGATCGCGTTTAAGAATACAGTCTGCAGCTAGAATATACTTGAAAAATTCTATGTTAACATTCTTTCACGCTAACCACGACGCTCTTTGCAGTAGTCTATGTGAAATACCTATCCATTCAATTTAATTAGGTAGATATTGGATTTAAAATAAAATTCAGATTAAAAGATGCTACTTTCTAATTAAGATTAAGCTCAGTGGCGTATTTCGAAAAATATCTAGGGAGATATGTGTTCTTCATTATAACATATTTATTTATCAAATGTATTCATTAACACACAACACATTTTTTTACTAACCTCAATTACAGTTGATACCACGAAATTTTAACTTGATTGATGTTTTAATTTTTCATATAAATAACTATTAACATATTAATAATCTACCTTCCTGAACTTACTTATTATTAGAGCTGTCCGAGGTCACCTGGCCGACAGAGCCGTCATATGACTCATATATTTACATCATATCATAATACTTGAATAAGTACAGTAAATGGAAATAAATTTTAACAATAATGTTACATTTTATAAAAATTTGTATAAATCTCACCCTTTTAAGCAGATTTATGAAGTAGTTTGGTTGTCGTCATCACAAAGTGGGGAAGATCTATAGTATAATAGCATCAGGTATGTTTCTACAGCTGTCTCCGTCAGCGATGTTCGCTTTGGTGAAAAAATATGTTTTGCATTTTGAAAATGACCATTCGACATCTACGGATGTAATACAGGCATAAGTAAAACAATCTGTGAACTCACTTAACGAAGTTGTAGATGCACCATCACAAATTTGTCTTAATTTGCTAAAATCAGGATCTTTCTGTAATACACTAAAATTTTTCACTAACGCGATTATTTTTTGCGTCATTTATAGCTTGTAGCTGTGTATTTACGTCGTCCACTAATTGCAGCGATTCCACTAACGACAACGAACTATTTTGCAATTTTTCTATTGCGTCGTGTAGTCCTCTATAATTGTTATTAATAGTTTTTAAATCTGTTTCAAGGGAAACGTCTTGAAAGCTTGTCTGGCTTTCCCTAATAGCTGCAGCCTCGTTAGGGTTGAACTGTAGTATCACAGCTTTTATTTGTTGAAAATATTCAGCATAATAAAAAGCCGCTTTCAACCACGTTCTCCAACGTGTAAGAATCGGCTTTGGTGGTTCAGGGATACCAGGACACTGTCTGTGAAATGCTCGAAGCCGTTTAGGAGATTTGAGAAAAACTTTTTTGTATTTGCTATTAATGCATCTACCTCTGGAAAACATTTTCGAATCGTTTCTGCCACAAGATGTAACGCATGCACTTTACACGTAACATGTAAAAACCTACAATTGTCTCTTTGAAAAGAACGGCCTACCATGCGCATTGTCGCAGAACCATCAGTCACAAACATCAATACTTGACTTGTTGAAAGTTCAAATTTTTCGAATGTCTCCAACACTCCACGCGTAATTATTTCGCCAGTACACGCAGTTAGTCTTTTACTAGCTAGTAAAATTGGAAATGTTAGTTTAAGAGGGCCCAGTACACGTACTATAATATTTAAAATAGAATTTATTTTACAATCTGTCGTCTCGTCAATACATAACCAGAGCCGTGTATTTTTTAATCCACATTTAATCCTATTTACAATGTCTTCACGAACAGCTGGAATATATCTACGTAACGATGTACGACTTGGTAAGTTCACCTGGGGATTGTATTTATTCCAAAACTTCCGAAATGGTTGTTTATCCAGTATGTGTAGCGGAATATTACAGGCTATTAACATTAACAATAAATCAAACATAAACTGAGTTGTCAAAGGCATGCCATTTTTTTTATTTTGATGTTGCACGGTGTTGATATGATGACGACAATCTGTTTTGTGCCAGCACATTAAGTCTTGATTACAAACTTTACAAATTATTTTGCATCCGTTATAGAATAAATCCGGAAATTCACAGATAAATTTATTCACTGTGTCCGCAGTACGGTCGTTTTTTACCCTTTGGCGCGTTTGACATTATGTATAATTTATAGGTACAACCTCACGCATCAACCTTTCAAATAAGACTGCAGCGTAAATCACTTCTAAATCGGCACGTGTGACGCCATAGCAAGACCGTGGCTGTACTCCAGCCACCTCGGACAGCTCTACTTATTATTATATTTCATTTAAAAAAAAGTCTCGAAATTTGAGTCACAGTACTTAATTTATCGTCAAACTGTTTTCCCTATCAACGCCAATCACCGACATGCGAAGATAAACTTGATGGTGGATTACACACGTATGCTGCATAGTATCTATCAATAGTGTAAATTTTAACTGTTAAACAAGGAACGAGCGTAGATCCGATTTAGTTGTTTCCATACGAAAGCTAGGTAACAGTTGTCGCCGTCGGTAATTTGGATGGGTAACCCAAGTGAATGTTGTGGAACCAAAATTCTACAATATTTTTAATTTTTTTCAAAAAATCAATGTACCAAATAATCACCCAGATCACATAGAAGGCCCTCAGCCATTAAAAACATGAAAAAATGCCCGAGAACGAAATTAGACAGGTTCAAACTATCACATGTCACACCACTTTTTTTAGCAATTAGATAAAGAATAAAAAACCATATTCAAAACTTCAAACCAAACATTTTTATCACGATTCTGTTTTTAAAACAAAAAATAGTAAAATTAATTTTCACCAAAAAACTGCTCTGCGGCAAAAGCATCGGCAACATCGGGCGCCGCGGTGTACTTACAAACATTAAGATAGCCACAACTCATAAAGACATTCATAAAGAATAAGTAAAAACCAGTCTGAACGATTTTACTGCTGACATTCGACAGATACAAACATTTGCCCGTAGCCAAAGCCATTATAAGATAGTAAATGGAAAATTTCTGCCATACAAAAATATGCTAGTCACACACACCTAAAAAATAACTTTACAAAGTCAATTAAATAAATAACAATTAATAATAAAATAAAATAATTTCAGACAAAATAATAATAATAATTTCAGGCAACAATCATTGTTTCCACAGCATCTCATTAACCGCCAGATTCATTTATACGAGCCTTAAACTTGTAAAATTTGAGTTTGGTACACCGTGTAGCCAGGCCAGCTAGTCGTATCGGGAGCTTTCAATAGCATATGGGAGCTTCAAAGCGGGGCAGGTTTATTTTTACTACGCGAAGCTTTTGAAAATATGACATCATGTTAACGTCGCAATAGATGACGACACGACTACTATAAATATAAAAATTTATTTTCAAGACGGACACCACTACTTGCATTCATACAGTTCAGATGTCATTCCGCGATCGAACAAAAAATTAACTTAAAACCGTGAACCCCATCATCATACACCAACTGATCTAGAGTCCAAAAGACAGTCCCTCGTTGGCTGTTTCGCAGGTATAGATCTCACACGGGCCCCAGAAGTCATTAAAAAAGGCACTAAGAAATTTTTCCACGTACAAAGATTGGGTTATTTTTTGGTAGCTACAAGAAACAACTACGGCGTCTAGTACGTATAAAGTAATTTTCAAACATTTACCACAGAGAACTAGAAGTACTTCTTCGGCAGCTTTCACCATCCATGATTTTGGTTTGAGGAGTCCTCCGTCATCAGATTTTATTGTAAAAATCTAAACTGTTTTTTATTTATTAAACTTAAAAAGCACCGGACAGGCTTCTACGGACGTAGACTGTCCAAAAATAAAAAATAAAACGTATATGCTATAAGAACATCATCGTCTGAGACCTCCGAAGGCAACATAATCACAATTTTTTTTCCATTTTTAGCAATTTTCGAGGGTTTTTTACAATTTACTTAGATTTAAAACGGCTTATGGTCTAAATATACTTTAGATTCATATTCAGCTGATCGAAATATATAAAAATTAGGCTTGGTTTAGATCCACAAAATTTTTTTTACTACCGAAACACCCAATTTTCGCTATTTTTTACGGTTTTTCAATTTACTCGATATTTGAGGGTGTACGGTCCAAACTGACTTTAAATTCGGATTCAGCGGGTCGAAATACATGTCGGGAGGTAGGTGGCGTCAAATGTACAAACAACTTTTTTTTTGTGTGCCGATGTTATCCATTATTAAGAAAAGTTGTGAAGTCATACGCGAACTCTTTGGCAGGCCAGTAGATTGAAAAAATATTTTCAGTACTACCTAAAGCCATTTTCAGGCTAGAAAAAAGCCAAATTGCCAGGGACTCCCTGAGCAATTTTTTTAAGCCCTAATAAATAAGAAGCAAAAGCCGCTAGATTAAACTTCTTCGGCTACAGAATCTAAGGTAGTAGCAAGTCCTTCAAACCAGAACTCCCGACGAGAAGTTACTGAAGACTTACTCAGCTCTTCCCAGCATAGCCTAAAGGCAAACAAAAATTCTAGGAGGTCAAGAACAGGCTACCTTGCCTCTCGACACAAGCAAAATCGACCTTGAGGAAATTCCATTCCTACGATTAAGTACCAAGGCAACAAAACAAAAAAAATTATTTTCGTGAGGTGAAGTCACGTGGCGCCCAACTTAATAAAAATAAATAACCCAGCTAGGAAGAAATCGATAAACAGATATTCCAAGGAATCAAACCACATTATCGGCTCCACAAAAAGAGAAATTCACCCTTGTATATTTGTGGCATGAAACTCGGTGATCTCGTCTCGCTTTCTAGTGGCTTGTATATCAGAAAAAGAATTATTAACGTTGTATACGTAATTCACACCTTCACTAATTTTGTTTGTTATAGAAAGGGAAAAATTAAAAACCTGTAACGTCAAAACTATTGAGTGTAGGTTGTCCAAATTTTAGTGAGTGGTTTAGTTTACAATAGACACAATAAATATAACATTTTTTAAAAAATATTTGCTTCGCCATTTTTAAGATATCACTTAAAATGAGGACTCCATATATTTGAATCGTATATTAGTAATAATTTTCCTCGTTTAAAAACATTTCTCTTAAAGGCTGTCAACATTTTTGATACTAAATTTTGTGTTTAATATAAAAGCCCCCTGTATAGGTAATGAGTTTGTTCATAGTTGTAAAACAAAAGCAAATAGTGTTATAGAAAAGAGCTTAAAAGCTTCACGACATGGATGTTGACTTGAAATATGTAGATCTGGCAATCTTTATAGACTCCTCACGCTTGTATTGTGTCACTTAAACATTGTCACGGAAATATCTTCCGTACCACGATCTAACCTATTTAACATGCATCAACACTGAAAAACAAGGTTAATTACTAATGCCATAACATTTAACGGGGGTTACACCCTAACACATTCATGAAATTCTTATTCACACTTTCATAGATAATATCCTCAAATAAATTAATTATGTGGAGATTTCCTGTATGCCTCTACTATAATTACATAAATAACTATTACGGATATTATGTTCGCTCTACAGTTTTATCCAGCAGTGGATATGTAAGTAAAACATTTCACGTGGGTTGGTAAATTAGTCGTGTCGTACACAGCTTTTCAAAGTACTTTTCATCAACCTTTCAGCTGTTCTTGTACGTAAGGCAATAAATCAAAATCGCACAATGCCAGATATGGGCTATACAGTGGATGTTCCAATATATTTTTCCTCGCTGCAATGGAAAGAGCGATGATGAAATTAATTTTTGTCGAGATGTAAATGCCCGCCCAGATATTTAATTTTTGCGATGTTTGGGTATGAATGATAATCCTTATAGAGATGAGGGTTCTTGTCATACCAATAGCCACAGTTATGTCTATTGACACTTTCCTTAAAGGAAAACGAACTCTTATCCAAAAAACAGATATTATACAGGAAATCGCATTTTCTGATTAAATTTAGGAACACTTCCTCTATTCGACGACGCAGATCTTCCAGGTTGGCAAATGGTTCTCGTCTTTGGGCATACACTTTCATGTAGTGCATTCCATACTGAGTAGTCCAATGGATTACAATCAGGAAAATCAGGTGGCCACTGATTTGCTTGAATAAAGGATGGCGTGCTTTCTGCTAAAAAAATGTTGTGTTCTTAGAGCCCTATATAACGGGGCACCATCCAAAATAAAAACATAATCATTGTTCGGATACAACTAGCGCATTTCAGGTATTAGATCCCCCCGCTAATAGTGAACGTAGTTATCTGTGTTGGTTTTTATCCCGTGGAGGTTATTAAAAAATTAGCGACTTTTGCCATTGCACGATTTTACTTGTTGTGGTGTAGATGTTCAAGTTGCATAGTGTTTTTTCTTGTAGTTGAATAAACTCTGTTATTTTGACTATTTAAAGGACTTGGAGCGTAAAATCTTTTTCATTTTGAAAAACTAAACACCGTAGATCTGCATTCGAAAATTTTCTAGCCAAAAGGCTCATAATGATCAACGCACTTTTGCATTTAGTGAAATTGCCGGGGTTTGCAACCGTTTGTAGTATTTAATACCTAATCGTTTTTGAATAATTTGTCCAGACCTGCGACTGATTCTTAATCTGTTATTTTACGTAGTGATAAATGAGTTCCCGGTTGATTTTCTTATGACAAAGATAGTTCATATACCATTTCTGAATTTTCGTTATTTGTAACAGTTACAACCTTCCATTTCTAGGTATTCTGAAAATTAATCCAAGTTCTATCAGTCGCCTAATAGAACGATTTATGCCAGAAAGTGGCCATCTTGTCTCTGGAAATTCTTCTGCAATTCTTTTGCCACGCCAATTTTTTTCTTGATAACAAGTCTAAGTCTAGTGATTACAAGAAATCTCGAGATAATTGAACAAAACTGTAAATTGAAAATTTTATTATTTTGTTGTAGGCAAGTGCCGATGAAATTTGCTATGAATACCTTTCAACATTTTGTCTGTACGAGATAAAAATTTCAAATCGATATCTGACTGTACTCTGGAGTTGTGGAGCTTTAAACAGGATTCGTTTTTAATAGCAACTCAGTATAAAACAAAGTATCATAATTAATTAATAATTACAATAACAGAACCATTGCAAAACTTTTTGAGTGCATTTTGTCATTTGTTGTTTATAACCATATTTGCAGACAGATATGCCTTAGTCAACATGGTTTCATTAGAGGTCGGTCTACCTTGACAAATATAGGCAACTTTGTCCAATTTGTGTCACAAGCTCTTGATGATAGATTTCAAGTTGACATAATTTTCACCGATTTCACTAAGGCATTTGATCAGGTACACCATGGTATTATCATAAATAAACTTCGACAGTTTGGATTATGTGAAAATTTAACACAACTGTTTTATTCTTTGTTAACTGATAGAAAAAACTATGTAGAATACAAAGGTTTTAAATCTGATATAATATTGTGCGACAAGCGGGGTAACGCAGGGATCCAACTTAGGTCGGCTTATGTTTTTAATGTTTGTCAACGACATTGAGAAGTCTATAAATTCTCATATGTTTCTCTATGCTGATGATTTGAAAATAGTAAGAGTAATAAATAGTGAGCAAGATTGTCATATATTACAGGATGATATTGATTCCCTGTACGCTTGGTGTTCACAGAATAAATTAGGTTTGAACATTACTAAGTGTGAAACAATGACGTTCTCAAGGAAAAAAACATGTTAGAATATAATTACAAAATAGGTGACTCTATTCTGCAACGATGTCATCAGAAAAATGATCTAGGTATAATATTAGACCCTGAATTATCTTTTTATTCCCCACTATGAATATATTAATAGTCATTGCCTAAAAATGCTTGGTTTTGTAATCAGGAACACTAAACAGTTCACAAGTATTGAATGTCTCAAGATATTATATTTCTCCTTTGTCAGAAGTCGATTGGAGTACTGTAGTGTTGCTTGGTCTCCGTTCATATGTTCATATTATGATGCTCGAGCGTATACAATGTAAGTTTTGCAAATACTTGTATTTCATAAAGCATAAAAGATACCCCGAGCAGAATTATAGTTATAGGGCTTTATTAAATGAATTTGAAATCGAGCCATTATTCGTGCGGCGTAAAGTAACGAACATTACATACTTGTACAAAATTATCCATGGTCAAATTGATAACCCTCAATTCTTAGATCAGATGCATATTAATATACCTAGATTTGGTACTAGACAGCCTTCAATCTTTATTTATGATACACCCCACACCAATCAGCACATGAATTCACCATTACTTTCTATGTATAGACAATACAATGAATTGCAGAATTTTGTTGATATATTTTGTGATAATTTTACGCATTTTTCTCGTTCGCTTAAAGAAGCTGTTTTAACTAATTCTGCGTTTTGACATTGACTATTGTTGATTATGCCGTTTATGTATGTTATTTAATATTATTCGTATCTCCATCATTTAATGTTTTTTTTACATAAACTTTTCTTAAATATTAGCTTTTATTTTTTGTGTAATGTCATGAACTTAACTAAGTCCTTTGAGCATAACCTGTATTTGGACAGCTGTGTCTGTCGCACATCTATTTTCTATTTTCTATTTCTTTTAATGTTTGGCTATAGATTTTTGCTGCGCTAAATTATATTTGTTAATGAAATACTGTAATTTGCTATGTTTTTTGTATCCTATTTATGGACAGTTTTGTCTGTTGGATTTTAATAAACCTTATTATTATTATTATTATTATCAGATTCGATCTGATTTTTTTTAAATTTCGACTTCACTTTGAGAAACAAATTTCTAGCTACTTGTAAATAATTAAATCGTTGTCTGAATGTATTACTTTTTTTAAACTTTATGTACGAGTTTTAGTTCTTCTTTTAATTCTCCGAACAATAAGAAAACATACATTGATTTACTCGTGACTACACGAGAGCTTTGTCACCGCTCTTATAGTGTATTATTCCGCCGTTCACCAGGACAGTCGGTCAAGAAATCCTTTTGTTTATAAGATAGCTGATCTTATGACCGGTGTCAAATCTTTAATCGGTCATGAAAGTGGTCGTTAACAAGTATTTATAGTGCGCATGTGCGTGTTTTCTTATCTGTTAACGACATATATGTCTTCGGTTTGAGGACAACTTATGGCAAATTAGACGCATAAGTTTATCGGTATCTCAATCTTAATTTAGTGTCTTGCCTAGGTACGTAAAAGGTTCTTTGTTAATGGGAAGAATCTTATAAGAAAATTTTGTAAATTCTAAATTTTTTTTTAATGCGTAGTTATAAGTAAAACGACTATTTTCCATTATTGAGGAGTACGGAATTAACAACGTCCAAAGAAGTTTGTCGAGCACTGGAGAATCGAAATAAAAAGGACAAAGAAAAACTAGAGCCGTTCGAGCATTTGAAGTTAACGACTTGCCGCTAAAGTGGTGGCGACTTTGGTATCATCTAAAGACACGACTAACGGCTGCTATAATAGCTGTTGTGGGTGGATATGATTCCCAACAATTCGTTGAAGAACGCCTCTACATGAATATGTTTCTATTGTAATTTATATGTGCACGATGTACCTGCGAAATAACTTGTTTTGTTCTGTATTATTTATATCATACGTTAGTTTCAAACTAGAATTTATAGGTATATTAAATATTAACAGGGTGGTAATTGCAAAATTTATTTTTTTGCCAAAAATGCTTTTGGAAACATGAATTTCTAGTTTAATTTCCCCTCCTCCTATTTAATGTTAGAAATAATTTTGAAATATACTACTTCATAGTATTACAAGATGAATTTGTCAGGTATTTTCGTATGTAACCCCCATAATTTTATTATTTTTATTGTTACGAAAAAATGGTAAATATTAAAGTTATAGGACTTTTTATGTAGATTTTGAAAATCACATCAGAAAAACAATGGAAGCTCAGTCAAAATGGCTACAGGTATTAATTTTTTTTTAATTGAATACCCCATATATTTTTACATATTTGATTAGAACGCTTTCTCACTCACACAACGATATAGGAGTTGATGGCTCCTATCTTTAATACTAAAGGAGATATGAGAAAAACTTTGTGTGAGTCCCACCCCCAGTAACAAGCCATAAACACGTATCCAAAAATATCCGTACTGGAAATTTATCTATGCCTTCCGAATGGGAACACATTGTTGTTTAAATGTCTATATAACGTTAATATACGTTTGCGTAACGTTATATAAACGTTTAAACAACAATGTGTTCCCATTGGGTTAATTTTCATGTTAAGCGGGTGGACCTCAGTGGGTTAACAAATGACCTGGTGATTCAGACATTAATAGATGACCATTGTGTTCTTGTTGCCGAGAAATTTAGACATGTTTTAAGTTTTATACAAAAAATCTGGATATTGACAAATGGCGTAATACTAACAATTGATGGACGTGCAAGTTACTTAGAACAATATTATGCATATGCAAATATTACCTCTTTGGATATAGAACGTTAATTTTCAAAATACGCCTTAATATTTACATCCCAGTGTGGAGTAGCTTAACAGAGGATATTACAGAAGGTTTATTAATAATGCAAATATACGCTGACAACAATAAACAACTGTTATGGACATGATATGGTAGAGTAAGTCTTTGTAAGTTGCATCATGCCCCTTACCGAAGCTAGTCAATTTCTTAAAACGAACCGGGTTTAGTTAATAACAATCACATAATTGATCCCTTTTTTATACAGGGAAATTTAACAGTGGAGGACTATATGGCTTTGTTAACAAAATATATTTTTCCTGCAATAGAAGCTTTTTATCCTGACGACAACGATGATATTTAGTTTCAGCAAGTTGGAGCACCTTATCATTTTGTATTAGAGGTACTTTGTATTAGATCTCAGAAATTATTTAGAAAATGTTTACCCAAACAGGTGGATCGCATGTAGAGTATAAGTAGAGTGGCCGGCCCGCTCACCTGATTTGACCCCCCGTGACTTTTTTATGGGGTGACAAAAGACCGAGTGTATAAGAAACGACCAAAAAGTCTTAGACGATCTGAGAGCTCGAATTGTTGGTGCAATGAAGGCAATAGATGAAATATTTGCGAATCTTAGGCGATCTCGTATGAAGAGATTAGAACCGTGTATTCAAAATAACGGTGGACATTTTGAATATTTGATGTAATTGATGTGCCATAATACGTACTTAAATCTTCAAATTTCCCGTAATTATTGTCATTTTGGTTAAATCTTATTTTTGGTTTATTGTATTCGTTGGTTTATCATCGCTCTGTTATGTGCATGCGTAATTATTGGTTGTTCTGGGGCAACTTGTTGGGCAATAAAATTATGAAATAGTTGATTTTCAGTTATGCGAAACATATTTTTTTGTATGGAATACATTTATTGCTCATGATATTCAATGAGCTTATTACATCAGTTGCTATAACTTAAAAGAATACTGAAATTGCACAACAACACTGTCTGTCGCTATCTTTCACTTCTAGTCGAAGTAAAATGAGTTATAACTGACCGCAAAATAACATCCATGGTATGTCACAGAAGTGGGAGTCCAATTTGGAAAATAGAAACGAAATATTTGAAAGTATCTTCATGTTATTTCAATAATAATTTAATGGAGCATTGTTTTAGACAAAATTTCAAATGTGTTCTGACTAGGAATACATAGGAGAAAGCCAAATTCTAAGTATAGTAGGATTATTATGAATTGCCTATGTACCTCCAAATGAATTTTAGTAAGCAGCTGTCAAAGCCAACTTTTTGTTTGCGCGCCGCAGGAGATCATATCTTAAAAACAAAATCACGATGATTTATTGAAATAATTTTATTTTCGATCGGATGATAACTACTTTATAGTACGAGGAGCATACATTAAATTACGTAAACTTACGATTTTTGTTCATCATTTTATAACGCACGATGCTTTCATGCAGAGTGCACGAATTATATCAAATATGTTAACTTTCTACAAAATAAGACTCTGCGTTGTTTAGAAATTTAATTAAGATAAATTAGATATTCTAAATACTTGAGTCAAATTAGGCCAAAAAGGGCGATTAGAGAAAATTATTTACATATTGTTTAAACTCGGTATGGATAAATAAAACGCCTTTTTTTCGAAAAAAAAAAAAAAAATGCCCTCAGCGCAGATCCAGCACAAGTTTTTCACTTTTATCTCTTAAACGCGCTAGTTGAAATACTCATCAAGAAATGCAGTCGATGCTTAACGAATAACTTGCGAAAGGCGGTTTTTTATGGTGTAAATTAGCTTATCATAAATGAATATGTACAGGGTCATCACGTGAAAATGTCCTTTTTTGAAATAACTTGGTTATTTTTGAAGTTATCAAAAAGTAAAATATCATATTTCTTAAACGCGATGCGCAATTGTTTTTCTGATTCAATATTTGAATTCTGCGAAAAAAAATAGTTCAAGAAGGTCTTTATACCTTTTTGAGAGCTTTAAAAGTAAGGTTATTCAAAAAAAGGACATTTTCTCGTGATGATTGTACAGCGGAAAACTATTTATTTCATATATTTATTGCGATTTCGAGGCACCAGCTCGTTTGTACACAACCTATGAGGTAGATATGTAAGTTCGTTTTTCTAACAGTTTCCCCAATATGCCTGGTCTACGCAAGTATTGAATCATAGTCGTAAATTTGATCATAATTACATCTTATTCAATACGTGTCGCGTCGTCGTCACTAAAATCTTCTGTTTCTTCATAATTTAAGCAACTTGACTATGACAATTGGTACACATGATTAAAGCATATAGCTTAAACCAACGTTTCTGCAACCGCATCGTTTACCAGAGTCTGTTTTGCGTTGGCTTGAAATCGTGACAACTGATTTGGAGCAGGTGGTATAAACAGGATGATAATCAGTTAGTAATTTTTTCCATCCATCTTGTTCAAGCTGCAGTACTTCACTCGACCAAGTTTGAGTTTGGTGATAAACTCAAAATTAATGTTGGTGTACAGCAGCACAAGTTGGTCGAAATTTTGTTAATAGCACAGTTTAGATTTGAATGATCCACCAAGTTGTTAAATACAACGAATCTGTAGTTGTTCACGGATTGTTCATTACGTGAAACCTTGTATAAGGCAAGCATGAATCGCTCTCCAGTTTGCAATATTTGCAGAGCCAGATTGAGGGGTATTACAACTTGCACAATAGAGACGGAAAAAAATTAATACTCTTATAACCTGTATTATAATATACCAAGGCACCTGATCCAGTTTACGTATTAATTCATGCTATTGCAAAATGATCTATGGCAAACGATACATAGCTCTCCGATTAAATCCCCATAATGCTCCAAGACCTAGTTCCTTGGAATCTTCAGAACTATGGAGCCACACCACGGAAATAAAAATTTAGGAACGAGGTCGAATAATTAGTATGGGGAAAGCCGGGCTTTCTTTAAGGAATATTGCCAATGGTGTGGGTCCATAATATAGAAATGATATTAAGATGTTGGTCAAAGTGATCTGAAGAAGCTCGATATGAGTGACAACGCGGTTCCGGACGCCAGAGAACATCGGGAAGAATGCGATGTACGAACTTTGGCCCTACAAGATAGATTTTCCACGATGCGAGCTTTGGATAGAAGTTTAGGTCTTTGCATGTCAATGGCGTCAGTATTCACTGTTGAATGTTAAATATCAGACAGCCTTTACCCAAGATGTGATGGTTTGGGGTGGAATATGGTAGTATGTCACCATTAGTCTTTATTCGGGGTAACTTGAATGCTGCCGATTACATAATAGACGTGCTAGAACTCGTTTCATTGTCTTACCTACAAGGGTTGAATAATTAAATTTTTTAACAGGATAATGCCCGTCCTCATACGACAAGAGTTACAACAAACTAACTAATTGTAAGCTAATGTGGTGTTGCTTCCATGGCCGACAGGGTCACTTGATCTGTCTCCGATCGAACTTGTGTGGAATACGATTGGTAGAAGAATGGGACATTTACCCGATTCCTGGATAATTTTGAACGATCTTCGCTTTCGTATCCAAGAGGTTAAGAATGAGATACTGCTACTTTTTTATTCCGCGTTTCACAATGTTAAAATTTCAATCACTTTAATGCCATACTGAAGGACAATTTTGGTGAAAATTTCAAGAAAATTGCTCAACGAAATCATAGTATTTTTTATTCAAACCAGTGTATATCGTGCGTAAAAAAGATAAAAAACCAGTCGATTCGAATTACGCATATTTAATTTCCCTCAAATGAATCATTCTGTACAGGAAAAACGAAGTATAGGCATTTGACCGCGTTAGGTCGGTATAATAAATATTATTATTTAATATTAAAAAATGCTTAACCATGTAAATGTATCTACTTTTCTTGGCGCATTGATTTTTTCTGCTTTGTAAGCACCTCTCTACACAGTTGAAAATACGGTGTAAAATTTCACACCAAATTGACACCACACGGGGTACATATTGGGACACACCAATTAGGTGTATACTATACACCAATGATATAGGGTAAAATTTTACCATTATTTATGTGTAAAATGTTTACACCTATGAATTGTAAAATTATACATTATTTTTGATTAATTTATACACCTTATAATTGTTGAATTTGAAAATGCAAATTTTCTAAAAGGTGATATTCTTAAGGGATAGAAAATACATTCATTTTAAATAAGCTACAAAAAGTGTGAAAATGTCATGTATTTTATTAAATGTAAATGCCACATTTCAGATAACTAAATTAATTGTACACTATACACTATATGGAGTATATTGTCATTTGCACTAAAAAACATAACTAGGTATATTTAAGTCATTCATTTTCCGTAATAGATTTTAATAATCCAATCGCTATTCTCATTTTTCTATTTTTCTTTGTGTTCTACAGCTCACAGCACATAAATCGCCACTGAAGATAATATATAAAATATCTACCAAATGTACTAAGTCAAGACACGGTTTTGTGTATGGTATGATCATCAACTGTTACTGATTACTGATTACTATTCGTCAGATATTTGACGCAATCGCAGAAACGTAAAATCACACTAAGCATGGTGTATAATATACGAAAATGTAGTATTTAAGATCATTTCTAATCCAAACAATGGTAAGATTTACTCAATAAATGAGTGTACTTTTTACAGTATTTGATGGTGTTTGATTTTACACCAAAATGTGTAAATTTTTCACACCACTTTTACAATATTTTTAGTGGTAAATGTGAACACCGTTTAATTTTGAACAGTGTAGGAATATGAAAAAGAGCCTTCCTGAATTATCCCGTGGTTTATTGACAATTTCCTTGTAGTTTCTTAGAAGAAGTAAGAAAAGGCATAAAGCGAAGCAATAGTATTTAATTAATATCCACGGAATATTTCTTGTTCGCTTTGTCGGCACAGAAGCTACCGAGTTGCAAATTAAACTATGCCACCAAAGTATGCAACGCTCTGCTGTTCAGTTATATCGTAATACGTCAGTGACATTTTCTAGAAATAATTCATGAAGAAATATGCCTGTTTTAACTAAAAATTGTCAGATATGTTTGAATTTATCTTTATCAAGGAATGTTGACAAATGTTTTTTAACGTGACGTTTTTATCACCTTCTAAATGTTTTAAGTGAGAAAGGGTATTAATTATTATTTAAATCATTGAACCACAAGCGTTACCGGAAAAATATTTGGGAGGGGCAACTGTCATATAAATTTACATAACTTCAATTTAAGTAAAATTTAATACATTTGCGTGAAACTAAATTATAAATATATACCTACAAGTAAAAAATATCTATACTCTATTGCAAAGTGTCGACTATAAATACTGGTTTATAAATTATTTGGGGTCATCACACTTTTTTAATTTTATTTTTTAAAAATTTACTTTCGATTTTGAAGCACAGAAAAAGGATTAATCAAGGCCCTTATTTTTTGAATGATATGAAAGTAAGTTTCATGAACAGGTGCCCTAAATATTTGCCATTTTTCAAAGCCGACAGATATAAAAAAATATAAATATAAATAAACACACCACATACAAATTTAAGTGGTATGTTTATTTATATACCTGTAATATATGCAACCAGTATATTTAGTTGCAGGAAACTGAGATATACGTATATAAAAGCTTGGCAACACGGGGAAGCGTGCGGTTATTTTCTAGATATGGTGTTTCGTTTGGTTCTAGCGTAAATACTCTGATGGTTACATTTTAGTAGATTAAGCTTAAACTCAAATAAAAGCAAATTTTTAACTTTTAGCATCACAGCAGATGATCAGCCAATAACACAATCATGAACACTGCATAATATAAATTGTATAGGTAACTGTAATAAAAATGACAAATTCAAAATGTAAATATATATATATATATATATATATATATATATATATATATATATATATATATATATATATATATATATATATATATATATATATATATATATATATATATATATATATATATATATATATATATATATATATATATATATATATATATATATATATATATATATATATATATATATATATATATATATATATATATATATATATATATATATATATATATATATATATATATATATATATATATATATTTGGATATATGGATTGATAATCATCTGAGATGGAATGAACAAGCATCAAGTATTACAAAAAAAATCCCATATTTACAACATAAATTTTATAATTTAAGAGGTATAATGAATAAAAAACTCTAATGGTGATTTACAACTCCTTAGTGGAACCCATCCTTAAATATGGCATAATAATTTGGGGTGGGCTATGCAACATCGCACTAAACTTAAATGTTGCCGAAATTTGCTAATTAAAACCACGTTTAAAAAGGAAACCTGATCTCCACAAAGCAATTATACGACGAAGAATTAAATATTAAGAATATTAAACATATCACTGTTTATTTTCAACATTTCAGCTAAGAAATAATGCCACAATATATATATATATATATATATATATATATATATATATATATATATATATATATATATATATATATATATATATATATATATATATATATATATATATATATATATATATATATATATATATATATATATATATATATATATATAATTTAACTCAAAATTTTCAGTTCTAATTGTACACAATATTATTTTAGTATGTATTCCACTGTACTTATTCTTTACACCTGTATTCGTTTGGTACAAGACCCATGCAAAATTGTCGAATTTTTCGTTATTTGTAGGTATATTTAGTGTTGCTCCGATGAGTCTATATTTATAGAGGTCATATTCAAAAATAAAAAAAATGCATAACAACGAATCAACCTGAAAGCATACAATCAGGATAAACATATATTTGATATGATACTTACCACCTGTCTAAGTATGGGTGTGCAACAAATACTCATATACAATAAATTCAGAAAATTATGACATAGTGACTTGAAAATTGGCATGTTTATAACTGTTTGCCTAGAGGAGAATGATACATTGTGTTATATCAATTAAAACATGAAACATATATTTTGTAGTAAATTAATATTTAATGCACATAACTGTAAAGAGTCGTGTGGAACATATTCCTGTACAAAATATACATTATTTATTTCCAGACTCGTATTAATGTTGTGTTTACAGTTTTCTGCAAACCACAAAATAAAATTAAACATTTGATTTTCACAAAATCTTTTGTATTTTGTCACATTTATGATATAATCTTGTAAAATCGAACATTTTTAAATTAACCCCGTGTAAACCTCTGTAATTTTTATATTTAAAGCTTTTTTTCACCTCGAATAAACGAACTAACTTCCGTCCACATACTAATGGTTTACCTCATAGATAAAGGATTAAGATATTCAACTCATAAAAGTGGGCCTCAGAAACTGTAGATTTGCGCAATCTCGAAATGAGAAACATAGAACGACAAAATCATATAAACTTTTGGAATTCTCTAATCGAATATGAAATAATATACAGGGTGTTCCATTTTAAATAACAAGGTTATTGAGGTTTTTAAATCTTCAAGTCTAAAATCTAAAGCCGGATACATGGTTTAAAACCCTTTTGTATTAACTTTGGATGTTATCGAACTCGCCCAAATAACCACAAGGTAAGATGTATATACATACATATTTACGTTATGACACTTAACCCAGCATCAACCCTAAAACTGACCTCATTTATCGCTACCTCCCGATCTCTAATTATAATGAACCATTGCTAGTAAACAATAATAATAACATTCACCATGCTACAAAAACACATATAAAAAATTTTACCGATTACCATTAAATAAATCGCTACAAATCGCCTCAAATGTGAAATTAAGGAAAGAGTAATCGAATTATTTATCACAAGGAGTTGGTAAATATTTTAGTTAAAATCGAATGATCTTGTGATATACAAAGTGGTCACAATTTATTTCAGAATTTTTAAAATTTCAAATTACTATTTCCCAATTTTTTAAATGAAACGCCCTATATATGTTCACATGTGAAGATGCAGAATTAACTTACGAACTTATTTTAATTTGTTTAAGTCGTGTTATTTCATTTATCATAATATAAAATGTGTTAGAATAAACTGTTTTTTTTTAATTCAAAATTGAATAATGACTTTCCTATCATTTCAAGTGCCTAATACCCGATATCGCTTAAGAAATAAGCCATGCGACTATGTATTGATATACAGGGTGTTACATCTAAAAAAATTTCGTAAATTCTAAATTTGCGTACTTATGACACTCGCCATGTATTATTTAAACATCGGATTATTTCTAAATTAAAAAACTGTATGAAGAGTTAGGATGACAAAAGCATTCTTGTGCAAAGAAATATCTGAAATCTTTATTGGTTATGATTCAGGGTTTGTTTTAGCATAAACTTGGTAACGGTAATAATTAGACCACACATTTAAAAAACGAAAGTTTGTATTGTCGCCCTTTTAGGAAATATCCTGTTTTATTGCAAATAATAATAATAAAACTATACATCAAGTCGTAACAACTTTACTTAGCTAAATTTGTTTCCATTTTCAATAATAAAGGCGTAATTACTTTGATGGATGATTAGGACACTGTATATTTCCAAAAAATTCAATATTATTACATTTTCAAAATATATTTAAAGGAAATTATTAAATTATAAGATATTTCATTTCCTCTATATTACCACGATCGATTACTTTGTCGATTACTTTGTCAGTAACTACTAGAAACAATAGTAATAATAATTAAGAATCCGTTTTATAAGTGTCTTTTCATTACAGTAACATGCAGAATAAATTAGTAGAATATGTATAAACAATATTATTATTATTATTGTTTAACGCTTCGTAAATTCCTCGGAATGCAATCACCGTAAGTAGCAAAAAATCGATTCTGTATAGGATTGCAATTTACTGCAGTGCCTCTGGTATAATCGCTATGATTATCCAGGCATATGTAGTACCCATGTACTGTGTTGGATCAGTACTGTCATCTCACACTTTCACCAGTTCACACGGTACTCGCTGCTTGATCGCCCATGCCCATTCCGATGTTGAATACCAAAACATATATTGCCGCTGGTTATTGTTATACATATAGTGTAACGTTAAGCTATTTTCATTAGCTTGTCATAATACAATTTAAGAAAATATTAGCGTCTCAAATTCGTACAAAAAGGGCTGTGGAATTGGGTTGTATACCAAATAAATGTTTCTCTACTTTTAGATGTTATATTGAATGGGTTCTAAAACGAAGAAAAATCGAAGCTGTAACCATTATTGACAACAGTAGGTGGCTTTCTTGGCATATTTTTTATTGAGTTGAAAAAGTGGATCACTTTTTATACTGAAAAATCGATAGAACGTGACAATTCCCACCCCCACTAATTTTGTTAGTTTCATTACTACGAAAAAACGGTAAATACAAAATTTACTTTTTATGTAGATATTGAAAATTTTAACAGAAAAACAATGGAAGCTCACACAAGATGGCTACAGTTATTATTAATTTTATTTTTATAAAATGAACATTGTATATTTTTACATATTTGAATAAAACACTTTCTCACGAATACAATGGTATAGGGGTTGATGGGTCTACCTCTAATATTAAGGGAGATATGAGGAAAGCTTTATGCGAGTCCCACCCCCATTAACTTTGTTATTTCTTGCTATTCAAAAGTAGTTTATAAAAAAGTTAAAGATTTCTTAAGAATATTATGAAAATCGTTTTACCAACACAACTGAAAATATTTTTAATAAAACATATTTGCCATTTTTCATTTACAGGGTGTCCCCGGATGGAATTCACAACACTTGTAAATTTTTTAATTTTCAATTTTTCGGAAAGTCATACTTTATAAAAAGTTTTGTTTATATCGAAAATTCAAAAGTTGCAATAGAATAATCGAAAAATTATACAGAGTGATCAACAACTTAAAAATGTGAAATTTATTCAAGAGTAAACCATCAATATTTTTCATTTTAGTGAAAATTGTCATGAACAATCATAAAACGTACCTAAACATTTTTATGAAGAATATATTTTTTACATAAAGTTTTTCTCCATATAAGTATAATTATTTTCGAAATTTTCTTACTGAAAAGAGCCGATTTCAGCGAAAATTCACAAAACAATTGAAAATTGAGCGTAATTTTTTAATAAACCTCGAATTGTGCTACTTTGCCATCAAATTCTTGGCACCCATGACAGATAGACCCTTAATTCTTTATGCTAGTAGAAAGCTCTTTTAAAGGGCTTTCCTTTGGTGTCATAATATACAGGGTGTTCTATTTGAAAAAAATGAGAAAAAGTAGATTTGGCGTTTCCTGGTATAAAATGACCGATTTAGTTAGATCCGATAATAGTAACGTAAACTACAGAATGTTTGACAATTTTTGGCACAAACTATATCTCAAAATGTTCTTCCATTACGTCACAGTGAGCTCACAAATTTGGCATGTTTTTGGTACAAAGTCACCCATATCATGGTACCGACCCATCGCAGACCCATGAAGTGGCATATCGTTCGAGTCGTCTTTAAAAGGAGAATTTAAATATGTAATAATATACCTAGTGTTCCATTTAAACAACATAAGTTTATGTCGTCACGCCTAAATGGATCACCCTGTATATTTCAAAATATGTTTTAACTATGCAACTTTGCGCCCTGTACAAGAAAATTTTGAAAACCTGTTTATATATATGTAAGGAAAACTTCCGTTTTGTCCGTTACATTATATTGTGATTATGATTATGTAAAAGATAGGACGATAATTTAGTGTTTTGTTAAGCTACAAAAAGACATTTGGCAGTTGTTAGGTAATTATGGTTAAATAATTAGCACAGTTACAAGTATAGAATCGCACCACCGAGTATATGCATATTTTATTCATCATACGTCACCATGACTAATAACCATCACTTTACAATTTATTATTTATCTTTCATATTATGTAAGGGTTTTTATATGAAGAATATGATACGATTTAGACACAGTTGTGCTTAGACATTTGCACGGTACACATGTTGTCCTGAGTAAAAAATGTCTAATGAACATGGGTTTGGAAATGCTTCCTAAGGGAGTTACAGCCGCTAAATGAGAAAATACAGTTTACAACATAAAAGAAAATGATTTATTTCTAACGGAAAACTTAAGAACAAAAGAGAAAATTATTAACAACAAATGTTCAAAATTATTGCTGTTGCATTGAATGGCTTCAGCCCCCCGAATAAGAGAATGAAGAAGATTATTTGTTTGCAGTTTTTGTCTTGTTACAGTTACTGCAGCTGCATTATAGCGATTGATGAGTTCTTCTCGCGTATTAACCTCTGTCTGGTACACTAATTGTTTCATGTATCCCGATAGATAAAAATTTAAACAAGACATCCGGTGACCTGGGAGGCCATACCACCGGACCGCTTCACCCGATCCATCTTTGAGGGAAATTTCCATTCACCTAGCCACACACGTTTCTCGCATAGTGCGCCAGCCATCTGGAAAATCAGGTTTGATGTGATTTCTAATGAGACTTCATCTAGCAAATTTTTTAATTCATTTTGTACAAAATTGAGAAAACTATTTGCATTCATACGATCTGGCAATTAACTGATTATTAATTGTACCAGCCCAGAAATTAACGAAAAATTTGTGTTGAAAGTCTTATTTTCTAACTACATGGAGATTTATGCCACCCCAAGAATGTGTAATTCGAAAATTTCTCATACCATTATTAATAAACCGAGATTCGGCGGTCCAAAGTACATAACCTAAAACACATTGTATCTTGGTAATGGAGTTTGTTAGACCCATTAACCATGGATTATTTGAAATCACCTAGGTATCCCACAACCACAGTTATTGTATATACATTTCCTTATGAAACACCCCGTATAAGTTTTGGTAAATTAAAATTTTGGAAATTAACTTGCAAAAAAATGTAATAAATTTTACTGTAACAAGTTTTTAAGCTCTAAATTTGTATTATTTATGTACATAAAATAAATGGGTGGAAAATAACTGTATTTGGCTATTTGTATTCAAAGCAGGACCCCATTTAAGTAAGATTACAGTGGTAAGTACCTAAAAAAAAGGAAAACAAGTGGACCACAGAGTTGTCTTAATTATTGTCCAGACCGATTCCTTAAAAGTTATGTGAACAACTGGGACACACACGTTGGGTATAGATACTCGTAATTTCACAACAAAAAGTTCACACGATCATCCACGTTCACATAGTTATATCTAATGGCAGTCAGGTTGTTGTGAAATCTACTCTAGTGCGTTAATAAATTAGCTGTGTATTAATTTTTGCCTGTTAAATACTGCACGGACTGCAGTCCCGCCCAGGTACTTTGCTAGAATACGATCTAGGTCATCACGACACTAGAACCTTACTTCACATTGCGTATTTACCTAATGATCTTTCGATACCATGTTTTATTTTACAGCAGGTTTTTTAGATATAGTTCAGGGAATTTAAATTTAAAAGATAGATAAGGGACAGGGACACACCTTCTTGTATTTATTCTGCTTTAAATCAAAGATAATTTCGGGCAATTTTCTATCATTATTGTATCTTCTTCGAGTCAAATAATTATACTTGTCCAAGATATTATATAAACTACATTTTAACAAGTTCTTCGTACGTCTTTTAACTGACATGTCATATAATGATTACCTATTTGAAGATGTATAAATAGGTATATTTTTCTCTGACAAAATTGCACTAAAAGCTCCTCAAAACCTACGATGACATTTTAACAAAAATGCTAAAGACATTAACATGAAAATGATGTACACATTTCATCCCTCTATTTTATTTAATATCGAGTTAACTAATGTATTACGTTGTAGCTGTTTGTAAGGAAAGTATTTAAATCTATTTTTAGGACACGTTTTCACACAATCAAATCTAGTACTATCAAAATATAATATTTAAATGATTTGTGTCATTACCATTACACACTAAAGTCAATATTTTTGTACCTATATATGATATATAGGTATATGTAATGTGAAGATTTTTATTTTTTTTCTTTATAGCTCCTGCAGTTTTTGAGATATTTAGCTCAAATTTGGAATATAAGTTACGTTGTAGGGCTTACATCATTGGGCATGCCAAATGGTTGCGAGAATCTACAGGAAGATTTTTTTTTCAGGGGTCATGCCCCATTTTCTACCCCTGAACTTTCTTTGATGCGCCGCTGGTAGATTCTAAAATATGATATGAATTTTCTGTTTTATTTAGAAACTTTTTGGTCTCTTCAAATTTCAACACCCTGTAGATCAGTAAGTGTTTGCGGACCTATGTTTATATAAACCTTCAGTCATGAAATAAGCCAAAGAATTACCCCCTTGCGTATGTACATGCTATTTAGGAGCACCCTGTATATATATATATATATATATATATATATATATATATATATATATATATATATATATATATATATATATATATACTTTCGCTGGAAGTGATACTAACTTTCGATTTTTAAATGGAACACCCTGTATATTCTTGCATTTTTGAATTCTGCATAATTTTCTGAATCCAACGATACCAAATAAGTGACATTTTAAACGTCAATATTTTTTATAATTAAATTTTTTGTTTTCCATTTAAGTGTGCCATGACGGTTCCGATTTATTCTTAATGACCCGTGTAATGCTAGAAAAATCGAAATCCCGTCAAAAATACTAAATTACTTGATTTATGAGCAAATAAAGTTCATCAAAATGGTTTTTGTGGAAAAGCTCAATTTTTTCAAATGGAACCATATTGGTACCGTGATACCATTTATTAGTACTATTAAGGAATTTATTCATATGTTGTATTAAAATGTGCGATAAATACGATCAAAATTACAGCTTAAAGAAAATAAGAAAATACAATTTTGTTCTAATTACCTTGTTATACATAAGATGGTTTTGGAATACAAAAAATGAACACAAGACATTACAACAGTTGTTCAAAATGCTGTTCATTAACGTCAATGCACTTCTGAACACGCATAGCTGTTTCTCGAAGAACGTTCGCCAATTGCTGGGCCGGTATGCTATTAATTGCGCGTCTTACTCGTAGTTCCAGGTCTTCACGGGTTGTAACGGCGGTTACGTAGACAATATTTTTTAAATGACCCCAAACAAAGAAATCAAGGGGTGTTAAATCAGGTATCCTTGGAGGCTACCTCGCAAGACCATTCGTCGAAATTACGTTTTTTTCCGAATATCCGTTGAAAGTAATCAATTACTATCCTTGAATTATGGGGAGGAGCGCCATCTTGTTGGAAATACATTCCCTGTCGTAAATGGAAAGGTAATTCAACTAAACTGTCCTCAATTTCATTTTGCAGAAATCCCAAGTATCTAGCACCAGTCAGGGGCCCTTCAAATACTATTGCATCAATGATTATTCCAAGCCAAACATTGAAAGCTAACCGCACTTGAAAGTTACCCTCCCGTAATAAATTTTGATTTTCTTGTGACCAATATTTTGTATTTTGTCGGTTAAATAATCCCAAATTTGTAAACCTAGACTCGTCCGAAAATAAAATCACTCCCAAAAAATCATTGTTTGGTTGCACGTTATTCTGCAAAATCCAATTGCAATATTCCATCTTACGTTCGTAATCGTTTTCGTACAAGTGCAGGGGCAATTGGTATTTAAAAGATTTATAGTGGTATTTGTGCAAAATTTAGCTTACTGTTTGGTGACTGATTTCCAATTCAAACCAAATTTGCCTTAAAGAAACAGTTTTATAAACTTCTACTCGAGCCAAAACATTTATTGCCGTTCTTTCGTCAAGAATGAAATTTTCTTCGGGATCATTGTTGGGCTCACTTCGGAATTGATTTTCAAGAGGATTAAAATAATTTCTCGCTGGACATTGTCTATCAGGATTTCGTTCGGCATAAAGGTGTCTAGCCGCAATAGCATTTTTTCTACATTCCCCATAAATAATGTCCAATTTCCGTTAATTTCTTATTTCAATCATGCCAGAACATACTTTACATGAGAATAATGATTTTTTATGTATTAAGTAATACATTATATTTCTTATTTAATATGCTGTAGAAAAATAAAGCATGCCCCGCTCTACCCTCAGGAGCATCGCGGCAAATCTTTGAGATTTTTTATGTGACTAAGATAGTTGTGGTCTACTTTAAGTTAAGTTAAATCGATCTATTTTGAGCCAAAGCATCTCTGATCTTACGTTGTATACGTATTATCCGGATACCTTGTACATGTCACGCGTGCACTACACACCAAGCGCATAAAATTTGCGCATGACATTCACCATACATTCACGCTCGCAAATTGCATACTACTATACAACACGTTCATGCGCATCTTGCACAAGTCACACGCGCACACTACGAATACACCACACGTATGCGCATCATATACAACGCATATTAACGTGTGCGCCTACCGTACCACGTGCACAAGTGTGCACACCACATTCACATACTACCCACGTGCGTACACTACTTACCTGACCCACAACACACAACACACTCACGCACTACACACACACGTACCATGCACGCTCTAGAATCATGTGCACAACACATCTTCCATACATCAAATTTTGCGCATACCACTAAGAAGCACACTCGAATGCAATACATCAATCTTACGCCATATACACACGTGCGCTCACATGCACACATCGTACACGTGCGCTGTTTATTAAATTATTATAAGCAATCCATATTGCTATATAATATTTTTCAGAATCTATCAAGTAAAGTGTTAACTTATAACTGATTCGAGAATACCAAGATATTTGGTGTAGTTCGAAGCATTAGCGACTGTGAACTAATCCGAACTTAGATAAAATTTCTAACTGGTGTCAACTTACCCTTCAATCCTCGAGAATGCAATGTAATGTCGGTTATACTTGCTTTTGAATATAAACTAAAAGGTGTAATTTTAGAACGCACTAATAACTTTCGTGATCTTGGTGAAAATTTTGATAGTAAACGCTAGTTCGTAAATCATATTAAGATCATTGTATCGGATGCATATAAAACTTATGGATTTGTAATTCGTTATAGTCGATTCAGTGGATATGAATACCATAAAAATGTTTCGTTAGATCCAGGCTTGAACACGTTGCGATTGCGTGGTATCTACACTATAATATATGTACATATTGAAAATTTGGAATCCGTTCAACGTAGATTATTTAAATTACTTAGCTCTAAATCTGATGGAGTGTACCCGCCTCTCGGTTTTCCACAACAAGAATTGCAGATAGACATTCAACGTCCAGTCTTACGCACATACCTGAGCATCAGTCACAGGTATTTCCGCATAAAATTATAAATCACAGAATATACTGTACAAAACATTACTGAGCAATTAATTTTTATATTCCTATTTTCACGTGAGGATCCTCACGTGAAAACAAAACGTTTTATCTCTCCACCGCGCACACAGTGGCATGCCTTTCCTATTTTGGGGCGGGGCGCACAGTATTCTTAGCAAAATTCATTTGTTTTACCTCTTTCCAAATATGAGAAAAAAATTAAAAAACTAATATTAGCCTCCATCCTTGGAGGTACTAAATTCAGATTTTAAGTTTGTCCAGGTAATCTTGAAACACCCTGTATACAATGTGCATTAGAATTTGTTAGATAATAAGTTGGATATATTTTTGTCTCTTAACGACATTCAATCTACTGATTTGAAATAAACGACTTGTTCCTCTTTTTACATTTTTTTTTGTCTCTAATGTGCTTTAAATCAAGATTTTACTTTGCTGTTCTTTTTAGCTTTCACGCATACATTTAATTATTACTTTGTTTTTTAGTTTTATTACCCTCATGTTTTGTAGTTAGGTATTACTTGTAGAACAGTGTATAAATTAATAAACATCAATTACTTTCAGTTTATTTCAAGTTTATCATCTTAGGACATGTGGCAGAAAGTGTCTCGACACCCTGGCGTTATGATGAATTGTCAGGTGCTGAGACATTTCTATCATTGCCCCGACCATCTACAATGAAATAGAAATTACCGTCGACACCACCAATAGGTATAAACCTATGTTAAAAAGAAATCACGAGGGTCCAGCAACTCGGTGGATGGTGCAACAACTACAACAACAACAACGACGACGACGACGACAACAATAATTTTCGAAACTAGCAAAATGTCCAAAATTTCGACTCAAATCTTCCAAAACTTCGACTGAAATCTTCCAAAATTTCGACTCCCAATCGTTCAAAACTTCCGGTTCCGAAAGCCTCCAAAACTTCCAAATCCGATTCAACTCGAAACTTCAAAACCTTCCTGATCCCAATACGTCCAATAATCAACTTCCAAAAACTACTAAAACTTTCACTCCAAACTTCCCAACTTCCAAATCTTCGTAAACTTTCAAAACTTCCAAAACTCCCGAATTTTAAAAACCCCTGAAACTTCCTAAACTCCCGGAATTTTTAAAACTCCCGAAACTTCCAAAAACGTCACGAAACTTCTAGGACTTCTAAAACTTCCAAAACTTCATATATTCCTGAAAATTCCCACTAAACTTCCGAAACTTCCAAACTTCCCAACCTTCCAAAACTTCCGAAACAAATTATCCTTCCGAAACGTACTAAACTCCTAAAACTCCCGAAACTTTTAGAACTTCCAAAACTTCCTTTATTCTTGAAACTGCTCACTTTTAAACTTCCAAAACTTCCAACCTTCCGGAGCTTCTTAAACTCCACCGGAACTCCCTAAACTCCGAAACTTGCAAAACTCCCAAAACTTCCAAAAACACGAAACTTCTGAAACTCCCGACACTTCTATAACTTCCAAAGCTTCCGAAACTTCATATATTCCTGAAACTTCCCACTCTTTAAACTTCAAAACTTCCCGAACTTCCAAAACTCCCGAAACAAACTATCCTTCCGAAACGTACTAAATTCCTTAACTCCCGAAATTTACAACTCACAAAACAACTCCCGAAACTTAAAAAAACTCCCCGAACTTTTACAAACTCCCGGAACCTCCAAAACTCCCGAAACTTCATATATTCCTGAAACTTCCCACTTTAAACTTCCAAACTTCCTGAACTTCCAAAACTTCCATAACAAACTATCCTACCGAAACGTACTAAACTCCTGACACTCCCGAAACTTCCAAAACTCCCGAAACTTCCAAAACTCCCGAAACTTCTATAACTGCCGAAACTTCCGAAACTTCATTTATTCCTGAAAAGTCTCACCCTAAACTTCCACTCTCTGAACTTCCAAAACTCCCCGGAAACTCCCGGAACTTACAAAACTCCCGAAACTAAAAAAAAATCCCAGCTTTCAAAACTCCCGAAATTTCTAGATTCCGAAACTTCTGAAACCATTTAATCCTGAAAATTATCACCCTAAACTTCCAAACTTTCTGAACTCCCAAAACTCCCAGGAAACTCCATGAACTCCGAAACATATAAAACTCCCGAAACTTCCAAAACTCCCGAAACTTCTAGAGCTTCCAAAACTTCCGAAACTTCATATAAACCTGAAACTTTCCACTCTTTAAACTTACAATACTTCCAAACTTAACGAACTTCCAAAACTCCCAAAACAAACAATCCTTCCGAAACATACTACACATGAAACTCCCGAAACTTCCAAACTTCCCAAGCTCCCCCTGAAACTCCCTAAACTCCCGCAACTTGAAAAATTCCCAAAACTTTCAAAACTTTCGAAACTCCCGAAACTCCATTTGCCCATGAAACCTCTAAACTCCCAAACTTCCAAACCTTCCATGACGCTCCGTAAACTCCCGGAACTTGCAAAACTCCCGAAACTTCCAAAACTTTCGGAACGTATACAACTTCCTAAACTTCCTAAACGGACAAAACTCCCGAAACTTCCGAAACTTCCTATATTCCTGAAGCGACCCACTTTACAATTCCAAAACTTCCCAATTAAACCCCCCGAACTTCCACAACTCCCCTGAAACTCCCTAAACTCCCGAACTTACAACACTCCCGAAACTTAAAACGTCCGAAACTTCCGTAAATTCTAGAACGTCCTAAATGACCGAAACGTACAAAACTCCCGAAACTTCCTATATTCCTGAAGCGACCCACTACAATTCCAAAACTTCCAAATTAAACCTCCGAACTTCCACAGCTCCCCCTGAAACTCCCTAAACTCCCGAACTTACAAAACTCCCGAACCTGAAAACTTCCGAAACTTCCGAAACTTCCGAAACTCCCGAAAATTCTAGAACGTCCAAAATGACCGAAACGTACAAAACTCCCGAAACTCCCTATATTCCTGAAGCGACCCTCTACAATTCCAAAACTACCAAAATAAACCCCCGAACTACCAAAACTCCCCCGAAACTCCCTAAACTCCCGAAACTTCCAAAACTCCCGAAACATCCAAAACTCCCGACACTTCCAAAATCCCCGAAACTTCCAAAACTTCCGAAACTCCCGGAAATTCTAGGACGTCCAAAACTTCCGAGACGTACAAAACTCCCTAAACTCCCGAAACTTACAAAACTCACAAAACTTCCGAAACGTACAACACTCCCGAAACTTCCAAAACTCCCGAAACTTCCTATATTCCTGAAGCTACCCACTTTACACGCCCAAAACTTCCAAATTAAACTCCCGAAACGTCTCATTTGCCTCTTTTTACTAGTTTGCTCTATATTTTTCCTGTGCTCTATCTGCTCTCATTTTCGCTGTTGTCAATTTGCCCTATCTGCTCTATCTTTTATCCGGTGCTTTCTCTATCTGCTCTATCTCATTTTAGTCTTTTTATCAGTTTGCTCTATCTGCTCTATCTTATTTTCGATATTCTCTCTCTGCTCTATCTCATTTTCATTGTTTTGTTAATTTGCTCTATATGCTCTATCTTTTATCCTGTGGTTTCTCTATCTGCTCTATCTCATTTTCGCTGTTTTGTCAATTTGCTCTATCTGCTCTATCTGCTCTATATCATTTTCGCTGTTTTGCCAATTTGCTCTATATGCTCTCTTTTATCCTGTCTTTTCTCTATCTGCTCTATCTGCTCTATCTCACTTTCGCTGTTTTGTCAATTTGCTCTATCTGCTCTATCTCATTTTCGCTGTTTTGCCAATTTGCTCTATATGCTCTATCTTTTATCCTGTCTTTTCTCTATCTGCTCTATCTGCTCTATCTCATTTTCGCTGTTTTGTCAATTTGCTCTATCTGCTCTATCTGCTCTATATCATTTTCGCTGTTTTGCCAATTTGCTCTATCTGCTCTATCTTTTATCCTGTCTTTTCTCTATCTGCTCTATCTGCTCTATCTCACTTTCGCTGTTTTGTCAATTTGCTCTATCTGCTCTATCTCATTTTCGCTGTTTTGCCAATTTGCTCTATATGCTCTATCTTTTATCCTGTCTTTTCTCTATCTGCTCTATCTGCTCTATCTCACTTTCGCTGTTTTGTCAATTTGCTCTATCTGCTCTATCTCATTTTCGCTGTTTTGCCCATTTGCTCTATCTGCTCAATCTTTTAACCCATGTTTTCTCTTCTGCTCTATCTGCTCTATCTCACTTTCGCTGTTTTGTCAAATTGCTCTATCTGCTCTATCTGCTCTATCTCATTTTCGCTGTTTTGCCAATTTGCTCTATCTGCTCAATCATTTATCCGGTGTTTTCTCTATCTGCTCTATCTCACTTTCGCTGTTTTGTCAATTTGCTCTATCTGCTCTATCTGCTCTATCTCATTTTCGCTGTTTTGTCAATTTGCTCTATCTGCTCAATCTTTTATCCGGTGTTTCCTCTATCTGCTCTATATCATTTTCGCTGGTTTGTCAATTTGCTCTATCTTCTCAATCTCATTTTTGCTTTATATGCTCTATTGTTTATCGGGAGTTTAGGAAGTTTCGGGAGTTTAGTTAGGGAGTTTAGGAGGTTTCAGGAGTATAGCAAGTTTCGGGAGCTTTGGGAAGTTTCGGGAGTTTATGTTTCGGGAGTTTAGGGGATTTAAGACGTTTCAGGATTATAGGAAATTACGGGAGTTTTGGAAGTGTTTGGGGTTTTGGAAGTTCTGGGAGTTCTGGGGCTTTTGGGAGATACGGGAGTTTTGGAAGTAGTTTTTGGGGTTTTGGAAGTTTCGGGAGTTTAGTGAGGGAGTTTAGACAGTTTCGGGAGATTTGGAAGTTTCGGGAGTTGTAAGTCTTGGAAGTTTCGGGAGATTTGGAAGTTTCGGGAGTTGTAAGTCTTGGAAGTTTAGGGGATTTAAGACATTTCAGAAATATAGGAAGTTCCAGGAGTTTTGGAAGTTTTTGATGTTCAGGAAGTTCCGGGAGTTTTGGAAGCTTTTGAGTTTGGAAGTTTGGAAATTTCGGGAGTTTTGGAAGTTTTTGGGATTTCTGTAGTTCCGGGAGTTTTGGACATTTTGGGGTTTTGGACATTCCAGGAGTTTTGGAAGTTTTGGGGTTTTGGAAATTCCAGGAGTTTTGGAAGTTTTGGGGTTTTGGAAAATCCAGGAGTTTTGGAAGTTTTGGGGTTTTGGAAATTCCGGAAGTTTTGGATGTGTGGGGGTTTGGAGGTTCCGGAAGTGTTTGGGGGTTTGTAAGTTCCGGGAGTTTTATAAGTGTTTGGGTTTTGGAAGTTTCGGAAGTTTGTAAGTTTCGGGAGTTTTTGCGGCTTTGGAAGTTCCAGGAGTTTTAAAAGTTTTGGAGTTTTCGGAAGTTCCGGGAGTTTTTGGGGGTTTGGAAGTTCCGGGAGTTTTAGAAGTGTTGGGTTTTGGAAGTTTGGCAGTTCCGGGAGTTTTGTAAGTTTTGGGATTTTGGAAGTTCCCGGAGTTTTGGGAGTTTTTGCGGCTGTGGAAGTTCCAGGAGTTTTGGAAGTTTTGGAGTTTTGGAAGCTCCGGGAGTTTTTGGGGTTTGGAAGTTCCGGGAGTTTTAGAAGTGTTGGGTTTTGGAAGTTTGACAGTTCCGGGAGTTTTGTAGGTTTTGGGGTTTTGGAAGTTCCCGGAGTTTTGTAAGTTTTTGGGATGTTGGAAGTTCCGGAAGTTTCGGTACTGTTGGGGGGGTGGAAGATCCGGAAGTTTTGGAAGTGTTGGGGGGAGGGGTTTGGAAGTTCCGGGAGTGTTGTAGGTTTTGGTGTTTTGGAAGTTCCCGGAGTTGTATTTTGGGAGTTTGGAAGTTCCGGGAGTTTTGGAAGTGTGGGGGTTGGAATTTCCGGGAGTTTTGTAGGTTTTGGGAGTTCCCGGAGGTTTGCAAGTTTTTGGGGTTTTGGAAGTTCCGGAAGTTTGGGGGGGCGGAAGTTCCGGACGTTTCGGAAGTGTTTGGGGGGTTGGAAGTTCCGGGAGTTTTGGAAGTGTTTGGGGGTTGGAAGTTCCGGAAGCGGGGGATGGAAGTTCCGGGAGTTTTGTAGGTTTTGGGGTTTTGGAAGTTCCCGGAGGTTTGCAGGTTTTTGGGGTTTTGGAAGTTCCGTAAGTTTCGGAAGTGTTTGGGGGGTTGGAAGTTCCGGGATTTTTTGAAGTATTTGGGGTTTTGGAAGTTCCGGTAGGGGGATGGAAGTTCCGGGAGTTTTGTAAGTTTTTGGGGTTTTGGAAGTTCCGGAAGGGGGTGGAAATTCCGGGAGTTTTGCAAGTTTTTGGGGTTTTGGAAGTTCCGGAAGGGGATGGAAATTCCGGGAGTTTTGCAAGTTTTTGGGGTTTTGGAAGTTCCGGAAGGGGGGATGGAAGTTCCGGGAGTTTTGCAACATTTGGGGTTTTGGAAGTTCCATAAAGGTGGGGTGGAAGTTCCGGGAGTTTTGCAAGATTTTGGGGTTTTGGAAGTTCCGGAAGTGTTGGGGGTTGGAAGTTCCGGAAGTTTGGGAAGCTTTTGGGGGATGGAAGTTCCGGAAGTTTCGGAAGTGTTTGGGGGATTGGAAGTTCCGCAAGTTTTGGAAGTGTTTGGGGGGTTTGGAAGTTCCGGACGTGGGGGATGGACGTTCCGGGAGTTTTGCAGGTTTTAGGGTTTTGGAAGTTCCCGGAGGTTTGCAAGTTTTGGGGTTTTGGAAGTTCCGGAAGATCCGGAAGTGCTTGGGGGGTTGGAAGTTCCGGGATTTTTGGAAGTGTTGGGGGGTTGGAAGTTCCGGAAGTGGGGGGATGAAAGTTCCGGGAGTTTTGCAAGTTTTTGGGGTTTTGGAAGTTCTGGAAGTGGTGGGGGGTTGGAAATTTCGGGAGTTTTTGGGGTTTTGGAAGTTTGGGTTATGGAAGCTCCGGAAGTTTCGGAAGTGTTTGGAGGGTTGGAAGTTCCGGGAGTTTTGGAAGTGTATGGGGCTTTGGCAGTTCCGGAAGTGGGGGATGGAAGTTCCGGGAGTTTTGCAAGTTTTTCGGGTTTTGGAAGTTCCGGACGTTTCGGAAGTGTTGGGGGGTTGGTAGTTCCGGGAGTTTTGGAAGTTTTTGGGGTTATGGAAGTTCCGGAAGTTTGGGGATGGAAGTTCCGGATGTTTTGGAAGTCTTTGGCTTTTGGAAGTTCCGGAAGTTTTGGGATTAGGAGGTTCCGGAAGTTTGGGGATGGAAGTGCCGGGAGTTTCAGAAGTTTTGTGGCTTTGGAAGTTCCGGGAGTTTTGGAGGTTTCGGGGCTTTGGAAGTTCCGGAAGTTTTGGAAGTACTTGGGGGTTTGGTAGTTCCGGGAGTTTTGGAGGTTTCGGGGTTTTAGAAGTTCCGGGAAATTAGTTCGGTAGTTTAGGAGGTTTCAGAAGTATAGAGTTCCGGGAGTGTTTGACGTTTGAGGGGTGGAAGTTTCGGGAGTTTAGTTCGGGAGTTTAGAGGGTTTCAGTATACAGTTTCGGAAGTTTAGGGGATTGAAGACATTTCAGGAGTATAGGAAGTTCCAGGATTTTTTTAGTTTTTTGGGTTTTGGAAGGTCCGGGAGTTTTGGGATTTGTTGGAGTTTTGGAAGTATCGGGAGTTTAGTTAGAGTTTAGGAGGTTTCAGGAGTATAGCAAGTTTCGGGAGCTTTGGGAAGTTTAGAGTTTTAAGTTTTGGAACTGGTAGGTTCCAGGAGTATACTAATTTTCGGGAGTTTTGAAAGATTCCTAAGATTAGGAAGTTTCGAGAGTTTAACAAGTTTCGGGAGTTTTTGAGATTTTGACACTTTTGGAGTTTTGGGAGTGGTGGCACTTTCGGGAGTTTTGGGAGTTAGGGAGTTTTGTACGTTGGGAAGTTTGAGAAGTTTTAGAAGTTGGAAGTTTTGGTATCCGGAAGGTTTGGAAGTTTCGAGTTGAATAGGAAATTTTGATAATGGAAGTTTTGGAAGTTTAGGAAGTTTCGGGAATTTAGGAAGATTCAGAAGTTTGGGACGTTTAGGGAGTTTTGAAAGTTTCGGAAGTTTTTAAAGCTTTGGGAGTTTTTTAGTCGCGAGCGTTCTAGAAGTTTTGGAAGTTTCAATGATTTTGGAAGATTCGGGCGTTTTGAGAGCGTTTGTAGTTTGGGAAACATTTGAAATTTTGGAGTTGTGGAAGTTTCGGAAGGTTAGTGAGTTTCGGACGTTACGGGGTTTAGACAGTTTTGTATATTGGGAAATTTTGAGTGGAAGTTTTAGAAATTTTTAGTAGTTGGAAGTTTTGGGATCCAGAAGATTTGGAAGTTTCGATTTGAATCGAGTTCTAAATTTTTTTACAGTGGTTAATGGAAGTTTCGGGAGTTTTGGAAGTTTCGGAAGTTTAGAGTAATTAGGGAGTTTAGGAAGTTTCTGGAGTTTAGGAAATTAGAGGAAGTTTAAAACTTGAAGAATCGAGTTTTCGGAAGGTTTCGACGGCTGTTTTTTTAATTTCGGAGGATTAGGAAGTTTTAAAGGCATTACAAGTTTTTTCTAGGAAGTTTTCGAAGTTTAGAAAGGCGTAGATGGTTCCGGAACTAACAAAAAAAATTCGTAAGTTTGGCACTCTCGAGAGCTGCGGAAGCTTTCGAGGTTTCGGAAGTTTCGAAAGTTTCTGAAGTTCTCGAGTTTCGGCAGCGTTGGATGTTTTGAAATATTTGGAAATTCTGGGTTTCGAAACTTCTGGAACATTTGGGAATTTTGGACGATTTGGAAGTTTTGGAGGCTTGGATACCTCGGAAATTTTGGAAAATTTGGTCGAAATTTTGGAAGATTTTGGTCTAAAATTTTGGAAATTGTGCAAGTCGGATGTTCTGTGAATTTGAAGTGTAGGTAATTTCGAAAATTATTGGGTTTGAAAGCTTTGTTTTCGGTTTCAGTAGTTTCTGGAGTTTTGGAAAAATGATGTCAGGTATTGAACATTGGAACATTAGAAAAGCACGAAGGCCTGAAGTCCAGAGACAACTTAATTAAAAATACAAGTTGCCTAACAACTTCAGTCAGTCGTGTTTTCAGTTCATCCTCTCTTCGATGGAAAGAGTATCTTTGTGAGTGTCTGCCTGTCTTTTTGCATGAGAATTTTTCCGTTGCCTCTGTGTATGAATATTTACCCATGGGTGTTTGTGTGTGCGTGTTGGCGCATAATATAAATAAAACGATAAAAAAACCTGTTTGGTGCATGCTTGTGTGTATATGCGTACGTGAGTGAGCGTGTCCGCTTGTGCGTGTGTCCACGGTTGCGTACAGGATTTCTTTGCCACTTTTTCCTTTCTTTGCTTTTTCTTTTTTTCCTTTTCCTTTCTCAGGTATAGATTACTGGATACAGTAATATACAGAGTGCAGGAGACAACATATGTTTATATGGATACGAAGTACAAGATACAGGGTACAGGATACTACAAAGGAATGGAGATTCACGGAAGAAAATACACGACAGATTGAAGTTGATGGGCAACTTGTATTTTGCAACAGTTGTCTTTTGAATTTAATCCCTCGTGATGGTCTTCCCCACGATAAAACATTGCTGTTGCTATTGTTGTTGCTGAGGTATGTTGATGTTGTTGCAAATTCATTGTTGAGGATGTCGTTGTTGATGTCGATGTTGGTAATGTCGTAGTTGATGATGTCGTTGTTCAGGATGTCGTTGTTCAGGATGTCGTTGTTGATGATATTGTTGATGATTTTGTCGAGGATGTCGGTGATGTTGATGATGTCGTAGTTAATGTCGTTGTTGAGAATATTGTAATTGATGCTGTTATTAATGTTGTTAAGGAAAAAAGGAGAAAGGAAATTACGGACAAAGGAAAACGGGCAAAGGAAAATGTACAAAGAAAAATGTACAAAAAAAATGTATAAGGGAAAAAGAAATAATGGACAGGGATACAAAATTGACAAAGTAAAAAAAGGACAAAAGAAAATGAACAAATGTAAAATGAAAATGAACAAATGAAATAGGAAATATGAACGAAGGGAAATAGGCAAAAAATGGACAGGAAAAACGTAAATAGAGAGAGAAAAGGAACAAAGGGAGAGGAAAAAACGGAAAATGAAAATAAAACGGAAAAGGGAATAGGAACAAGAAATAGGAGAAAACGGAAATGAAAAAGGAGAAAAAGGAAAACGAAGAAAGGAAAAAAGGAAAGGAAAAGTGGACAGTAAAATGGACAGAGGAAAATCGAAAAAACGACAACGGAAAAGGGAAAAATGGACAGAGGAGAAATGTTAAAAGTAAAAGGAAAATGGACAAAGGAAAAAGAAAATGAACAAAGGAAAAAGAAAGTGAACAAAGGGAAAATGGACAAAGGAAAAGGAAAAAATTGGCGAAGGAAAATGGGCAAAGGAAAATGGACAGAAAAAATTGTAAAAAAAGAAAAAAATAAACAAAGCAAAAATGAAAATGTATAAAGGGAAAAAGGACAAAATCAAAAATGAAAAGGAAAAATAAAAATTAAAAAGGGACGAGGAAAAGAAAAGGGAAAAGCGAGAGGAAAAGAAGGAGGTTAAAGAAGAAAGGAAAACAGAAAGGAAAAGAAGGAAAGGAAAAAGGAAATGCAAAACGAAAAATTGAAAGTAAAAAAAATATTACTTACGTTTTATATTGATTAATGATTGATTATTGATTGCAAATAATTGATGTAGATGAATGACCGATGTATAACTGACTAATTGATGATGATTTGTTATGATAATTGCTGATTGATTTGCTGATGATTGATTACTGACGATTGACGGATGACAGATGACGGATGACTGATTAATGATGGATGATGGATGAAGGATGACGGATGATGTACGATGATGTACGATAATGTACGATGATGGACGACGATGGATGATGATGACGATGATGTCGTCAACGACGGCAACCATTACCATGACTGAGACTGTAGCCCCCACCATGACTGTGAGCATGACCATGACCATGAGATGATGATGATGAAGATGACCATAACCACGACTCCGATAACGACGATGATCACCGATTACACTAAAATCAATAAGCAGTCACCATTAAATTTAAAAGATCGCTGTTCTATAGTGGTTCCTTCCGAAACAGTGCCACCATTAGTTTTTTCCTGTGAATTGGATATTCCACCCAAAGAAATGAAACTATACAATAGTGGTTAAATGGTAAAGTTTATATAAATGAGATGCTGTTGTATAAAGTTATACTATTAGATGTTTTTAAAATTAATTTACAATATATGCGGTTGAAAAAACAAATAGGGACCAGTCCAAGTATTATGTTTTACGGGTTGCAGCATATTTGACGTCCATATCTCTACCTAAAATATAAAGTAGCCTATTTGACATGTCACAAATGGTGTACTAGGGAGCTTTAACTTTATGGAAGCCGTCGGACATGCACAATTTAGTACTACCACCAAATATTTTATGAAGAAAATAATAATGTCGCGTATTGCGATGTGATACCCTTTACCAATAGTAGTAAACTGATGTTACATAATTGCTAGTCAGTTCTAGACGTCAAATATGCTGCAACTTTTAAAACATAACATTTGTACTAGTCTTTTCTATCTTTAAAAAGATTACGCGTTAACTCACCTCAAATCAAAAGAATTTTCACGAATATTGGTCATGTCATGAAATAGGAAAACGAAACATGTCATTTTTGAATCATCCTCTGTGGTCTGATAGGAAGACATTTGAATGATTATATGTGTATGCACATGCATACACATATAATCTTTCAAATGTCATCATCATCAATCATTCAAATTTATACATGTATAAAATTTTCAATTGCACTTGTAATATAATAATAATACACATTTTCAATTATAATACTGTTACATTTTCTATCCACACACACCTCAAATAGTAGATTAGCTGATTGAAGGTCCAAGTAACACTTACTCATTACTTTATTAACTAATTAAATAACAACAGCTTAATAAAGGACAACTATAATCACAATTAAACACTTACAAATCACTACTTTAGTCTAACTTATTTCTTTTTCTACCGTGGGCCTTATGGTAAATCCATCCATGTATGGTCTAGAACTTTCTTGAATATTCCTGGCTTTTTTTGTACAATTCTAGTTCCGTTTTTATAAATCTAGACTTGGCTATTTAATTCAAATTTTAATACTAGTGATGCCATCTCTGAGCACACCCAGAACCAGTCCATTTGTGTAATAATACATTTTCATGATGAACAAATATTTGTGATTGTTATACTTGTTTAAATAGTTGTAATCTGAAAGTAGAAATGTACACCTGTTAGCCCTATGTATGGTACAATAGTTTCATATCTATTTACGACTGACATACAGATTTTCAATCAAAGTATAATTTAGCTACATGACGTATATGACTGCTAATTTTTACACCATAACATTCACACAACTGAATTTATCTGTTAATCAAGTCAAAGAATTTTAAGTGAAAACTAGAGAAATCACTTAGTTTTAGTAAGCAATATTATCAAGTAACAAAAATCAAAAATTTAACAATGTAGGTGGAAATTTATTTAAGACTACAGGAGGTTACAGATTACGTACTACGTATTTAATGGAAAATTGTTTTGCAGTAAGCTGGGCTCAAACCACTGTGTTACTTACTATTCCCTTATATGTAGGTAAGTGATTCCGTGTAACGTTTCAATTTAAACAATTAAACAAACTTCGTACGTTTAGTAACGGAAGTCTAACTGTTGTTTTTCTAAGTAAAATCGTTATATTTTATTTCGCACATTCATATTTGTACACGTAACCAATTTTTTCTGCCAAAGAAATCTTGCACTTTCGAAATACTCTCATCTTTCGCATTCCTTAAACTAAGACTTAATTACTTTGTAATTCTTATATTCACTCTTACAACCCACTTGGTTACAGGGTAAACAACACATCTATATCGAGAAAATTGTAACACATGTTTAAGATAGTTGGCTCTAACCACTCTTAAAGCATTTAGTATTTCATCTTGAAAGATGGTGACTATGATTATCTAAATCTTGACTCCTGAGGAATGATAAGGCGAAATATTTCAACTATTTAAGCGTATGTGGAATGGAAACGTTGTTTTTTATGTGTATATAAAACAGATAAAAACTGTACATTTCCGTTTAATTAATTTTAATATATAACGAGAACAAATTAATATAATTCGTGTCTGTGATAATCGTGATACGTGTCATCGATTAAAGTTATATATTTGAAATAATTAGTAACTATGTCAAAGCAACTTTTAAAATGATGTAATGAATTTGTTTATATATAGTTTTAATATTATTTCGCAATCAATGTGCGATAATCGATAGAAATATGCTATCAATTTGTTCTTTTATATTTCCTCTTCAATGTTATTCATTTGATTTTGACAAGTAAAATTTAAGAAATCACGATTTTATCAAAAATGTCATTACTTTTAAGCGCCCATCACGATAAAATGTTAAAACGAATATGAGATACCGTATGAAATTAATTTTGGTTATTTAGTAGCATGCGGAAGGAAAAAAATTACCTGAGGGCAGTGGCGTTACTGAAATATTTCTTTAAAAACATAAACCATTTTAATAATTAAACCAGATCTTATGAGTGTGCAATGCTACTAAACAATCGTGAAAATTTCACGATTGTTTAGTAAATCTAACATGTTAGATGAACCGAAAGTCAAGTAGGATCAAAACTGAAGAAGGTTATTTTTCCAGACCTAATAGATTCTTTTTCTTTTTCACTAAAGTGAAGAAAAATAATAGTTATTCAAAACTATCGAGTAATATTCGATGTAATTAATTAATAAATAATGACTGTTATTAACAATTTATAATGATACATATTTTTAAAAATTCAATAGACACGAAAAAAGTCACAATTGTTTCCGCGCCAAGAGCAAAAAGATACATATAGGTACATTTGACTTTGCTGTCGTCTGGGGAAGGATTTGTCCACATAAATATATCTGGAATGCGTACATAATTGAATCGGTAATTTTAAAAACAGCACGAGTCACATCATTCACATTTTACAGGAGAAGCAAAAACTGAATAAAGAAAAAACTGCTATATTACTTGGAAATACAATTTTAGTACAGAATCTGAATACATTTAGGCATACTTTTTCAGTATGTGCACCCATCAAAAGTACTAAAATTTTCATAAAAAAAATAATTTGTCTTCTGGGCTCATGTTGTTTCTGGGGAATATATTTGTTCCTTAAAATTTTCAGTGTTCCCAGTCTTGGAAGATTGCAAACTGTTAGTATATTATGCAAAAAGTGTTTATTCAAAGTAAGATGAAATAATATACAAGTTATGGAACATAATCAGTTTCATTCAACTTCGTCAACATCATCTTGTTGTTGGCCATTCCAATATTTGATCATAGAAAACCTTATACTCTTCAAGAATGCTTCCTTGAACCTGCTCGATGTTAGCAATTTTCTTACTATTAATTGGCACCATGTTATTGGGATAAGCCCTCTCAGTGGGTATACGAAGATACAGCTCCAACATTTTTCGAAAGGTGAAAAGTATGGGATTCAAGACCATCTATAAAATCTTGTGTAACAATCACACCTCTATTATTTGCATTATACTAAGCCATAATGCAGATGTTGCAAATGTAATTTTTTGCTCTTTGGGTACTCTTCGTCCAAAACTTTGATCTGATAAACAGGTTTTCTTGTAATACTGCGGCCACCCCTTATCAAAATCTAAAATTTGATTATTTTGTAGCAAGAAAACGGAGAAATTTGGGTTTGCCTGCGCTATCATAGATTGGTATTGTTCAGGTACAGAGACACGATCATGCTTCTTGATCTTAGACTATATTAGTCCAAAGTCTATGTCGTTTGGTAAGAATGAATGTCCCCTAACCGGAAAGTAGTTACTGCCCAGGACAGTTGTCGGAGAACAAAAACAGTTCCTTCGTATTATCATCTAGGAAGGTTTCTATGTAATAAAGTAACATCGAACAAACTTCATTGGCACCTTTTTCGCTTGACCCTCATGATAAACATAAAATACAGGTTGATTAGTTGTCATATTTTTTATTCCAAAGCAGTTCACCCAGAGTAGCCTTAAGTAGAATATGTCTTGAAGCGGAATTTGTGACAAGGGCAAGTTCTGCATGAAATCAAAGATTAGGGCTGTTACCTCATCACGAGTGTTGCAAAAGTCTATTATAGAAGATATTTTATTATGGAACATTTTTGCTCTTCTCTTATGAACCAGTAATTCGGCCTCTGCACTTATTATAGCACTCTGACATAGACTTAGACTTCTTATTTTCACTGTCAGTTCTTCACAGGTGATGCATGTGTCAATTTGAGGCCTTTCAAATCGCAGAGAAAAATTTTCTTTAAAATACTTAAAAAAATACTAATATTTAACGTCGAGATCAGGATACTTGATATTGTTTGTAAAATTACTTTTTATCTTTTTATAACCTCTATGTTTATATCTGTAATGATGGATGAAAATTCAGAATTTTTAAAAAATCGGCGGGCTGCATTTCCATCATTACTACTACTAAAATCGGGTTTCGGTCGATTTACTATGAGACCCAACTTAGATTTGAATTCATCTTGATTTTTTTTTTCGTTTCTGCAACTATTCTTTTATTATTCTCCCCTCGAGCCTGCCACGATTTGATAGGCAGTTTGTATGCCACGTGGAAGACATAACTGGAAGACATGCAAAGTAGATAAATCGAAACGGAATGTTGAAGTATCTTCCTTTTGTTTCAACATTAAATCTATGTTATTAAATGTCTTCAAGGTAGCCCCAATAATATAACATTTTTCCGTAGAGCTTGTGGAGGATGCAGCATTGCAAACTTTACAATCTATCATTGTAATACCAAAGTATGCGTAATAAAGATTTCAGTTTTCTCGAGTTTAGCGGAAGTTGGAACAAGTTGATGAATTTAAGTTTCTACATAATCTTTTTCTTGCAAAGTAATATCCGTCGTTTCATGGATAAATTGGAGCCAAATGGGATGACAATAACGAGGAGAAGACGGTCGGAGGTTTTGCCATACTACAATTTTGCTGGATGAGTTAGGTTCAGCAGATATAAGTTGAAGTGGTACAAAATAAGTAAGAAAGATGCTCGCATCTGAATCTTCTTCATCGTCAAATTTCTGTTTGTATTGACTTTGTCCTAAACTTCAATCACACCCCCACTTGGACAATAATACCAAGCTACTAAGTTGCTCTTTTGAAAGTGTTTATAAAACTTATTCCTGTACTTTCACAATTCGCTTAACTGTGTGATTCAATAGAGCCTGCAACCCTACAGAAGTGTCCTTTTTTGTTATTGTAATAGCTTCACGTTCAGGATAACAGTGCTTCTTTGCTTATTGCATTTTTTTGTAAGAAGGAAATCTTTGTTTATCTGCTACTATTATTACTTCATACTGTTGTCTTGTAAGTTTCGCCTCAACTAGTGCAGATAGAGCTTCCTCATCAGAAAGTAGGGTTAATTTGCTTTGACTCATTTTGTAAGCTTTTCGATACTCATGAGCCCGTTTTGGCGTTGAGAACTTAAATTCTGTGACTACAGTCGCAGCATCCACTTCTCTCTGTGCACGAAGACTCATTTGAGCGGCATACACCGGTTCAGAAGAACTTGTTTGTGATCGTAATTGTTCCGTTTTTCTGTATTTAGAACGTTCACTGCTTTCGAGAAAATCAAACGAGGGTCGCTCACCCGAACTTGACGGAATAGGATTTGCGTACAGTGGAAAAGTAATATTATTATCAAACCAGTTTTGGTTTTGAGTGAGAAATATTATCTTGTTCGATTCGGCAGCATTCAACTTTACTTTAAAGTCGGAAGTAAAATGGGAAAGCTTATGCTTAATTATTTGAAGGTCTTGCGGCGGACAATTAGTAACTTTCGATACATGCACCAGCAAGTGTTGACATCTGTCCTTAGATTTGTGTGAAGGAGACGACAACATAACGTTCAATAATGTTCTTTTATTTAAAATAATATTCTCTTCTTTGGAACCTATAAAAAAACCCCACCATTAGGAATGAAGGAGAACGGATATTTTGTAAAATTGAACGGTCACAACGCACATTCTAATTTTTTTCACCACAATGCAACTATATCCGGGATGTTTTCTTTCACAGTAAAATAGCTGAAGTATTGTACTAACAGGCTGTATAAAACTTTTTGCCTGGAAATGCTCGGACGGTAACTTCTGTTCCAAGCAAAGAAAAATATATTGGGAAAATTGCCACGTTCTACGGAAGTTCAATTAAACTTTTAAATGTTTATCAATATATTAAGTTGCTATGCAGGAATATTTAGTATAATACAGTGTTTACCTCCAGGTACAGGATTCATTTTATTAGGGCACTTTAAAGTCTGTTTATTTTTAAGTGTAAATATATGAAAATAATCGATAAGAAACTGTTACTTCAACAACACTCAATCGACTGATAGAGATCGGTACGTAACCCTGTCCCCTGCAAGCTAGCGGTAATTAGTAGTCAAGTAGTTTTCCTCAATGACTCATAGGCCAAAAGACTTGAATTGCCGATTTTAAAATTTGGGGTTTTGACCAGCTTTTCCGTGAATATACCCCCTGTGCGACAAACAATATTGCCACGGAGGCAACTGTAGCTACCTGCGTGGAATTTTCTACCCAAGGAATGTAAAATAATAGAGGATGGAAGATGCAAATCGTATGATGAGAACCATTGTCTGTCGCCCTGTAAACACCGAGTCTTTCAATTGTAGCCACAAATGAGCGACTGACTTCCTATCAGTGAATTCCTCTGTGTCGCTGTCCTAAGTTGTGTCCATTCTTTCAACTTAGCAGCACTGTGCCGATGAGGACCGTAAGTCCGAAACACATGTGTCCAAGGTTTGCATCTTTCATGCGGGCCTCACCCATGACACCTTTTGCTTCTTTTAGATATTTAATTTCTAAAAAGTTTTCTATGCATAAATTGTGACATTATTATAGCTAAAAGATTTATTTTTTGGAATTTTTACCTAAATAACGTGTTTGCCTGTTGCAAATTTTGTCCTCTTTATCCTAGCCGATTTGAGGTTATTAAAAGTTCTTGTATTGTCCCAAACTGGGTATCCGCAGTCGGTAACAAGCATCTACGTTAGTTAATAGGACCTTATATTATTTTTAATTACTTTAAAATATAAAAACAATTTTATGGCAATTTTAGTTACACCCTGTAACATAAAAAAATCTGAAATGATAATTGATCTATTTTCTAAATCTAATTTTGCGTCGCGGGCTTAATCATACACCACGTTAGTTATAGTCATCTAAAATGGAATTATGAAGATGATTTATTTGATAATGCATCCCTGACAAGGGAGAGTAACGCCCTTTGGCACTGAGTATTCTCTGTAATAAGTAACCGCATCCTTGCCGCTACCGATGTCAAATAATCTCAGCCAGACCAAGAAATAGCCGCCGGCCGACGGTCAACCCCTTAAATTCCTTTCATAATTTCAAACTTCACAAAAACAACCACAAAATTACCTAGACAGTTGACAAACGCAGATGGTACTTTTTGTTTATTTCAGGTTTCTACTTCTATTATGACGCTTAACATAGTAGTTTAAATTTGTAAATTGTTTATGGAAAAAATGTGTAATAATTGAAATAATAATTTTGTATATTTTGTCACGAACGATTAGTTTATTGTTCATTGTCGAAAAATAAAAAATAACCTACTGAATTAAGTCAATTTAAAATTTAAAAGATTCTGTAAATACATAACATATACAACGAAACGTTGTCACGGGCATATACAGGGTGTCCCAACCAAAAGTAGGCACCCTGAATAACTTTGGAGACAAAAAAATTTTTGAAAAATTGGTGAAACACGTCGACCTTGTTTCCAAGGAGGACATATTTCAATGTAATACTTGTATACCTATCATCATCCCTCTACCCTACACGGCCAACCCCTCAAAAAATTCAAATGGCATCTTTTGAAGGGTCTTTCAATTCCCTACATAAATGTGTATTTTTTTTTAAATTTTATCAATTCGTTCTTAAGGAAAATAATTTTATTTTTTATGATTACACACAATCGAAATCGTTTAAAAAATCTAAAATACACGGCACTGGGTATTGGAATTTATAGAAAAAACTACGTTTTTTAGTGCTCTCAAATCAACACGAGATTTTTCGATAAAAAACACTTTCCTTATCCGTTTAGTTTTAAAATAATAAAAGACTCATAAGTATCTGATAGTCCTTGAACATTAATTTGTTCACAACCAATTTTAAATCGAGATACATTTTACCAGAGTGAGTTCTCAAAATGGTTTATACCCTTCAGGAGAGAATAGAAATTGTCAGCATTTATTTTAAAAACGATAATTGTGCTAGAGCTACGGAGCGCATATTCAATAGAAATCACCCAGATACAAGGATTGGTTCTCAGTATGTTTTACAATTAATGACAAAATTTATGGAAACAGGTTCTGTAGGAAACAAAAAGCATGAACCTCAGCAACCGATTAAAAATGAAGCAGTCGAAGTGGCAGTTCTGGGTCATTTGCAGATGGATAATACTCAATCGATCAGGAAAGTAGCTGAGGCTTCCGGTGTATCACGAAGCAGTGTTCATCGAATTGTAACGGCCCACAAATTTCATCCATATAAATTTAAATTGGTACACGAATTAAACGAAGATGATCCCGATCTTTGGCTTGAATTATGTGAGATATTTAGTGAACAATTAAACTGTAAAGCCAGTCTACTGTACAATACGTGTTTTTCTGATGAATAGACATTTCAGTTAAATGGGGAGATAAACAGGCACAATTGTAGGTATTGGAGTGAAACCAACATTTGTTCATAGAAACTCATACCCAAAGGCCTCAGAAGTTAAATGTTTGGGCTGGCATCTTAGGGGATCACATTGTCGGGCCGTTTTTTATTCCTCACAATTTAAATGACGAAAAGTACCTCGATCTGTTAGAAAATAACATCGATCCAATGATTACCCAAATCCTCGAAGAAGACGATAATATTTTAGAGGGCGAACTGTTTTTTCAACAGGATGGGGCACCCCCACATTTTGCTATAGCAGTCCGTCAATTTTTGGATAATCGGTTTCCTGAGCGATGGATTGGAAGAAGAGGTCCTGTGGAGTGGCCCGCTAGGTCACCCGATTTAACTCCCTTGGATTTTTTTCTGTGGGGACATTTGAAATCGAAGATATTTGCAACAAAACCCACATCTCTGGAAGAGTTACGTGAAAGATATGTTCGAGAATGCCGTTTATTGACTCCAGATGTGTTCAGTAATGTTCGTACAGAATTTCAAGACAGATTATACTGCTATATGGAAGTTGGTGGGGGTCATTTTGAACAATACATACGATAATTTAAACTGCTTTTATTTTTATTTCCCGAACCTAAAATAATGAAACAATTATTTCTCAGGAACGAATAGATAAAATTTTAAAAAAAATACACAGTTATGTAGAGCATTGAAAGACCTTTCAAAAGATGTATCACTCGACCCCTTTTGCCATTTGAATTTTGTGAGGGGGTGGCCGTGTAGGGTAGAGGGATGATGATAGGTATACAAGTATTACATTAAAATGTATCCCCCCTTGGAAACAAGGTCGACGTGTTTCACTAATTTTTCAAAAAAATTTTATCTCCAAAGTTATTCAGGGTGCCTACTTTTGGTTGGGACACCCTGTATACAACAAAACTTTGTCGCGGGCATATCTGTATACATCAGTACGAGGAGAGGTAAAAAAAACCTTTAAATCATGGGTAAGACCAGCATAAAGAATGTAGCCGTGACCGCGTGTTTCGGACTTTTTGGTCCTCATCGGCACGGTGTAGCTAAGGTAAAAAGATAAAGAGAACTTAGGAAAAAAAAACACAAACGGAAACAACTGAACAGGAGCCAGTCGCACATTTGATGTACAACTGGCCACAGAGTTACATCGTGCCGATGAGTATCAACAAGTCCGAAGCACGTGTCCATGGTTGCATTCTTTATTTGGGCCTTGCTTGTGATACAAAGGTTTTTTACCACTTCTTATACTGATGCATATATTCCCGTGATAATATTTTCTTATGTTGCTGGATTTGGTTGAAGCCACAAATGTGCGACTAGCTTCTGTTTAGTGGTTTTCATTTGTGTTTTTTCCTAAGTTGTGCCCATCTCTTCGATATAGCTACACCGTGCCGACGAGGAACAACAAATGCGAAGCACGTGTCCAAAGTTACATTCTTTATGCAAGCCATACCCATGATTTAAACATTTTCTTTATACCTGCATTATAATCCTTGTTTAAACAACTAAAAAGCGTGCGAAAAGCCAAGATTAAACATTTTCAATTTGTTAATTATGTGTCAAATTACATCAAAATATTATATTAATAACAAATGAAATTGTTTCAAGTAAATGATAAATGTACAATTACGATTGTTTGATATTAAAATACCACCTGCAGTGTTGAGGTCTGCATTTTTACATGCTATATCTATAGCAGCTTCAACATTAAATGAAAATGTTAAAGCATGCACATTAGACGTAACATGTACCAATCTACAACCGTGTTCTTGAAGAGAACGGCTTACCAAACGCATTGTCGCGGCACCATCAGTCACAAACATCGACACTTGACTTGTTGACAGATCAAATTTTTCTAACGTCTCCAGCACCACCCGCGTAATTATTTTACCAGTACACTCAGTTAATCTTTTACTAGCTAGTAATAGTGGAAATGTCGGTTTAGGAGTGTCCAATACACGTACTATAACATTTACAATAGAATTTTTTTTTACGATCTGTCGTCTCGTCAACACATAACCACAGCCTTGTATTTTTTAATACATATTTGATCTTATTTAAAATGTTTTCCCGTACACTTGGTACATAGTTACGTAACGTTGCACGACTTGGTAACGTCACCTGGGGATTATATTTATTCCAGAACTCCCGAAATAGTTGTTTATTGTTTATGTGCAGCGGAACTTCACAATCAATCAGCATTAATAGTAAATCGAACATAAACTGTGTTTTCAAAGGCACGCAATTTTTTTTGTTTTATGATGCACAGTATTTACGTGACGTCTACAATTATATTTTTCCCAGCACATCACGTATGTCTTGCACACCCTACAAATTCTTGTAGTACCATTATAGAATAAATCTGGGAATTCACTGATAAATTTATTCACTTTGTCAGCGTATGACTGTTTTTACCTTTACGCACGTCCGACATATTTTATTACTAAATTAATATCAACAATAAAATACAACAAATAAAATTATCAACAATACAACAACATGAAATACAACGGAGAGGAATAAATTAGCGTGTAAACACTACGACATACAACAATGGACTGACTAGTCTCGTAGCTCGCTTCAATTTGTCCGCCAGCCGGTCTTTGCCTCACCAGGTATCTATCTACCTGCTGTTGCACCACTGAATAGCCGCACGATTTGCCAACTCCTTTATACAGTTGTTTGTTTTCTTAAAAAATGTTTTCTTAACCGCTTCTCAAGTCACCGAAGTAAATCCTAGGATTTTGTGTTGAGTAAAGAGAGACGAGGCCCTACAGTTTATTGTGGAGTCTGAACCACATCTACGGCATCGACAGTTCTCTCCCATCTTAATCCGAAACAAATTACAAATAAAATTTTGCTCCGGGATGATATCCAACCATCGATATTCAGTACCATGTAACTAGCTATAAGCGCACGGCTACCATGCCCCTGTATGACTCCATTATCTCTCCTTGCAAGAAATATATTAATACATACGGTAAAAATTAAAAAAATATAGTTAGACATCAATAAGTCACTTAACACTTGTTTTGAGGCGCCTTTATTCCAAACCTAGCCTCCGATGTCAACAAGCACGCAATTTAAATTTTATGTCAATATTTCGGTTATTCCTGTTCCTTATATTTTGTCATGGATTATACATACATCACATCGTTGAGCTGATAAGGTTACAATGATTTATTTAAAGTAATTGTTTAAGTATATGACACAATTACTTATTCATATAAATATTGGTCATAATGGCATATCTAAATTACATTTAACTCGAGATAACACTGTAAAAAGAAGAGGTATCGAAAGGCAGCAACGTGTAAAAAAGCATATTTAATTAATTTTAAACATCAGTTTCTGTATTTAATGAAAACAAACTTTTCAATTTTATAATCAAGATTAATATAATCCTAATTTGCATCTAAATTTACGGCTACAACAGATCCGTTGACTAATTTAGTACCTTAAAAAGCCCTTGTTCAAAAATACAACATGTTCACGACTAAGTTTTAAAGTTCCTTAAGACAAGGTTGGTGTAAGGACTGTATTCCAGCATTAGAGCTGCCCATTAAAGAGGGAGCATCTATTTATCTTTTTATGTGCAATTACTGGATTCATAAATGACTAATTACTTTGCCACAACTGCTTTTTACAGAAAAACTTTGCAACCCCTTAAAGGCAATTTATAACTAAGATTCAATGTACAATTTTATTACATAAACCTACAACAAATTTATAAAAATCCATTGCAGCTGTAGTTGAGCTTCACACAGTTTTTTTGACACGTTTTTCTGTAGGGGTTCTCAGGTATGGGCTATTTTATAAATCACTCACAAATGATATCATACAAATGAGCCGAAAATATTAATCAGGCTAATCAATAAATAAATAAACATATCTATACATCTTACTTATGGTTTCTGAAAGAAAACTTGAGGGGCCGTGATTCTCTTACTAACAATTTCCGGGCATACAATTTGTTAATTGATTGAATGAGTAAATCTGTTTTCCTAACTACACATTTCTCTGATGCCCACGTCCACATTTCTATTAGTATTTAGCATAAATATAGGTGGACGTTTTAATTCATTCTAAACTGTCCTTATCCTTATTTAAATAATATTTTTAGAGCGGTTGATGTCAAACAAATGGGGTGACATTCCCAAAGCGCAGTGGTACAAGGGAGATTTAGATTAATTCTAAGTTCAAAGGACCCGTTGGCATGCTTGCTTTGTGACTCTATGCTTCATTTGCTGATTATTTTTATTGACCAGACAGACACTGCCAAAAGCTTAAGTTGAAATGTTTTTGCCTTTGCTAACTAAAGTTAAAGAAGCCTATTAAGCTTTTTATGCCTTTTTGGCTAAAGGAAAAGGCATATTCCAATCGAACTTTATATATTAGCTAATAATGTGAGAAACCGTTCGGAAAAACTAACTTAAAACAGCCAGAAAATATAAAATTATTTCATACACATATTTTTACTTTCGTGTTGTTAATATACAATATATAATTTAAAAAACCTCAGTTTTGCAATACGGTGTATATATTATATAATTAAATCTGGGTTCGCTATATATGCACAACACTGTAAATTTCTCCATTTTTGATTCCGAATATGTGTCACACTTAGGATCTAAAATTGATAAGTTGGAAGACACGGCCATTTAAAACAAAAATACAAGTAAAAAAAGTAAATTAAACACGTTTTCTATCAATTTTTAAAGTAGGCTAGTTTTTTTTGTTTTATTGTTTTATCATTATCGTCTTTGACAGTGAATCACTTAATAATTACCCCAGTAGTGGTTTCTCAATAATTTTTGTCGATTTATTTCAATTTATAATATGAGTGTATCTGTAAAGCAGAGAATTGAAATTCTTACTATGATTGGGTATGGTGATAGGATGCGAACTCATCAAGAAGTATGGAATTTATTTAATACTTATTATGCAGAACGACCCATAACTCAATTGACAGTGAGTAAAATTTAAAAGAAAATTAGAGAGACTGGTACGGTGGAAGATTTACTCAAAACAGGCCTCCCAGGTGTTGACGAGGATACTAAATTAAATATTTTATTCGCTGTTGAGGAAAATCCACATATCAACATTCGCCAGGTTAGTCGCGATTATGATGTCACTAAAACGTCAGTACATACAGTATTAAAATTAGAAAAATGGCATCCCTTTAAGACTCAGCTTGTGCAAGAACTAAGTGATGATAATCCAGATCGGATGATACAATTTTGTGAAACATTGATGAATGTGTGCAATGGTGATCCTCTTCTGATAAAAAAAAATATTTTCTCCACTTTCAAATTAAATGGTGAGGTAAATCGTCAGAATTGTAGATACTGGGCAAGTGAAAACCCTTGATGGATGTGGAAGCAGCACACAGTATCCACAAAAGGTAAATATGTGGGTGAGAATTGTAAGAAATATAATCATTGGACCCTATTTTTTCGATGGGACTGTAAACGGACCTGCATTTCCCAATTTTTAATGGCCTATCTCATCCCAACGTTATTAAATTTATTCCCCAGTAGAATTAATCCTGGAAATGTTGACGAAAGCCTGTGGTATCAACAGGATGGTGCGCCTACCCATTATGTAGTAGACGGTCGAAGGTATCTTGACCAAATATTTCTGAACAGGTAGATTGGTAGACGTGGACCCATCGAATGACCACCAAGGTCACTGAACCTCAATCCATTAGATTATTTTCTGTGGGGGCCATCTAAAAAACTCATTTTATAAAACCAAACCGGAAAGCATTGTTGAATTAAAAGAGAGAATTAGAACAGATATAAACAACATTTCTCAGGACACTATAGACAAGATTCAGCAACACGTTATTCATCGTTTAGGGTACTGTCAGCTACAACAAGGAGTACAGTTCGAACATTTACTATAAATTGTTTTATTATTAACTAACAGTTAGTTCTAGTGACTATAATTTGTTCAAACAAAACATGAAAAATTAATAAATTCTTATATTCAAAATGGGCGTATCTTTCATCTTATCAATGTTTTAGACTATAATACATAGACTGTGATACATTTTTGGAAGCTCTTGATTCCGAATCCAAAAATGGAGATATATACAGGGTGGTCTATTTAAAAAATATCGATGACGTCATAACCAAAGAAATAAATGATAAGGTGCGCAATTGAAATTAAAGAACGACGTGTCCAAGGTTTTTTTTCAAATATTTTTGGTTCAACAAATAATGAATTTATTCCATAATTCACAGACACGCTGTATGTAGGACATGCACAAACGTAATAATGTCCACTTTGTTTAATGTCACATGTCACCTGTATATTTTTATAAATTTTGACGCTATTTTTTAAACGACAAATGCTGGTTAGATTCACTTTTATATAAATATGTATAAGTTATGATAATTATTGAAGTAATATGTAAATGTAAAAGTTAAAAATGTCCAGCATTTTCAACATTAATAGGCACATATTTCTCAAAATTGGCTGAAATATTTTTTTAAATTATGTTTATGTTTGTCACCACGTATATTGAGTACTTCTCAAAGTTACATCAATCATTTATTTTTATTCTGAAGGTCAAATAAAGTTGAGCTTAATTGACGAGTGTTTTTTCAAAAAACAGTATTTACAAATTTGACAATAAAGAGTTTTGTAAGGTTTATGGTTCTTCTATATAAGAAATATAATGGAAAAAATTGTTTGGGGAAAACGTAAATGCAGTAATTACGGAATACAGAAAACAGTGGGAAACAGTACAGTACAGAGAGTAAGTTATACGCGGGTTTAATTACATTCGTAAAAAATAATGAAAATTAATCGGGTACGCCCGCAAAAAAGAAAAAATTGCAAGTTGGAAAAATGCAAAAATTGCAAATGGCAGAAAGATGCAAACCGTGGACACGTGTTTCAGACTTGATCAGCACGGTGTAACTGAGTTAAAATGATGGACAAAACTCAAAAAAAGACACTAAAGGAAAACTACTGACAGGAAGCCAGTCGCACCTTTGTGGCTTCACTTGGAAAACTCTTACGGTTTGAGAGTTACATCCAATGATCCCATACGCGGCCAACTATAGCAACCTGCGTGGGATTCTGGACCCAAGAAAATGAATAAGTACAGAGAGTAAGTTATACGCGGGTTTAATTACATTCGTAAAAAATAATGAAAATTAATCGGGTATGCCCGTTATATATATATATATATATATATATATATATATATATATATATATATATATATATATATATATATATATATATATATATATATATATATATATGTATATATTATTTACGATTTTCCATACATTTTTTGTGACTTGCCGTATATACATAATACATATTGTATCTTTAATGGTCAATAAATATTATGATTATATTATTATTAATTGTGTTAAAGTGAGTCGATCATATTATATTAAACATTTCTGATTCTAATAATAAGTTATAATTAGATATAGGGAATTTGGATATCATGACGAAAATAAAACCATTTATTAATCTTTCCATGTACTTACACATTTGTTAGTACTCTGTCTGAAACTACAATTTAATTTATTTTATTACTATTATATCGCGCATTTTTCGGAATGACATTAAAATTTGGGGATGACATTAAAATTTCCTATATCTAGTAATAATGCCTGATACCTATAAAACAAAGTCTACTAAATCTCAGGAACGAGACAAATTTTATAAAACATGTTGTAAATCAGATTTTTTTATCAAGAAGTTTTGTTTTTAAATTCGTGACAAACATATTTTTTATAGTTCTAATTCAAAAATATTAGATATAATTAAACAAATCAATGATCACGAACAATTTCCCCATCGTAGAGATGTTGTATTGATCATTGCAATCCCCTAAATTCTTAAAACCTTATGCGTGTGCGATAGGGGAAGATACATATATAGGTTATGGTTAGGATAGGTCACATTAATAATATTATAAAGAATTTAATAATTGAACAATTAAGGCCCAAGCAAAAAAGTTTCCTTTGTTATGTTTGGCTAAAATAAACTTTTTTTTTCATAAAATATGTATAAAATATACATATTTTGTGAATGTATTTATATACATAAGAAATATTTTAAGATAATTAAGATTTAAAAAAAGTAATTATTTCAGTGTCAAACTGAAGGAAAAGGCATATTCCAATCGATGCAGAAGGTGAAGTATGATCAGATAAATATGTGTCGAATTCGAAGAGTGCTTATGTTGGGGTACCATAAAGAAGTATTCTGGAACCCCTTTTATTCGTTTTCCATATAAACGACATAACAGCTCTGTTTGGTAACTATTGTTACTGTTTGTCCGAAGGTGATACAATTATTTATATAGCAGAGGAAAGAGGCGTTTTGATGGTGATTGATTGAAGTTTTAAATGAAGTGAATGAATTATCAGAAGTTAATAAACTAAATTTGAATGTACCAAAAATAAAAAGTATAATTTTAGGAAAAAATAAGTTTAGAGATGAAGTATATTAGCAAGGATTGTCAGTAATTAATGTTGATAAGGAAATTAAATATTGAGAAATAATCATAGATCGTGGTACTCATGTCAATTATACGCGTAAAAAGATAGCTAAGAATATAAATAATGTCTTAAAAAGAGTTAGTTGGTATGTGTTTACTGAAAGTAGAAAATTTGTATATAATACCGCACTTTAATAATTATTGTAAGCTGGTCTGCATCTTGCAAACCAGGTTGACTTGGATCGTTTGCAAAAGTTGTGAAATAGAGATATTTACCAAATTTTATATTTTATGTATACTCCTATATTATATGTGGTTATAGATGGAAGATCATTTTTAAAATGATGTAAATTTCTCTAAATAACAACTTTTCTATATAATTTTTTGTCGTATCTCAAACGGAAAGGAAAATATGTAAATTTTGAATTTTTTATTGATCACAGTTGGCTAGCATATTGATTTAAACTTGATTTAAATGCATGAACAGATGCATCTTGATAAATTGTACATTTTAATATATGTAGTTCCTTGAAAAATAGCAAAGATGTCGGGATGAATCCATGAAAAGTGAAACACGTTGTATATGTATGAATAATTTAATTTACCAGTTTAAGTTCTCTGAAGATCGAAGTGAATTTGTTCGTCACAGACCTCTGACACACAAAATTTGAATCATTCATCATAATTTGAAAGGTGACTGATTTTCATTGAATAGTTACGAAACATTTAGCGATGTAAACAAATCTTTGATAGATTACATTTAGTCACATAATCACAAATTTTATTTTTTATTACTTCATAACATTTTCAAAAAAATAAATTAAAAACTGTTATACAGTTTTAAAAATAATAGCCTCAGCACACATTTCCGGTATCATTAAGTTCTTTTCTTTTCAATGATTGTCTAAAATTATTTTATTTTGAAAAGAGAATACATAACGAATATTTTTTAAAAATATCTAAAATAAAGTAACTATTTTTAAAAAATGTTTTCAACATAAGACGTGATTCTGGGTTTATTAATTTCTTGAAAATGACATATGTCTACAATATTTTATTTGTTATAAGGCATAAATACAAGATGAAATGTTTTAATAAACAAATTAAAAATGAAAACGAATGGTAAATTAAGGGACAGTTTCAATGTTACTAATTTTCAAGTAGCACTCTATATTCAATAATAATTTTCGTTTATCTACCGTTGATAATCAACATTTATCGGCCCGTTATCTCATTACCAGAGGTCGGATTTACCAATCGGATGACATAAAACCAGGGTTGGGTTTAGGTGATTATGTGTCAGATTTGCATGCATATTATGAAACCATATCTTACCTGGAAATTTTTTTTTAGCGAATTCCGTATTATCCAAAGTTGATAAAGTCAATTTATATGTATTTAACACTAAACAAACACATACAAGTATTTTTCACTACCGGTTACAAGAATAAAACTTTATTATTAATCTGTTTTAAATGTTTTGGAGTTAAACTTCGGCGCCATTCGTTGAAAATCTATTTATATTGCGAGAAGGACTAGTCGACGTCGACAGATGTAACTGGGACATATTTAAAATATATAAACTTTCGCAAAATCACCACATTTATGCCCGGTGTAGCAAAGTCTACTTCTTTGCCGTTTGAATGGTCTATTACACCTGTCATCGTAACAAATCCGGGATTTTTTTAACAGTTTGGAATTTTGTCTGTACCCTCGCAGCAATTTTTTCCCTCTTCCCGTTTATTGCATCAACTGTAGTAAATTCTGATGTTGACGGTCCTGTATGACAAGAGGAATTCGTGAAAAACTTCAGTGTATGGTCTCCAGATTTTCTTGAACAGTTGGATCCATAAATGGCTATTACGCCTGTGAAATAGCAACCGCGTCATTTGGATTTAACTGCTGTATTAGGGACTTCACATTTTTAAAATGACAGTAATAGTACGACGCTGCGTCTAGCCAAGTTCCCCATCTTGTTATAATGGGCTCTGGAGGTAATGGAGTATTTGGTAGAATTTCATGATATAACCGTACACGACTTGGTGCTTTAAGAAAAACTTTCTTTACAGTATATATCAAATTATCAATATTAGGGTAGCACCCCCTATTAGTTTTAGCAATCCTATGAAGCCCATCTGCTAAACATGTTACACGATATTATTATTGAATTATTATTGAACAATTTTCCTTCAATGCACCCACTAAAACTTTCGCAGCTTAAACCAGCAAGCATTGGTGGTTTCGTCCACGCTAACCCAGATGTACTTCCAATTAAGCTCAGAAGAAATTTTCTGTCTAATATTGTCACACTCTGTTGATAACTTTTTTCTTGGTGTAGACTCAGAAAGTACGGTAACGTTGCTACATTTGCCACTAATACATTTTTTCAAACAATTGTCCAAAAAGAGGATTGTTTAGTTTCGACCACGGTATGTTATATCCTATTATAAATTTCGTTAAATCTGAGTTAAAATTACGTTGCATATCACTGTAAGTTTATGGTATTCTGAGGAAATATGTCTATTATTATTTGTGTTGCATGACCACGACATTGCTTTGTCACATCTAGGGCAATATAGTTGTCTACCATCAAATTGTAAATCGACAATATGCGAATCTAGAAATTTACTGTAGCTTCCATCGGTTTAGTACGTTGTGACATTTTAACTGCTTTAGTACCTACGTCCAAATGAATCCACGTTATATTTTCTCCCCTCCATGCCAGGACCAGCCGTTGGCCTTCAGTAATGTATGTTACCAGTAAAGTGCAATTTAATGAATCTCTTACTCATTACGTTTTTATTTAATATAGTGCATTTCCCGACAAAACTAGGTTACGTATTAACATTTTGTAAAATTAAATAAAATGTATTTAATATGTTGCATGACTTCCTTTTTGTAGTTTGGTGTTTCAGTAGGTTTTTACAATATATTATATCTGTAAAAGCCATCCCTGGAGTCCGATTGGTAAATCCAACCTTTGCTCATTACCAGCAAGCAAAGCTGTTAATTAAGGTGTTGTTAAGTACACATTCACCTTTGTAATTAACAAGTATTCTTAATTATAGTAAATTTTTTGTAAATTATAGAAGACTTGCTGTTTTCCTCAGTACTGATCTAATTACAGATACTTTCTTAAATATTTTTTAAAATCTTTTCATATTTACTTACAAAGGAATAAATATCTCTGTGCTTGTAAAAATGATAAAAGTAAGTTTACAGCATTTCAAAGCCAAAGGAAAAAGTTTTTTATATTCCTGAATAAACTTTTTTGGAACAATCTAAAACGAGACTAACTTCAAAAACTTCTTCTGCAGTCATTGAGTACTTTTGGACTCCACCTGAATTATAAAAGCATACAAACATTATTACTATAAAATGAATAACGTGAAATGGATATTATAAATGATACAATTGGAAGCAAATTCAATTATGTTTATATCAGACTAAAAGTATCAATTAAATCATGTAATAATTACGATAACTGTTAATATTTATTCGGTATATTAATTATTAATTAATTGTATTTAGTTGATTAATACATTCTGTAGCTGTTAACATGTTTGCCTCTCGTGTATTTAATTGAAATAAAGCCTTTTTACACAAAATGTTTCTAGATGAAATTATGGAAACTAATATAATATAACCAGAATACTTTTATTTGGATAAATCTACATATACACAGTTATCATATCATGTAAGAGTTACAACCCCTTTATTATTTGACACTTATGGATATTTTAATGGAGATTCAAAATATGAAAAAAGAAGAATGATTGATTGCCAATTTAAAAAGATGAACCAATTTTTTTTTTTTTTAGATAAAATAGAGATGCTTAAAATCAACTTTATTAGTTAATTTGGTGTTTTTTTAATATGGATATTTTCCCTTTTCTTATCATTTGTTTCAGTTGCAAAAATGTTCGTGCCTGTATATTATAATTTGTTGCATTAAGGTGTTTATTTAGAGTGGTTGTACAATTTCTTGTACAGGGTAGTCCCGTATGTATTACACAATAGCTAAAAAGTTTATTACTGGAGATAAAAAAACCTTTAAATGGAGAAAGTCGTTGGGTTGATTATAGACCTTCATTAAATAAATATATTTAAATACAATATGACATGTTACATTCTCTCACTCTTTTCTTAATATTTATATTTCAGGTATGTACGTTATCCCCGTTTATGAATATTACAAATTCAACAGCAATAAAATATAATTATCACAATTTTCAACATTAATATCGTAGATATTTAGTAAAGTTACTGTAAGCACATTTCAACAATAAGCTATGATTTGTGTTTGTATGAGGGAAGGTGAACTCTTTATGCCGGAATAGGTATATCCTTGAAGTATATCTTGCAAAGGATAAAATCTAGATGCGAATTGGCAAATTATATTTCAGCGCTGTTAGAAAACGTGGGTGTTGTAATTTGTAAAGCATGACTAAGGAAAATGTTTGCTATTTGTCAATCTATATATCATTCTGTAATGACTGCCTTTTAGGGTGTCGTTTGTTTTTCAAATAACACCCATTTCAAAATTAGTTTATGTTGGTAATTTGCATTTATTCGTTCAAAAAAATTAAATTTATAAGATCTTAGACTGACAGTTACATAAAAATTAAATATTTTATTCTTCATACAAATTTGACTGCACTTTGATTTAAACTTGTTTACTAGTTCTTTAAAATTCGATGTGTCGATTAGTATCTGCTTTACACCACAATCTGAAAGTACTCTGATTGAACGGTTAACAGTACTCTCACATTTTCATGATTATTTATTTCTCTATATTAATTTCCTCCATTTAAATAAAATAGAAATAACTATTCGTGTGATGCTCACGGCCACTTGAAACTTGATGCTTTACGTAATTTGAAAAAATGTATTAACATGTTACATTAATATAACTCTAAATCCCCTTTAAGATAGTTTTATAACATATTTATTTTCCTTATCAATCATATGGATACTTTTTTATGGGGACACTTGAAAACTGAAGTCTATAAAAATAGAAGTATTTGAAGAATTGAAAGTTAAAATTTCGGCAGAAATAGAAAATATAAATAATTCCAACATGTAATGAATAATATATACAGGGTGTGCCAACCAAAAGTAGGCACCCTGAAAACTTTGGAGATAAATATTTTCCAAAAAATTGGTGAAACACGTCGACCTTGTTTCCAAGGGGGACATATTTTAATGTAATATTTGTATACCTATCATCATCCCTCTATCCTACATTTTTGAGGGTGTGGCCACCCCATAAATAATTCAAATGGCAAGGGGGGTCGAGTGATACATCTTTTGAAAGGTCTTTCAATTCCCTACATAACTGTGTATTTTTTTTAACTTTTTATGGATTCGTTCTTAAGGAAAATAATTTTATTTTTGATGATTACACACAATCGAAATCGTTTAAAAAATCTAAAATACACGGCACTGGGTACTGGAATTTAAAAAAAAAACTACATTTTTTAGTGCTTTCATATCAACAGTTTTTTCGACAAAAAATTTCCTTTTAGTTTGATAAAAGAGACTCATAGGTATTTGATAGTCCTTGAACATTACTTTGTTCACAACCAATTTTAAATCGGGATACATTTTAGCAGAGTGAGTTCTCAAAATGGTTTATACCCTTCAGGAGAGAATAGAAATTGTCAACATTTATTTTAAAAACGATAATTCGAGCTACGGAGCGCATATTCAATAGAAATCACCCAGATAGAAGGGTTGGTTCTCAGTATGTTTTACAATTATTGAAAAAAATTATGGAAACAGGTTCTGTAGGAAATAAAAAGCTGAACCTCAGAGACCGATTTGGAATGAAGCAGTCGAAGTGGCAGTTCTGGGTCATTTGCAGATGGATAATACTCAATCGATCAGGAAAGTAGCTGAGGCTTCCGGTGTATCACGAAGCAGTGTTCATCGAATTGTAAAGGCCCACAAATTTCATCCATATAAATTTAAATTGGTACACGAATTAAGCGAAAATGATCCCGATCGTCGGCTTGAATTCTGTGAGATTTTTAGTGAACAATTAAACGGTAATGCCAATCTACTGTACAATACGTGTTTTTCTAATGAATCGACATTTCAGGTAAATGGGGAGGTAAACAGGCACAATTGTAGGATTGGAGTGAAACTAATACTTTGTTCATGAAACTTATACCCAAGCCTCAAGTAAATTTTGGGCTGGATCTTAGGGATCAGTCGGGCTTCCTGGTTGCGAGACTCGATCTGTAGAAAATAAATGACCCAATATTACCCAAATCCTCGAGGAAGACGATAATCTTTTAAGGGCGAACTGTTTTTTCAACAGGATGGGGCACTCCACATTTTGCTATAGCAGTCCGTCAATTTTTGGATAATCGGTTTCCTGAGCGATGGATTGGAAGAAGAGGTCCTGTGGAGTGGCTCGCTAGATCACCCGATTTAACTCCCTTGGATTTCTTTCTCTGGGGACATTTGAAATCGAAAGTATTTGCAACAAAACCCACATCTCTGAAAGAGTTACGTGAAAGAATTGTTCGAGAATGCCGTTTATTAACTCCAGATGTGTTCAGAAATGTTCGTACAGAATTTCAAGACAGATTATACTATTGTATGGAAGTCGGTGGAGGTCATTTTGAACAATACATACGATAATTTAAACTGCTTCTTTTATTTTTATTTCCCGAACCTAAAATAATGAAACAATTATTTCTCAGGAACGAATCGATAAAAGTTTAAAAAAATACACAGTTATGTAGAGAATTGAAAGACCTTTCAAAAGATGTATCACTCGACCCCCTTTGCCATTTGAATTCTTTGAGGGGGTGGCAGTGTAGGGTAGAGGGATGATGATAGGTATACAAGTATTACATTAAAATATGTCCCCCTTGGAAACAAGGTAGACATGTTTCACCAATTTTTCAAAAAAATTTTTATCTCCGAAGTTATTCAGGGTGCCTTCTTTTGGTTGGGACACCCTGTATAAACCATATACTATTTGTGTCGAAAATAATGATGGACATTTTGAACAGTTCCTTTAAATATAAATGTTATTTGTTCGTTAAGATATTTGATGCCACTTGCTTGATTTGATGTTATTTCCTTTGTTAAATTTAAATAAAATTTAATTTATTCTTATATAAATAATTTCAATTATTATCATCAGTATTTTACTAAATATGAAGGTTAATATATACCTTCATATTTAATTCACCAAAAAGCCTCACCATAGCGAAAAGGTTACAGTATGGGGGGCCCGCCGGGGGTTTTTGTTGGGGGGGGGGGGGGGGGGGGGGGGCCCCCCCCCCCCTGCGAAATTGCTTCTGGAACAAAGGGTTTATGTAAACAAACCCCAAAGCTTTGTTCACTTAGACCGAATATTAGGCCAGAGATTTTGGGGATATCTCAAGAAACTTTACGAAAAGTCATGGAAGATGTGTTAAAAAGAGCTCATATTTGTCATCGCGAAAGGGGACATCATTTGTTTAGACATCATTTTTCGTAAATAGTTGAAAAAACTTCAAGAAACACACTTTGTATTATGAGTTTCGAAATATAAATTTACTTAACTATTCACATACTTTTTTTAATTTCAAATCGTGCAGGTACTTTTGCGCCACACTGTATGTTAGGTTATATTTTTGGAAAGGGACGTTAAATCTTTTACAAAATTGTAAAAATATACATTTAAAAAACATTACTTTGTTTTTCCCACTTTATTTATTTGAAATGTTTTTCGTTGAAATTTTCGAAATCCTATGTCACGTTAAACGTTTTTAATTTACTTCCAAAGACAAACCAAAAAATTAGGGTGAGAACGTTATAGGAATCACTCTGTACTATCATTGCGATCATGTGAAACTCTACTCACTTGAGTTTCATCGGTGAATAAGACAGAATAGATAGATAGAATAAGGCTATTCATCTCGCCAATGTAGATATTCACGAATCATTCTAGTCTCGCGCATTTATGAAGTACAGTCGAGGTAACTCATCTTGGACGTTTTGTAGAAACTACAGCTTGATCTCTTAAAAATTTTCGAATCGTTTCTAACGAGATACTTACTCCACTAGCATTGTCTAGTGCATTTCCTATGTGTCTTGAGGTACAGCATCTCTATTAGCAGTCAGACAAATGTAGCGGTCTTGAGCTGTATTAGTTCTTCTTGGACGCTAGAATTCTAACTCTCTCAGATGCTGATCAAGTGTTTTGGTACCGTGAAACAATTCGAAAAATGATACTTTGAGAGAGCTGGAATTCCGCAGCGACCTCGACTTGATTTCGAGCAGCACAAATCATTTCAACGGCCATATTTCTTTCTTCGAAAGTTAAATTTCTCCATGGCATATTATAATTAAGAACAACGTTATTTTCGTTCACAATCAGAAACATGCCAATGGTCTGCCAATGATATTCTGGCTTAGTCAGCAGGTTCATGTCGGCCATCTTGTAAAAACTTCGGAGCTGACAGCGCAGAGCACGGGCTACCACAGAATATGAGGGCCACTGATTACTGATCTCCTAATTGATTCTTGGAAGCATCATCCACTCTGGTCGACAGGGTTTAAAACTGACAGTTACACCCTTGATATTTTGTTATGACAATGTAATGTCACATTTTAATATTTTTATTATAACAATTGTAGATAGTAGTTTTTAAAACTGGTTTGTATATTTTATATTAATGTTAATAGATATATCCAAAATATGAAGTTTTCCTCCTTTTCTTTCCACCCATGTATAGAATTTTTCGACTCCCACTTAAATTTTTGTACCTACTGAAATTACCGATCCGTCATACAGCCCACCTCAGCATTAAATGTCAAATCGCTAGTATCAGATTGGCTTTATTATCAAGGCACACTTCGCCACTTTAACAAGTATTATCATAATAAAATAAGTTATCCATTTTAATTGGTTTATTTGCTAGGCGCACGCCCATGATATTTACTTACTTGAGTGATTTTTTGTCGCATTTTTTATATACTTTTGAAATTTTGTTCGCACTCTGTGCGATGGTAAATAAACATATTGGGGAAACGACGTTCTACATTTCAGTTAAAGAAACAGTGCATAAATATATCAATATTATCTGCAGGTTACAATATAATTACTTATTATTTAGATATACAATAGTTGATTTTATCAAAACTATTATATTTTTCCTATAAAATACTTTCAATGAACGTTTCGTTAGGAATTTTTAGAAGAATATAAAACGAAAACGATTAAGTTCAGACAACAGGTTTAAATATTTGTAATTTTCTGGTCGATTTAACAGCACGCGATTCGGGCCCTGGAGGAAACATGTCTAATACATCACCCCTGTTGAGGGGACACTTCAAAATTGCCGCTGTCCTTTATGCCCTTCTATCCCCTTTCTTTGCTTATCTTGCGGGATTAGCCAGCACAGAATTAAATATTAAATACAATTCAAAATTAACCATATTTGATTTTGTAATTGACAGCCACCAGTTTGAATATTCCTTGTGTTTGGTATAAGCAACGAGTTTTTATATAAACATCTATATTTTACAAGAAAATCAATAGAACAGGATAGAATAAAATATAATTAAATAGAATATCTCTATAGATCTAAGCGATCATATACATTCATATATACAAGTCATTTTTTTTCCGAAAAGAAAAGTAAAAAAATTAGACTTATTAGAAATATTAGAAATTAAGAAAGCTTCCAAAAATAAAAAACGATTACAAATGAACAACAAATATTCGCAGGTCACCACATTTTAGATAAAGTAATTTAACTTTTCTAAAAAAATTCCACATCTTTCAAACCATTTTTATTAGTATAAGTTGCCAGATGTAACATTCAATATATAAGCAAGGAACACAAATTATAATTTAGTACCTCTCATCTGTACTCTTGAAAAGTGCCTAAAAAGCCGAAACACGTGTAGAGTGAAAATACAATTTTGAAATATTTAAAAGCAAATTTTGTTTATTTAAAATATTTAATAATGTTTCACAAGGAGCCAACCGCAGAATCAGTACAATATATATACAAGTCATACTAGGTACAGGGTGGACCACAGTCGTTATCAGAGTTAAAAGACCTTCCAAAACCATTTATCACTCGACCCATGTTCTCATTTGAAATATTTGAAAAGGTGGTTTTACAGAGGAGAGGAAAATTGTAACAGCTTAACATTTTATGTCAAAAAAATTTCCCTCTAAAATGAAAATCAGCCTATCTCGACATTTTTTCAGGAGTTATTCAAGGTGTCTCGGTTTAAATGGGACACCCCGTATAATATAATTTATCTACTCTATTGAAAAACCTTATCTATAGTTAAATTTAATAACTGGGTAATTTGTTTTGAAATTAGAAAGTTTCTTGTCAATATCATAGTGCCTACTTCTAAAAATTAACTACAATATTAATTAATTAGAGATATAGTCACAAAAATATGTCTAGTTGAACTTATCGTAGAATGAATTATTTAAATGTACTTTTTATGCATTAAGAACCGTACTATAATCTGCTATAGATAATGTTAGCAATTGAGTATCACCTTCAAGAGTCGTAACACTGTTTTGCTGGCTTATCGTATCAAAAGGTTTTTTACTTGTTAAAAGTATGTTTATATGATTTACTTTGTCTTGTAAATTAGTTAAATTATTTAGTATTGTGCCAAACAAATTTTTCTTTTCTTGTTCAAATTTGTTATTTATTGCATATCTCAGAAAAATTTATATTCAATAAATTGTCATTAGCCCGTTGAATTGATGAAAGAATAATAGAATTTGCAATATTACATACCTCGCATAGCCACAGTCACAGCACGGCACACAAAATATTTCACATTTTTTTTAAATCACTACAATCCATATGCTTGAATTACATAGTCTATCACATTTTTAAAAATTGTCACAATTTATTGGTTTAGTGCACTTTGTACAAGAGAGCGCCGTCGCATCGGTTTGTCTTTACTATCCACCATGCTTACTACTACTGTTGCTGCTAAAGGAATATAATAGAACAGAATAGAATATTTTTATTAATATTGAATATTGTAAAGATGGTGACAATGTGTGTCATATTTGTTAATCACTGCGCCGATTATTTTTTAAATGACAATATGTATTTTTAATAATAATAATAAGGTTGCCCAGCGGCCTAGCTTGCGCAACAATTACCCGGCGCGGCGTGCAGATTTGACGTTATACTTCGCGTTTTTTTAATATAATTACGAAACACGCTGCACTTAAAGCAATTTTTTTTTCTGGGAACCATTATAAAAATTTTGATGATAATTACTCGCAGCCACGGGTCAATAACGAATGTTTGCAAGTCTTCTCTTCTTCGCAAACGTATAGTGGCGACACATGCACTCAAAATATTTACAAGCATTCGCGAACATTATTCGAAGTGTTTTTTTTTGTGGATAGGCACTTTAAGCCTTTCAATATATTTGTGTTCACATTGACTAAACAGTGCGTTTTGAAATATACATATAAAGTCATGAAGCTCCTATCGTTCAGCACTCACAGCTCATCGCTAATCGCTAACCGCTCGCCAAAGTGTTTGCGGCCTAATAATAATAATAGAGTTTATTATTTTCCACATGAATATAAACAAGTTTTTACTGTAGAAAAAAATTGCAATAGATACATTGTACTGATACTGCGGTTGGCTCCTTGTGAAACATTATTAAATATTTTAAATAAACAAAGAAAATTTGCTTTTAAATGTTTCAAAATTGTATTTTCACTCTACACGTGTTTCGCCTTTTTAGGCCCTTTTCAAGAGTAGACTTACTAGAAATATTAGAAATTAAGAAAGCGTCCAAAAATAAAAAAAACGATTACAAATGAACAACAAATATTCACAGGTCACCACATTTTAGATAAAGTAATTTAACTTTTCTAAAAAAATTCCAAATCTTTCAAACCATTTTTATTAGTATAAGTTGCCAGATGTAACATTCAATATATAAGCAAGGAACACAAATTATAATTTAGTACCTCTCATCTGTACTCTTGAAATGGGCCTAAAAAGCCGAAACACGTGTAGAGTGAAAATACAATTTAGAAACATTTAAAAGCAAATTTTCTTTGTTTATTTAAAAAACTGCAATAGATTTTTTTTGGATTAATCTTTAGTAAATGTTCTTTTCATGCTGATAAAATATTGTTTAAATCACTATTAACATTAGTATCAGCAAGAGCAGACTATAGGAAAGTTACGTATCGTCTGCATGGATATGATAGTTTCAATTTTAAACATTTAACAAGATTTAACGTGTATATGGAATATAGTATAATATACTTCCCCTGCGGCACCCTGGAGGTGGCACTGAGAGTATTTGATGATTTATTTTCAAACATAACTTGCTATTCTCTGAAAGAAAAGAAGCTATGATTGAAGACGTAGAGTTTTCAAAACCTATACAGTATGTCTCAAATTCGAGGCTCAATATTGCTATCTCTGTTATTATAAGAGATACAGGTTTCAAAAAATCTGACATATTATTGCGTCGTATTTATGCATTACTAGCAAAAGTAATAAAATAGTTACTGAGTGTTACAAAAGTATTCTTTTAAACCTAACATGATAATAATTATAAATACCTATATATTTTTATATTTTATATTGACATTCTTATCTGAATTTGCTAGTATAAAAATTTTAGGCATATAATGAATCTAAAACAACACTTTCAATACATTTTATCATAGAAACTATTAAAATAACTACTCAGTCTAGGATCAAGGACTGCATTGAAAATAACAGTGTCCTCAGTGTTAGAAGCAAAAAAATATTAAAATGACAAAATATTCACATTAAATTTTCACAGTCAAGAAATGATTTCCTCCAGTTATAATACAATATGACAAATGTCATATTTTGAATTATTTAATTTAAATATTCTTATAAATAATTTTTACGCGGTCTACCTCCCTGAAGAGTACAGAAGAATGAAAGTAGATATACAGGGTGGGGCAATAGTGCGTCGGACTTCGATATCTCGAGTTCTACGATAGCTAGAATTTTTTTAAAAAATTGCAGGTAAACTAGATAAAAAAGTCTATAATTGGAAATTATTTTCGAACATACAGGGCGAGCCAAGACGAAATTACAGGACCAAGTGCCTTTTTTTTAAATGGAATGCTATGTATATCAGTACATTCTTTGAAGCCTCTTTCTAGACTCTATTCATTCCTATATTATTATTGGCTATCTCCCAACCACTTTGATGTAATGAATATTTTTGTTGAAATAATGCCATCTGCAGATGGATATTAAAAAAATCACCACAGTCACAATTATGGGTTTTAAGAAAAACTTATGTGAATACCAGTTACGAGACATCCAATTAATATTTTTGAATCATTTACATTTCCTAAAAATGTACAGGGTGGCCAAAAATTAGTATTCAATTATTAAGAACTTTTTAAATTGAATTTTCTCAATTTTTTCAAATGGAACACCCTGTATATTTTTCAACGATGTGATGTAAAAATGAAAAACGAACATTTTTTGTAAGTACTTCCCTATGGCTAATTGCAACCATTTTCGTTTTATAAATAAATAAGTGTTTATTTTTAAATTAAGAACTTTTTAAATTGAATTTTCTCAGTTAAACCAGATATGGTTTCAGCAATATGGGTGTCCTGCACACAATGCAATCGTCATTAGTCGCTGGCTTAACGATACTTTTGGAAACACTGGTTCAACGGCCTGACCAGCGCGATCTCCGGACATATGACCGTTGGATTTCTATTTATAGGGCTTCATAAAAAATAAAGTGTATGGCTTGGAACCGCCAGAAAATATTAATATTTTGGAAGAAAGAGCTAGAGACGCTTTTAACGACATAAACCGTAATACGCTAGGTAGAGTTACCAGAAGTGTACTTAGACGGTGTCAAGATAGTGTTGAACAAAATGGACAACATTTTGAGCATCTCCAAAACAAATTTTGTTTCTTAACTTTCCTCCATATTTTAGGTATACGTATTAACAAAAGACATGTTTAATATTTTTAGTTTTGTTCATTAAAAAATTCAATTGTATCCAAATTTTATTATTTACATTATTTACAGTAATTCAAAATTAATATTTTATTTTTGACAACTTTATCACAACGGATAATATGATTACCTACTTAAGATACACCACTGAAAAGGAAATAAAAAGGACTTTGTAAAAATGTGAAAATCCAATATGGCGCCCACATAAAAAATGAAGTTGATGAGAGTTCTGAAGAGCTGAAACGTTGGAGAGCAAATATAACTAAAGAGGATTAATTTGTTTTAAAAGTTTTTATGGATTTGAAAACTAAATCAAAAATAAAAAAGTTATGGGGAAAAATGGAAAAAGATTTTTTTTCAAAATCAGTAGTAGGTGGAAAATTTTTGTAAGTGGCTCTGATTTCATCATGAAATTTTTTAAAACTTTCCCCATTTAACCGAACCTGTATCTCTTATAAGTACAGAATTGGAACATACTGTATAGTGCAGAATTGCTATGATTATGCCGCATATCAAAAGCTTTAGTAAAGTCGAGTAATATAAGAACTGTGGCATTTTTAATTGCATCATTCAATAGAATATATGTTTTTTATGTATGTAGTAACGAAATTTTACGTGTTTACATAAGAAAAATTTAAAGATAATTAAGATCAAAATTAATAGAATTACTTTAAAAAAGACTGAAAATTTTCAGCATAATTGAATAAATTAAATGCTTGAAATGTGTTTCATTGGCCGTTTGGTAGTGTCCAAGATGAAAAATTAACTGAACGTTTTTAATGATTCTGGCGTAGTAAGACGGGTTTTTGTTTTTTGGCTAATTAGTTATTTTAAGACTTTTGAGTGTTGAGAGATGATTAAAACAACCTTATTCATCTTCCGATGATGACAACTTGGTTGGCGAAACGTGCGTCGATACAATATCGTGTGTTTTGGTTTCTGTAGAAATGTGCATTAAAAACATATTTACCTTGTATATTTTTGGATGTTGTTAGGAAATAAAAACTTTAAAAATTTCATATATGCTAAACAATTCATTTTGGGATATTTACGTTGCAAGATGGCGGTAAAGTACCGCCAATTACGCCTACTTTTGTGTCTGATTAATATCTTACAATAATATTTAAAAAAAATCGACGGGTACTCGATGTATAATGCATACGATGAGTAAGATATTTTTGTCAATTTAACCTTCACATTCTTTTTATAAAAAAACAGAAATACCAAACTTCAAATCTGATCGTATTGTTAATCAATCATAAAACTAAAATTAAAATTAATAAAAATTCTTTTAAATAAATTATAATTTGAATAAAACAGACACTAAAAAGCTGTTTTATTAGTCTCTGAATTAATGTAATACCATAATTTAAGTCGTACAGCCCTTGTGGTTAATTTTTTGAATTAATTAGCGAAATAAATTGCCGCAAAATGAGATTTTAATGACAAAAAAATTAAAATTGTCGCAGATGTGGACGTATAAATTGATAATTCCCAAGATGTACAGCCCTTGTTAAGCAATGCGCTTTAATTAGAAGTAACTTGACTTAGGGTGGGAAGATAGATTAGAAATTTTACGTCAGAATAAATTGCTTTTATTTTAAACCATTACTACACAAATTTAAAATACTTTTGTCTGATTACAAATTATTTGATTTGAAATAAACAAATATTTTAAAAGTTGTAACAAAAAAATGTCGTAATTTTAATACCTACCAACCTTACTAAATAACTTCTTTCAAAATATGTCCTATTATTATGTACACTGAATTCCAGCGTACTTGTAAAATTTCATGTTCGTAGAATGCTCAATATTAGCTCGATCGTGTCACGTACATTGGCGCATGTTTCCACTCCGACGATGAGGGTTCAAATCCCGACCGCATCACGTCGATGAAATATAAAAAAATGAGAGGACTACCAGCTCGCGTTAGGGGATATAAAGCTATGGATTTCATATACCTGCGATGTGAGCACGTTAAAATACACCCATCCTACGGCAAAGTGGTTTTTCGTCATTCTTCCAGGCTTTAATAAGCAATGATGAGTTTATCTCTTAACATTGATGATGATAACAGACCTACGTTAAAAAAATTATTAGAAAAATAGAAAAAAATATAAAATAAAAATATTTATAATTAATGTTAAATATTTTTTTATGATAAGATAATTGCCACAGAAGAAAACAGTTGAAGACTTTTTTCTAGAAAAAGGTATATCAAACACCATAGGTGATGATAAATCCCTATATTCTTGTATAAAAGTTGGTACTAGTATCTGTAATCTAACCTCTATAATACTGTGCACAGATAATTTGGTACTATCACTAATCACAATTTAACGAAACAAAAGAAATGCCTCTTACCGTTGTTTGACGGAACAAACGGTGTTTTGAGTATTGATTACCGACTCGCTATAACAAGTAGAAGTCATCTTCTGTTATTTACATGTAATTGCGGAAAGGAAATGAATCCATGGGCGCCACCAGTGTAGAAACAAGATGTGGCAGTTGCCCCCTCCCCTGGAAAATGACGAAAGGTATCAAGCATCGAGATAAATTACTTGAAATACACTAAGTGACTTGCTTTCAGTAAAACCTACATATATTTTCTAAAGTTCGTATAGAAACAACGGTAAATTTGACAACATTTGCCAACCATGTTTTTCATAGTCTCGCTATTGACTAGACAGATAGATTGCGTGGTCTAATCGACCGGTTGAAGCATGTATTGAAAGGACCGTCACATATTCCGTCTTTTTTTTAATTCATATTTTTTGTAGCGAAGGATCTCCTCAGTATATATTTATGTGTAGGGCTGTCAAAAATGTTCCGTGGGACAGTGGCGTACGCGAAATTAACTAATACGAGAAACAATAAACTGTTACAATTTATAACAATGTATGTAAAACTTACCCTCTTAACTAGCTTGATGAACTATCTTGCTTATCACAAACTGGAGAAGATGTGTAGCTATTTTGCAGCACCAGGTATGTTTCTATGGTTGTCGCCATGAGTGATGTTCACTTTGGTGAAAATATATTCTTATATTTTGAAAACGACCGTTCGACATCTACTGATGTAATACACGCATACGTAAAATAGTCTTTGAATGCACTTAACGGATCTGGAGCTGCACCATCACATATTTGCCTTAATTTGGTAAAACCGGTGTCTTTATTTAACACACTTGCGAACTTTTCTTTAACACACTCATTTGTTGCGTCACCTATAGCGCGTAGCAGTAGATTTACTTCGTCCACTATTTGCAGTGACTCCACTAACGGCAACGAACTGTTTTCTAATTTTTTTATACTTTCGTGTAAAGGTTTATAGTTCTCCGCAATATTTTTCAGAGCTGTTTCAACGGAAATATCTTCGAATTTTGTCTGGCTTTCCTTAATAGCTGCAGCCTCATCTGGATTGAATTGTAGTATCACAACTTTTATTTGTTGGAAATATTCAGCATTATAAAAAACTGTCTGCAACCATGTTCCCCAACGTGTAAGAATCGGCTGTGATGGTTCAGGAATACCGGGACATTTGCTATGAAATGCACGGAGACGTTTAGGAGATTTAAGAAACACTTTTTTTTGTACTTGCTATTAATGCATCCACCTCTGGGAAACCTTTTCGAATAGTTTCTGCCACAAGATGTAAAGCATGCACTTTACGCGTAACATGTATAAACGTACAACCTTGTGCTTGCAAAGAACGGCCTACCGAATGTATTGTCACGGCGCCATCAGTCACAAACGTCAACACTTGACTTTTTGACAGTTCAAATTTTTCTAACGTCTCCAGCACCACCCTGGTAATTGTTTCGCTAGTACACTGACTTTGTCTTTTGCTAGCTAGTAACAGTGGAACTGTCGGTTTAAGAGGGTCCAGTACACGTACTATAACATTTAAAATAGAATTTTTTTTACAATCTGTTGTCTCATCAATAGATAACCACAGCCGTGTATTTTTTAATTTATATTTAATCTTATTTACCATGTCTACTTGTACAGTTGGTAGATAGTTGCATAACTTTGTGAGACTTGGTAACTTCACCTGGGCATTGTATTTATTACAGAACTCTCTAAATGGTTGTTTATTGAGTATGTGCAGCGGAACATCACAGGCAATCAGCATTAATTGTAAATCAAACATAAACCGTGTTGTCGAAGGCACGCCATTTTTTTATTTTTATGGTGTACACTATTTACGTGAAGTCCACAATCACGCTTATCCCAGCATATCAAAACTTTCTCGCACACTTTACAAATTATTTTAGCACGATCATAGAATAAATCCGTGAATTCACCTATGAATTTATTCACTTTGTCAGCAAATGGCCGTTTTCTATCCCTGCGTACGTCTACCATGCTTTATTATTAAATTAATATCAACAATACAGTACAACAAACAAAATAAAAACACAAAAACAATATGCAATACGCCCAAGTGACTTAACGTGTACACAACTCGAAAGCTAATAATTGACTGGACTGGAGAAAGAGTTTCGCAGTCAAGGTGAATGCTGGAGACAGTAAGTACATCTGTACTCTACGACCATGATACACAGAAACGATTTGCAGCTTTATTTATGTGTTTTAGAATAAGATTACTTGAAATTTTGTGTTACCAAAGTTGATGGCCCAATGTTGTATACTGAACATTGTTACTCTACAAGTTATATATACACATATCGAATAGTAAAAACATACTGTGAATTTGTGGTGAACTACGTTTTTAAATTCGTTGGTCCCGCTAAAACCAGTGTAAGGGTACTGACATGTCAAGGATTCCTCGCTGCTTGCGATTGAGGTCGCGATCGCGGTCGCGGTGGATGTCGATGATGAATGGACATACCAGAGAAGTTTATTCTTTCAGTTTTCGTGCTAGCTGTGTAGTGTATGACGAATAATGTGACTGGATAGGTATTAAGTGATCTGAATGAACCAATCACATGCAAACTACTACAATGCCTTCCTTTCTACAGCGATGCAAAAACAAATTTGTGATATCGACATCGTGTTGAACCTCGATATAAACGGCAAGGGTGAAATGCTACTAGCTTCTTCGGTATGCGCGATCACATGTCAAAGATGCCTCGTTGCTTGCGTTGGAGATCGCGTTCGCGATCATGTCACCAAACAATTCTATTTCTTTAAATATGATCGCACATCCCGAAGATGCTAAAAGCATTTCACCATCGACGTTTACATTAAGGTCTAGCGCGATGTCGAGGTCGATACAACAAATTTGTTTTTCTATTGCTGTAGAAAGGGAGACATCGTGGTAACTTGTACCTGATAGGTTCACTAAAATCAGTTAACACCCTTCCAGTCACATGCTTCGTTGTACACAACCCAACCAGTACGGAATACGGAAAGGACAAACTTCTCTGGTATGTCCACACCATTGACATCCAATGCGACCGAGACCGTGACCTCCAAGCGTGCAACGAGATATTTTCGACATGTCCGTACCCTAACGTGTACCACTGTCATATGAGTAATATTGTGTCCAGCTCTACGTATTCAATCATTGACAGTTTTGATGGATTCTGTAGCGAGCATACAAGTGGAAGTTTTTTTATTCATTTATTTAACGTCAACCTATTTCCGCTTTCATGTCAATCACCGATGCCAGGAGAGGAGCTCTCTACAACCTGGAAATGTTACCAAACCTCTTCTCTATCAAAGAGTAGGAATTTTTTACTTGCCTAGTATCTAATAGACAAGGGCCTGACTACTTTACATCCCATCCGAAGGACGGTATATCACCTACACAACTCTCACCTAAGATTGCATAACTTCTGTGTATACACTTATACAAACAGATAGAAGACGAGACGAAAGTATCCGAGTTTCATTTGGGTAACCATCCAAATTACTGATTACGACAAACGTTGCTTAACTTTCGTTTCGAAATACCAGTATGTTGTCAAATCTACGCTCGCCCCTTAGTGGAAGTTGTAAAGTTCTAACATGTGTTTGTAACATGAGCAAGTGTTCCATTGTTTTTTCGCTTATGCGCCTGCGTATTTCTGTGAAAATATTCTTGTAACGGGAGAAGGATCTCCCAAGGGCCGAAGGCACTGCCATGGCACTATACGCGGACGGCACGGCCCTCACGGCCAGATCCTGGAGAGCGAGAACAGCCACCAGAAGACTCCAAGGGGCAGCCTCTCTTCTGGAAGAATGGTGCATCAAGTGGAAAGTCGCAGTCAACGCGGAGAAAAGCCAGACGATTCTCTTCAGGAAAGGACGCAAGGAAACCCCCCACAGGACACGTTTCCATGTTTGGCGAAGACATCCAATGGCACGATTCCGTCAAGTACCTTGGCGTAATCATGGACAAAGGCCTGACATGGAGAGAGAACACCGAAGCCATCGTGGTAAAGGCCAAGCGGACGAGAGCTCTCATCTACCCAATGGTAGGGAACCAGAGCAGGCTCAGTCTGAGGAACAAGCTTCTGCTAGTCAAAGCACTCATCAGACCACAGCTGACCTACGCCTCCGCAGCAAACCGTGGAAAACGTGGCCATCAGGACAGCGGTGGGCGCACCATGGTACGTTAGAAACGCTGACATCTTCAGGGACCTGGAGTACACACCAGTCACCGAAATCATCCGGGATAGAGCGAAGAAATTGTACACCTTAGCTGAGGAGCACAGGAACCCGCTGATCAGGGAGGCCACCTCCTGTGATCCAGGCCGACGCACCGAGGCACAAGAGGCCGAAGGTACAGTTACTGGACAACGGGTAAGTATAACTAATCCTTTCCTTACAGATGGACCAACCCACGGAAAAGACATGACGCAACCAACCACCTTCCCACAAACCTTGCGGGCACCGGTCAGTAAACCGACCAGCGCCCGTTCTCCCCCTGGCTCCGTGAAGGACGAAAGTGCTAAGAAAGCACTTAGGCCTTCACCTCCTAGAGCTACACAGTTCATCCTCACCTTGTCCGATGATCCAGATGACAATGTGTCAATTGACACTTTGTGTACTGGCAGTCAATCCCAAGTCACAGAATATCCGCACAGTCCCTGACATACCGATGACTACCCCCGGGGGTGACAAGCTGGCGAAGAAAGAAGACGAAGACAGAAGAGCGCCAGAAGAGGCCCTAGCCAGCAGAGTTCATCAGCCAGGACCCAGGGAGGTTGGCCGAAATCTTCGGCACCGCTCAGATTTGTGAGTGGGGCCGTTCGTAAAGTAAGCTAACCCGCCCGGCACGAGGCCGGTCCAGGTCTACAGCGATGACTAGGGTAAAAATGCAATAGTCCTGCCTGGCCCTAGCATCCGAGACCATCATCAAGCCAAATCGATATTGGCGCGCGGGAGAAGGATCATTCAACATCAACACAAGTAATATTCGCGAACTCGTGACACAGCTTTCGAAGGCAGCACTTCTAGAAATATAGCAGTTTCATATAATCGGTATTTTTATGCATTCAAGCAATAAGTTTTTTGTATACTACTTCCGGATGTATTGCCAAATTTTGATATGTTGCTTGCACATTATCGATTGTGAAAATCTCTGCAACACACAAAGTGGAGCATGAACTTTGCACTAGTAGGCGCTGTTTGCATATAATACAGTATACGGTACTCCCGTTTGTAGTAAGTTCTGGATAATTTGTTATCATACAGTTTAATTCGTACACGTATGGAGCACGACGAGACATGAGCTTACGAGAATGTGTCGTGAACTGAACAGGCTAGAGAATATATCCAGCGTACATATAAAATGTGTCGCCCACTGCATCAAAAATATTAATACTTGCTTATTAGTTTATGTGAGACCTATTGATTACTACACTTGAAATTTCAATGTCACACAGTGTAGTTATACACATTTTTAAGTGTATTTATAATTACTAGCGTAACCCCCGCCGAAATTCGACGGCGGGTGTATTGGAAAATGCAAGTGAGTGACAAAAGTTTCATGTTACAGCACCTCCTTAAATTTCTTGGTGTAGTACATCATAAAATTTCGTCATTATACCCTCAAAATGGAGGATGTGCTTCTTATGGACAGTTATACATTTTAGACTTTTCTAGGTGAACATGAGGTAAACCTCTCTTTTGGAACTCAACAGTGTACAAATATGTTAGTACTTCGCCAAATATTGTTTTTGGTTAATTAAACGAAGAGTTCCTTTACTTTTGCATGAAATTCGCGAACAGTAACGTCTGGCCTATTATTAGCAGTTTTATAAGAATGTATGCTATTTGTAATTTCAGGCCATAAAGGATTACATGTAAACGTCAAAAAAATGTCTGGCTTACCAAATTTTCTTACAATGGCCATTGCGTCCTGATAATTTTGCATCATGTTTCGAGGACTGCCAGTAAACGATGAAGGTAAAATAACAACAAGTCCAGCCTTTAAGTTTCCATTGTCGGCCCTTACATGTAAAGCATCTGCAAGACCAACGTATATATCTACTCGCAATTTAACCTGTTGGTTACGGATGAATTTCAATCTGTCGCCTTCGATGCGACAGTAATAATCAACAATCAACTGCTGCGTTAACTTCCCAGCATTAATTATTGGATTGAAGTCTCTTACAGGAGTTAAACCTCGAACCATAAGTCTGTAAGATATATATTCTCGCATAGAAATATTTTGGCGAATTTTAGTTTTGCGCTCTCCTCCAGTTGGCATTGAAATATGCCATCCTAGTTCCCCGCACGGCCAGATTAATACATATGACATCGGATCGCAATGCATACTGTCAAAATCTATATTTTTTATTCCACCGTCATGTGCGTAAACAGCAATATGTCTATGAGAAGGTGGAGCACCGTCGGCTGATTCAAAAACAGCTGCAACTTCAGAACATGTAGGATCATTATACCGTCGAGGATCTGATTTGGGTTCGTGATAAAAACGCATTACCAAATTAATAGGTACATGATTTTCTTGTAAAACTAACTCTTTTCTTCACATATCTTCTGATGCATTGTCTTATATGACATCACATAAGGATTACATTGATTTACGACACGATTTAGTATTTCTAGAATGTTTTTTCTCAAGGAACTGTTCGCAGCATGTTCAAGTCTAATTTGATTGGCTTCGAAAAAGTCTAAAATGTATAACTGTCCATAAGAAGCACATCCTCCATTTTGAGGGTATAATGACGAAATTTTATGATGTACTACACCAAGAATTTTGAAACAATACGGACTATATCCGGAAGGTAATTTTACATTTGCCCCGAATGATACGAACGACAAAGCATTATTATATTGTCGAATATTATCTCGAAAATTTTTCGATATCTCGTCATTCCCTGTAAATAATTCTTCCATTTTATCAGGAATCCGAGATTCCGGTAATTTGAACTTTTTATTACAGCAACAAAGACCAAAGTAGCCAGCCGAATTTTTTTCACATGAAAAGTACCGGGCAGAGCAATAACTACATATGTTATTTAAGTTACCTAAGTTGAATGGAGTTACATTTGAAATAGTATCAGAAACGGCACATCTATACTAAATTGTGAAGCAGGTTTTTTTTTCGTATTTTAGACGTTTTTGTGTGCGTTCGCGTCTCCTTTCCCTGCCGCCAGTTTGTAATATTATGTTGCACAACATTGCAGTGTGCGTTTTCCACATTGGCATCATTAGTGACAGGACGAAATTCTAAAACACTATAATGTCCTGCATCAACATTACCAGAGAAAAGTAAATTAGAAATAATATTTCCAGTACCATAATCAAGAGTTTCGTTATTATTATTATCTCTATACACTCTAAACAAACGATCAGCAAACAGCTGACTAATACAGTGCAATTCGACATGGCCGGCGAACTCGCAGGTCGTTCCATGCTTAAAATAGGTTTATCCCGAAAAACAAATAAAAATAGTAAACTAAACTAAAAATACTTAGCTTAAATTCCTATTTGCAAAGCAAGTAAAAAGTCAAAGTCACATTTAAACAATCCTGTTTGCAGCAAAGTAACTGAAAACTCGAATGTAAACAATAACCGAACAGCACACTGGCACAGAATAAGCCAAGCAGGCTAAGATGCGTTAGTTCCATTTCTTAAGAGGTCGGTGGTAGAGGTCGCTTCAAGTAACGCCGCGCTTAGCATACGATAACATGCATTAGTTTTTGTTAATTTTGTTTTACATATGAAATTGGTGATTAAAAAAATATAAAAATGTGTCATGATCCATCTGAGGGTTGAGAACTTTCATTGAAAAAAAAAAAATTATAAAAATTGGTGAAGCGGTAGCCGCTTGAGGAATCGGAGAAGAAAACCTTTTTGAGCTTTTATATAAATGTATGGATTGCCGGCTCGGTGGAGTAGTTTGCTAGACCGCTCGATGGCAAGTGTGACTAGATAATCTCTCCACCGGCCTGCGGGTTTGAATCCCACCACCGGCACTGACAATGTCCGTGGAAATGTTTGTGTATCCACGTTGTTTCGTAAGTGTAACCCTCACCTGTGCAGCTTCGGCTTTGGATTCTGGGTTGTCTAATATCTGTGGTGTTGTTATATTTATATATTTATATTTATAACAATGTTATTTCTATATAATTTATACATAATTATGTATTTCTACTTTTACACTAACAATTTAATAATCTATAAAATAACTATCGAAAATAAACTAAGCGTTTGCATTTGTTTTCTCAGATTTAAAACCAAAAGCAATATATCTTTCTGCAAGTTCAGTTTCTGGAGTCGGATTTTCTTTTGAAAATGTAAAATTTATGGATCAGATAATAATCTATATATCGACAAAGTATTTTATTCTGGAACATATGGATGTTCGTGTTTAAAATTATGTTACGAATGCTAGCAATATTTTATACATTTTTTGTGAAAATATGCACCTTGGCATTAGCGCAGGTGTACGTGAATAATTTGTATCTAGAGCCGTTCTCTAGATCACGTTATTATTTAGCAATAATACGTCAATTGATTTATTTGTATAAAGAGCGCACCATAATATAACGTGCACGATCAAATAGGCAAGAAGCCGTTTAATACAGAATCCCACTGTTTTATTAATGGTTGCCTTGTCCAGACTCCAGAAACAAACAAAACTAGTTACCGACACTGCCTCCTACCAACCAGTGGCGTATATTATTGTCAATTTTACAAACGATGTTAGAGAATATCGAGGACGACAGGGAAGAAATTAATTTATTAATTAACCCTAACACATCACTTCCTAAAAAAAAAAGTTATGAAACTATCGGGAACCAGAATTATGATCTGATAAAACAGATGCAAAATTGATTCGCAGCACATAAAAAGCAGTAAACATTAGTGCTGGCAACTGAAACCGGTTTTCTGGATAATCGGTTAACCGGTTTTGGATTATTCGCGGTTTTGTACAAAACAGAAACCGGGTTGCTCGGAAACCGGATATTCGATTTATGGTATATCCAGGAAACCGATAACTCGGATAACCAATTAATCGAATAACCAGTTTTCAGATAAACCGGTTTTTCGAATAACTGAATATTGGGATAATCAATTAATATGCGTTTCTCTTCTTTTAAATGTTGTTGACATCTGAAACTACAAGTGGGAGATGGCCACCGACCCCTGTTTAGTTTAGAATTTACATAAAATCCAATATATTTTGTATTTTTTCATTTTTGTCGCAGTTTGCAGACACAATTAGTTAGACAACAGAATAATACACAACCACAACACTAACAAAATCTAGCTAGACTTTCTTCATGAAAAAAATTATGAAATTACTGTTACGATTTCTTTTTATTAGACGTACTGAAATGAAAACATATTTATTTGTCTTCTAAAATCTAAATTCTAAACGTAACCTAATCTGTTTTCTTGTTAATCGGTTTTATAAATATCCGATTAGCCGGTTTTCGGATAACCAAATAGCCGATTTTTGGATATCCGAATAGTCAGTTATTCGGATAACCGATATCCGAGTAACCAACTAATCTAATAATCGGTTATCCGGGTAACCGAATTTGACCATTATTTGGATACCTGGTTTAATCCGAAACCGGTTTTTGAAGAAACCGATTAACTGGCTTTATGTTTTCCGATTTTTGCCTGCACTAGTAAAGATGTTTATCATTAGAAGCGCGGGTAACAGTGTGTTGCCTACTATATAAGAGTCAAACATCGGTCAAGGTCAGGCAGAAATTTCTACTGTGCGTCATTAAACACAACCATAAAGCTGCATATGTACATCGCAAGGCTGCTTCACAGAAAGGCCACTACGCACATGCTAGCGTGCGGCAGGTATCGACATTGCGAAACACAGCTTACAACGGGGCTTCGCTATGCCGATACGCGGTTTAAAGGCTCGTATACACTGCCTATAAAACTCCGTCGCGCAACATTGAACGTGTGAATAAACGTAACATGCAACTGCGACGCATAATAATAAAGCGCAACATACGTTGCATAGCTGCGACCTATCAATTGGCGATATTTTGCTGGAGCATCAAAGAATGATTCACGTTGAGGTTATGCGCTAGTGGATACGTGCACCGAATACAAGCTTGTAACATCGTGCCGTCGTAACTTTCCTTTCAGTATTTTGGTACGTTTATATAGATTTTCTCATACGTGTATCACTTTGGGACCAATCAAAGTTAGAAGCAATTTTGTTGACGAAATCCTAATTTCTTGAATTTTTACATCAGCACTACTATCATCTATCCATTATCTTTCTTTGGTGTAGTAAAACTGCGACCATTTGTATATTTTTATCGCAATTTAACTACCACTACTTGACTGACGAAATATATGGAATACCGGAAGGATTACGACGCGACGAGGTTCGATACAACAAAAAATTTTCCCCAGTTTGTTACACAAACTGATTATGTTCGTGATGGGTTACAACAGAAGATTTTGTTGAAAGTGTACACGAAGATTAAGAGTTTCCTTGCAGTTACTCAAGAGGTCTTTGTAGCGGAACAAATTAGTACACATAAAGATTCAGTAACATTTCATATTAGATCAGGCTAGAAATAGTACAAATAGAACAAATTCTGATTTGCTGGTAAAGTAAACACATAAGGACTATAATAGCGGGAATAATTAGCAGGAAGAGTTTTTATGAAGTTCGGTGACAGGAAAAGCCCATGTTTGGCAGACGATGCCGATGGACGGTCAGTCTGGTCACTATTACAGTTAAAGACTGCCCCAGCCCCAACTGGCTTGCCACACTAGTGTTCTCCAGCAACAGTAGTTTGCAAAGTGAGCACATTCAATACTTTTGAGGTTGACGTTTTCTTCTTAATTGTTGGCATCAATTAGACACTTCCGTAAAGCAGCTTAAACTGTAACCCTTAATGTATTGGATTCCATTCCTGAGCACCTTTGACATCCTGGTTTAAGACACCCATAGTGGCCTTGCATGAATGCATGAATACGTGTTTATCAACCTGATATGAAGATATCCTTTAAACTTGGCATTGTTTCTCATGTGACTTTGTCGTTAATACAGGTTTTTAAATTCACAAACATTTTTGAATATCTGAAAAGAATTCTTAAATAAACGACATCTGATACAGTTTTTTATATAAATAAATAATCATTATTACTGAACTCTTATAGTTATATAATTAAAATGCAGTAATTAGTATTATTTGTAATACAGAAAATGATTATTAAAACTACTCTTATCGAAGTATCTTGAAGCAACTAAATATCTTTTAAATATATTTTAAATTATAACATAACTATGATAAATATACTCAAACTTCACAACTTGCACAAGGTAATTTAGGACATGTAGATTACATAAGACTCCATCGTCATAATTCATAAACTTCTCACGTCATACAGCTATTATGTAAGCCTGTCAAATTGTTTTAGTTCCTCACATAAAAATATTGACAATATATACGTATCCCAAAAAGGCTCCCATTCAAAAAGCATAACGTAATTATCAACAGAACACAGTGCGATAAAGAAAACCCTCAAAAATTCTTACAGAAGTTTAATATAAATTCTTGAAACGTTCCCCTTTAAAATGTTTGTATTAAATTATATAATATTTTATAACATAGATACACGTTTTGTGAGAATTTCCCAAGGTATTTATTGTATTATTATAAAGTTTCGTTAGTCATCATAAAAACGATTTTACCTAATTTGAAAATAAAGCAATTTTTTAAACAATATCGACATTTGGTTTTGTTCTCGAAGATTGTTGGGTGGAAGAGAAACAGTAAGATTTATAGGCTATCGCAAATATAAAACTGTATTCATTGCAACAACAATTGTTATTAGAATCATTTTTTAACTCTCGACATGTTTAAAGGCAATGCAGGTCGCATGCCACTGTGTACCGAAGAAAAGAGGCCCAAGAATGTCTGTCCGTACATCCATAATAAAGTATCAATCATTTGTTTCATTAGTCAAATGATTTTTTAATGACTTTCTTCATCGGCAAAGTGAAGATATAGGACGAAGTCTCATTTTGTTCTCATGGCTTCGACTAAAGCCCGTGTTTCTCTGCTTATTATATAACGCTTCATTAATCGTGACTAGCTGACCAGCACCTGATTTCAGTCATTTATATATCATTTATGTTAAGGATAGTTAAGCATTATTAATCTAATGGTTTTTTATTTTACTAAAAGTCGATTGCTACACTGTACGTTCATACAAAGTAATGGATATTGCAACAGCAATAATTAAGTCTTATCTCTTGTCTCTGATTACTTTGTGATGTTTTGGAATTTTTTCCTGTTTTTGCCTTATTATATTGCGCTCGACAGGGTTTTAGATTAGACAGTGTATTTACTGAATATTGTATATACATACTCTATTGGACTCGATTTTATGCAAAACCTCCGTTTAAAAAGAAAGAGAATTAGAGTTTAAACATGTGGGAGAGAGTCGACTGTTGCCAATAAGGACGCCCGGCGCGCTACAATGCGCAAACGAATGTCGAATTCAGCCGGGGATCGGAGACGCCGCAATAAATTCTTCTCGCTCACCGATGACCAGAATATCAGACTTCTGTTTTTGTCGTCTACCAGTTTTATATTGTTCCATTAATGTCTGCTACATTAAACGCAGATTTTGCATGAAATTGAGTCCAATAGTGTATACATATACCGAATTTGGTGGCTCAATGTGTTAAGTGACAAACGTATCTGGTTTACTGTCTATCAATTCTCGGGTTTACATCCCGGCCTCGATCCTTACAAAGTCGAAGGAAGTGATTGCGTCTCCGCGTTTTTTCAACTATTAAATGTACCATCAAATATTTTAACCATTATTGCTGATGATTTCGTTAACTTAGAATCAACGGTAAAAAGAATGGATGCCAAAAATAACATATCAATGGTATGATTCTAATAAATTAAAAAGTAATCTTGACAAAACACAATGTCATTTTTTCTTTTAGTGTAGAATTATCGAGTACGAAATTTCTAGGTATATGCACTATAAATTAAATTGGTAGAGTCACACATTGAATATACAGGGTGTCCCAAATTTAAAGTGATATAGAGTAAAGGGAGATAGAGCACACTTAGCTGAAATCAAAACATCCCCAAAGTTACCCTTGAATGTTAACAGTTTTTGAGATACAGGGCGTTTTACGGTTATTGACTAAAACTGTAGTTGGCCATGTTTCTGGAACGGCTTTAAATATTTTAATAAAATTTGATACAAATATTACACTCTTTTCCAAGTAAAATCATAATTCACTTTGGAAAAAGTCCAAGACCGGACACGTATTTTATAATGTTACTCTCAGTGCAGACAACATCACCCTGTGTATAATTTTTTGGTAAATATTAATAAACGTTTAAAAAGTCAATGGATCAGTTTATAAAATAATGTCATAATATTTGATGACACGTTTAAAAAATTTGAATTCTGTAAATTAGGCAATCAATTAACTAACACCAATAGTTTATTATATTTACTTATTAAAATAACAACAGATTTTCAAAATAACCACCCCCAGTGTCAACACATTTTTGAGAACGTTTTAAAAGGATTTTCACTGATCTGTCAATCATTTCCGGGATATTTCTAATGTTATCACATACATATTATTTTCTTTCTAGTAAATGCTCCTCTGTATCGTTGTACATTTCTGATTTCAATTGGCTTTGTAAAAAATAGCCTAGAGGTGTAAAATCAGGACATCTCGGTGGCCAGTTAACCGGAATACTTCGACCAGTCAGTCTGTTAGGATAATACTGAATCGAATGATTTCTAACCGGTACAGAAAAATGCATGCTGAAACCACATGCTCTTGGAATTAATACTTTGTAATAAATCTGGAAAAACACTTAAGAAAATTTAAATAAACTTCCTCACGATCTTATTATGTGGTTAAGATAGTATTTTTGAGTATAGTTTTTGCAAGCGAAAAGGTTGTAGACATTTTCTAAATCGCCGTATACCAAATCATATGTCATTTTCAAAGGTATTGCAATTTAGTAATGAACATGGAAAATGTTCGTATTAATGTATTTCAAAAATGATGAAAATGTAAATAAAAAATTTACACGAAATGTAATTAATCATGGCATTTTAAACGGCTCATTAATTTTTCAATAAATATGTATTTTTTACCAAAAAATAAAGATGCTTAATTAGTGTAGGGTATTTAAGTAAAATTAATAAAATAGTGACGTTAGTTAGTTGATTGCCTAATTTATAAAATTTAAAATTTGATCAATCAATACTTTTGAAAATGTATTGGATAATAACTAAAGCTGGCCGAGGTGGCTGGAGTACAGCCACGGTCTTGCGCTGGCGTCACACGTACCGATTTAAAAGTGATTTACGCTGCAGTCTTATTTGAAAGGTTAATGCGTGAGGTTGTATCTATAAATTATACATAATGTCAAACGCGCCAAAGGGTAAAAAAACGACCGTACGCGGACACAATGAATAAATTTATCGGTGAATTTCCGGATTTATTCTATGACGGATGCAAAATAATTTGTAAAGTTTGCAATCAAGACTTAATGTGCTGACACAAAACAGATTGTCGTCGTCATATCAATACCGTGCAACATCAAAATAAAAAAAATGGCATGCCTTTGCCAACTCAGTTTATGTTTGATTTATTGTTAATGTTAATAGCCTGTAATATTCCGCTACACATACTGGATAAACAACCATTTCGGGAGTTTTGGAATAAATACAATCCCCAGGTGAACTTACCAAGTCGTACATCGTTACGTAGATATATTCCAGCTGGTCGTGAAGACATTGTAAATAGGATTAAATGTGGATTAAAAAAATACACGGCTCTGGTTATGTATTGACGAGACGACAGATTGTAAAAAAAATTCTATTTTAAATATTATAGTACGTGTACTGGACCCTCTTAAACCAACATTTCCACTTTTACTAGCTAGTAAAAGACTAACTGCGTGTACTGGCGAAATAATTACGCGTGTGGTGTTGGAGACATTCGAAAATTTGAACTTTCAACAAGTCAAGTATTGATGTTTGTGACTGATGGTGCCGCGACAATGCGCGTGGTAGGCCATTCTCTTTAAAAGACAATTGTAGGTTTTTACATGTTACGTGTAAAGTGCATGCATTACATCTTGTGGCAAAAACGATTCGAAAATGTTTTCCAGAGGTAGATGCATTAATAGCAAATACAAAAAAGTATTTCTCAAATCTCCTAAACGGCTTCGAGCATTTCACAGACAGTGTCCTGGTATCCCTGAACCACCAGAGCCGATTCTTACACGGTGGTGAACGTGGTTGAAAGCGGCTTTTTATTATGCTGAATATTTTCAACAAATAAAAGCTTTGATACTATAGTTCAACCCTAACGAGGCTGCAGCTATTAAGGAAAGCCAGACAATCTTTCAAGACGTTTCCCTTGAAACATATTTAAAAACTATTAATAACAATTATAGAGAACTACATGACGCAATAGAAAAATTGCAAAATAGTTCGTTGTCGTTAGTGGAATCGCTGCAAATAGTGGACGACGTAAATACACAGCTACAGGCTATAAATGACGCAAAAAATAATCGCGTTAGTGAAAAATTCGAGAGTGTATTACAGAAAGATCCTGATTTTAGCAAATTAAGACAAATTTGTGATGGTGCATCTACAACTTCGTTAAGTGAGTTCACAGATTGTTTTACTTATGCCTATATTACATCCGTAGATGTCGAACGGTCATTTTCAAAATACAAACATATTTTTTCACCAAAGCGAACATCGCTGACGGAGACAGCTGTAGAAACATACCTGATGCTATTATACTATAGATCTTCCCCACTTTGTGATGACGACAACCAAACTACTTCATAAATCTGCTTAAAAGGGTGAGTTTTATACAAATTTTTATAAAATGTAACATTATTGTTAAAATTTATTTCCATTTATTGTACTTATTCAAGTATTATGATATGATGTAAACATATGAGTCATATGACGGCTCTGTCAGCCAGCTTTAATAATAACTTTAAACGTGACATCAAATATTATGACATTATTTTATACACTAATCCATTCACTTTTTAAACGTTTACTAATATTTACCAAAAAATGACACACAGGGTGTTATTGGCACTAAGAGCAACGTTATAAAATTTGAGTCAGGTCATGGAATTTTTCCAAAGTGAATTATGATTTTGATTCGACTAGTACCAAATTTTATTCAAATATTTAAAACAGTTCTAGAAATATTACCGACTACAATTTTAGTCAAAAACCATAAAACAAAAACAGTTAACATTCACAGTCATTTGGGGGCGTTTTGAACTCAGCTAAGTGTGCTCTATCTCCCAGTACTTTATGTCACTTTCAATCTGGGACACCCTGTATATCTAACAAATTAAATAAAATAGTTTTTTGAATTAGAAATCTTATGTAGTTAACAACACTGGAAAAAAACGACGACTTTTACAACAGTAATTTTTTTAGTTTTATCTCGAGCTCGGTAACGTAGTGAGCCAGACCAAGTGACAAACGTAGCTGGTTTACTACCTATCGACTCCCGGGTTCAAATCCCAGTTTTGATTCTGACAAGGTCGAAGGGTTTGGTTGTGTGTGTCTGCGATTTTTCAACTGTGTAACCCCTGTCTGTCAACCTTGGGGAATTTTCTTTCCCATATCAAACGCACGTTAAATACTTGGGGGTTATTCTTGACAAGAAACTTAAGTGGAACTTGTATATTGAGGAAATAATAAACCGTTGTAATAAAAGTTTAAATTTTTTAAAAATGTCAACAAGAACTTGGTGGGGTGCAGATGTTCAAACTTCTCTCCTATTCTACAAAGCATACATAAGATCGATTTTGGACTACCGTTGTACACTTTATGGCTCTGCAAACAACACTCTCTTAAAAAGATTAGATGTTTTACAAAACACTGCCCTCCGTATATGTTTAGGAGCAATGAGATCTACCCCAATTGATCCGTTGCATGCCGAGGCCTTGGTCCCCCCCTCTCACTTTAAGGAGGCAGTACCTTAGTGCAAAGCTAATTCTTAAAATCAGTATCAACAACGTATTGCTCTCCAAAAACATATATAATCTAAATACACATGACTTAACAAATAAGTTCTGGATAAAGAAAAACTCTCCACCTCTATGTAGTGCCCTCAGAGATTGTAATAATATTTTCCCTTTATTAGATGACCCATACAAGCACACTTCAAACTTGGACTATTTCTGCCTTTTTTCTAATTTAAAGATAATAGTACCACAATACAGCGATCAGCCGAACCTTAGCAGGAACATCCTAAACTCAGTTTTAGAAAGATGGGACAATCCATTATTAGTATATACGGATGCTTCTAAAACCTCAGTGGGTACTGGTTGTGCATACTATATACCCTCCATAAATCAGGAAGAAAAATTTAAACTGCCCGCTCAAATTTCTATTTTCTCTGCAGAAGCAACAGCTATTTACGAAGCTCTGAATTATATTTACTTATCTAACGCAGACACTTCAATAATTTTATCTGATTCTTTATCGGTTCTGACCTCATTAGAAAGTAATATTTCCCTCAATATTAAAACTAATCCATGCATTCTAAAAAATTAAAGAAATATTACATAACATATTGATAACTGCAAAAGAAGTATATTTTGTTTGGGTAAAAGCCCACATAGGTTTAAAAAATAATGAAATTGTTGACGCCTTAGCAAAAGAAAGCATTAACACAGGATTTTCGTATGAACCAAAATTATGCCTCACTGATGCTTTCTCAGTTACAAGAACGAATTTAAAAAACAAATGGAAACACTTATGGTATGATTTCTGTTCCTCTAGTCAAACAAGATATACTCTTATACATCCTGATCTTCCGACTAAGTTCTGGCACGATGGTTATGATTTTCCACGAAAATATGTTACAACAGTAAATCGTATGAAATTTGGTCATGCTCGATACCCAGCACACCTATACAAAATAAAAGTAGTGCCCTCTGATATTTGTGAAACATGTAAGACGAAAGGAGACCTTGATCATATTTTCTTTGAATGCACGAAAAACAAAGCAACTAGCAACACATTGTATAACAATCTTATGAATTGCAATATTCAGTCTCCGTTTAATATACTTTCTCTACTCAGTCTCAATAGTAAAACAGTGTTTGACTGCATTATCAGTTTTTTTAGTTGAAACAGAAATGTTACTTTGAAAATTATTCAGCATAGGTTAGTTTTGTATCCTTTGTTGTTTTCCTGTGTCGTTAAACCTTTATACTAAAGTGGTCCTCTAAAACTGTTTGTTATAATAAAAACAATGTCCTGATAGACCCCAGGACGAGTAGCGTGTGTCCTTGTTTTTTCCCTCGCCTGTCTTCAAATATAATTTTTTTCTCTTTCTTTTTTGTATAGGTTAGACGTAGGTAGAACTCTATATCATCATGTTGTGTCTGGCTGTATGGCTAATGGCCTAATGCCAAAAAAAAACCCTGTCTGAGCAGCCTCGGCTTTGGTTTGGGGGTTGTCTAATTTATGTGGTGTGTTTTATGTTCTTCTTATGTTATCTACTATGGAATTTTAATTTAGTTCAGTAGAATTTGACAGAATTTTTAAAATTCAGAAAACAGCAGTCAGAATCGTAGCTTTAGCAAATAAAAGTATGTATGTTTTATATATAAATATGTAATATTTATAAAGAATAATAATAACTCACTTAAATTTTCATAGCACCAGAAATGAGCAGCGGCTGGTGAAATTTGAGTTATGCTATATATCTTATTATTGGAGCATGGCATCCAAGCAATACTTCTGGCATAACTATCGAAACTAAAAAAAAGCGAGACTAAATGCAGAAAAAATGCGATTGAAAGTTGCGCAAATAGAATTGCAAAAAATGATCGACCTCCCAAGCCAAGTTATTTCTTAGCCAGTTCGTAAAATATTTACATACGACGTTATTTACTCGATGAAATATAATCCAATTTCATTTTCGTATGTGTAATATGTATCGTAAAGTTGCAATGTTGCATATCTTTTATTGTTGCTATAATTTGTAATTTACATTTCCTGGAAGTCTTCTTAATTAAAACACTGTGACTGTAAATCAGAATGAACTGTTATACATGTATAGAATGTACACGCATTATCTAGGTAAATAAACATCCAACTATCTAGATGTCTAATGTATTGTTATCATTTTCATGTAATCGAGGCGTGGAGTCTAAGCCAATATTGGAAAATGTTGGTATAATGCGCAGATTTAAAGAAATTGTCCTTAAAAATCTAATATAGGAATTTCATTCACAATAATTTAAACATTTTATACTATACTCGAAGCATGTTCCATCATCTGGATATGATTAAAATGAAACTGAAAAGCATTACAGATAATCTACAGGACTGTGTTTTGGTTTTTGTGGAAACTACTGAATGTTAATGTTGTTGCATCAATGGTTTCATTGCTTTTCAGTATTTTGTTTTTGGATTTTTTTTTAAAAATAAGAAGCTAATATATCTAAGTAGAAAGTCGTAATTAGAAGAAAAGTCGAAATAGAAAACTTGGAATTATAAAATATCATATCTAATATTAAAATTAATTACTCTCTCCGAATGTTCAATTTCCGATTTTTTGCTATGTTTGTTTCTTACAAACAACTTTAATGTATTGGAAGTTCTTTTAAAATTATCCATGCGAAGAAAAAGTGGAGCATATTTTAAATAAATCGAGAGTTAAATTTTCTGAATGCATCGACCAGTTATGTGGCTTACTTATAATCAACAAACGTTTATTTTGTAAAAAAGGTATTTCTTCTCCATTAAGTGTTCATGTATCTGCGAAGACGGCAAACAATAATTAGTAGTTTGGGACACAGACTGAAAAATAAAATTCTGCTACAAGCATGCATCGCTCCGGTCACTCACAGAGCTAGTTTAGTGAAGGAGGGAAAAGAAGCCCAAGTTACCGGGTGGCTCAGAAATAACACATTAAACGATGCCGATGACATTTTGTATCAATAAATGTTTTAAAACATACTTCAATTAATTGTTGTTTAAAACGTTGTTTTAATTGATCATTATTTCATAAAAGATTTTTTCTTTAAATTCAACTATAGAAAAACGATAATACTATTCCGTACTCAAGAGAATTTGACTTTCATCCCCATGTCCTAAGCGTGATCCCCAGTAGAGAAACTCGAATTTTTTCCCGGAAGCAGAAACGTTTTTCGGAAGCATTGTACTCGAATTCTGGATGTGTGGCCGTTGTTTCCAAATGCGTACCCGCACAAAGTTATGTAGTTATGTTAGGGATACAGGGCGGTGTTATTTCTTGTTTAATACATATATATATATATATATATATATATATATATATATATATATATATATATATATATATATATATATATATATATATGCATGTATATGTCATTAAAATAAGGACATTTTCGATATGCGGAGTGTTTCGTGTAGACTACCATTTTTGCAACATCTTCAGTGCAAGATGTTACAACTAGGTAGTAAAAGATACGTATAATATAGCGTTTGGTGTATGTCCGGGGGTACACGGGCACTGCTAAGCAAGGAGTCATGTATAGGGCGACATTACCCTCTTTCGCATAGTTGCGAACCCGATGTAAGTACACTAACCTGTATACCATGCAGACAATCTTTTAAATAAATTTGTAGAATCCTAACTGAATAAGTTTAAGTATAGAAGGCATTGGGAATTGATATTAATGTGTCAATAAAGTGATTACTAAAAAAAGTATCCGTACATAACCAGTGAGAAGGCAGCTAAATGACGGTAATTTTATCAACTAAAGAAGTACAAATATAGTTAGCTAAGATAACATACAGCTACAGACTAAAAAATAGTAGTAGTAGTAATAGTAATAGCGGTTGTAGAAAGCTGGCGCCTGACGTTTACCAACACCCTACCATCGCTTTAATCACTTGCTCTCTTTCCAAACCTCCTCGATCTTATGATGGTCAGAATGTCGTTCCATGAAAGGAAGCTTAGCTCTTCTAAGTCGACTGTACTTTATTCAGCCCTGTTACAAATTCCCGAGCTTGTCTGCACTCACTACATAACCTCCACTGCACATTTATTGTCATTCATTGAGGGCCGTAGTAAACTGCCCCTTTGTAATACTCCAAATAAGTTTAAGTCCAACACAAGGTTTCTCTGTTCTAAGTCTAGGTAGTTCATTTGCCTTATCGTTCCCTGGCATCCCAATATGTCCAGAAACCCACATAACGTTTACCTGTTTATGACTGGCAAGCTCTTCCAAAGCGTCTCCACGCTCTTGAGCAACAGCTCACCTTGTTTTAGGGGAGCAGACTACTTTCAGAGCCGCCTGGCTCTTGTAACATACAGATTTATTAATTATTTTTATATTCATGTTACGTTTATCGCGGTTTAAAGCTAATAAACCTTGTGCGAGAGGGGCTACACATTTGGAGACAATGGTTACACACCCAATATTCAAATATGATGGAATTAATTTATGCTTCCAAAAAAAATCCTCAGTCGGAAATCAAACGCGGAAGCCCAGGGTGCCAGACAAGTGTCTTTGTCGCAAGAGGGGCTGTATAATCAGAGAAAATACGAGAATGGTTAAATAAAGGAAAAACCTAGACGAACTAAAATAAAGAAAATATGTAAATGCCAGAAGAAAAATTTATTACATACCAAGAAAATGGACCAAAAATGATCTCAACCCCACAAGAGAACCACTACAAACATTGAATCTAATTTAATCAGAGGAATCCACTTCAGAATATCAGTCAAGGAAAATGGAAATCCTGGTATAACAGAATAAAAATGTAACATAGAATGTAAAAGAATCGCCCACCAAAATAAAATGAATAAGAGAGATGAAACAACCTACAGAATATTCCAACACAAAAATAACAAGAGACGGTGCAACAGTATATGATTTAAGATTTCTCTACACCTTCCCCTTATCATCACGTGATAGTAAAAAGGGATAATTATAATTCTGTGACATGTGATTCGGGACATTTACCCTTTAATATCAGCTATATGTCGACATCTAGATACAACCGTTAGGTATATTCATAAAATAAATATAATCATTTTTTTTGTATAAGCCGCTAATTTATTTCTGGTCCTTCCTGTAGCCATATCAGTAATGACGTTTTTGTTTAGGGCCCATAAAGCTGCTGCAACAATAGTCTCGTTCAAAACACATCACTGGTCCGATAATGGACGCTACTTCATCAGGCTGCGACCAACGTGGCCTGTTCACACATTTCTATTTAACTTTACTACTACTTTCACATCGTTCTCTAATTTTTTTTTATACGCGTAGTTTCATATCAAATTTCACCAAAGTACGGACAAGTATTATTTTTGTGTAAATATTTCAAAAGTAAGGATATTACTAATATACAGTATGTGTACTGAATCATTAGACATGTGTCTTTTAAATTGCAATGTTACAATGTAAACCAGAAGCAGACAAGCCGTCGCTCGTCAGAGTTAGCAGAGCAGATAATTCATTTTCCATATAGCTGTCATGTGGTCAATAGTACACATTACGCGCGTTACGATGCCCATTTTCAGTCTTCCTTCAATGTACTATGTCTAATTATATACTGTATAAGTACAGAAGTAATAACTGTATTGGCATAATTATTTATTTGTGGTATTATATGTTTTTCCGCGCCTTTAATCGCTTACTATTAAAATAAGGTGCGAGGAAATACTATATTTACTTATGTAACGTACAGTGTGTACAAATATAAGAAAATATCACCACATGACTTAAATATTAATTTTAATTTATTTTAAGAACACGTAAACAATTATATGCTAGGTTTTAAATGTTTAATGGTTAAATGTATTTGTAGGTTAGTAGTTTTTATATCAGCATTTACTGTACTGCTGACCTTTTGTGTGTAATATTATTTTTTGTATTTACACAATAAAGATGTCTTACTGTCATTATTATTTCCAGCCTTATTTTAGTTCTTGTTCCTGATCTATCCCATCGTAGATCCAATTCCTTAGCTACGCTACGCTGATGAGGGGCAATAACTCCGAAACACGTGTCCGTAGCTGCATAATTGTTTCTTTTTGGGGAATATGGCACTAAACCTTCTTTGTTTTGTATTATTATTATTATTATTATTATATTTTCCAATAAGTTTCTTTGGTGAGTTTATCTCTCTCCAAAAAAGATGCCGATAAAACCATTTCCATTAATAATAATTTAATAAAACTTGTACCTGGCAGTTAAAAAAAGTATAATGTGTGCGGAAAAATAGATTTTTATAAAGATGCATGTGTATAATATAGAAATATATGGATACCGCTTATCTAAAAGGAACCAAGTGACATTTGCATATTTTAGAGAAACTCTGTTTTAATATTGCAAGGTTGTACTGCAAATATAATTATGAAAATTTTGCCTCCCCTTATTTTCATCATAAATAATCACGTCAGAATTGTTGGCAGATAAAACATGACCACAGTAAGTAAAAATAAATTATAATATGCAAAAATACACATAATACTCCACTTACTGAAGAAGCAGTCTTGAAATATTTTCTGGTATATTTCTACCAATTTTAGGGTTCTTGTACAATTATTAAAAAAAAAAATCTATTTACACACAAACGTAGTTAATAGATATTCAAGTCCTTTGGTACGATTAACTCATTTTTGCTATTTTGGCGCTTGGTTCCTTTTAGATAAGCGTTATCCATATAGAAAACTTAAAACAAGTTAAGTATCCTTTTCTTGTAAAACCAAAAATAAATAAAACAAAAGTAGTCACCACTTGAACATTCACTTCCAAATTTTGAAAAAATGCACAGACACGTGTTTCTGCATCTTTGCGTCTTCAGTATGGCCTTTTAAGAGCCCCGAAATTAACTGCGAATTTTAGTAAATCGTAATGTAATAGATATTAATGGCTTCAGAGAACAGAATAAATGAAATTATATAATGGAAGTTTTTGTAAAAGTTAGAAAATAATAATTTATCGTTATTTATTATATTTTCATTTCATTTCATATGGAAAACTATTCTCGATAGGTATCTTAAATGATTAACACATAGATTTCATCATTGGGAGGAAGATTTTCCCATTTTTGTTACACATACAGAAGGATATATATAATACATAAATTTGAAAAATCCTAAAGGTATCTTTTTGACATCTAGCCATTTGATTGCAAATGACATCGAAGTCTCTTAAATATGTTCCCATCAGAATGGTCTAATAATTGTCATGCTCTGGGAAATCTGAGAGGGACATGCACTCTTGAAAATGATGCTTTTAGGAACTTTTGATTTCTGTTGTAAAAAATAAATATTAAATCCGTCAAGCAGGCGGGCATCGACAGAGCCGCCTTTTGCAAGACCAATATTTGATCAGAAAAGTTTACTAATGGTATTCCAAATGCCAATCACCCAAAATATACGTTAAATACAATGGCTAGTCGCTTAGCTGGACCAGTCTCAGCAAGTAGTAAAATTATACAAGTCATATTTTTAAAGCATGTTTTGTAGATTTTTTTCGTATGTTTTTGTTTTTGATACACTTTCAAACCGGCCGGCCTCCTGAGTCCCCCCAGTCCACTTGGATCAGACTAGATAATTCAGTTCTGTGATTCTACCATTTCTGCACAAGTTGATTCGTCAGCTGTACTGCAAACTTTGACAGATGAAAACTGATGCCATTCTAAGAAAAAAATTCCGTATGAACATGGGTTCAACTCATCTTGATTAAGAAGGTACAAGCCTTTAAAGATACGTAATCAAAAATCGCGAAAGCAATGATGAAACACAAACAAGCGTTGTCTATGATAATACAGTTGTTTATGTCATACGGTTGTATGTTCTGGGTGTCGCACTCGTAATTATTGTCTTAATTATTGCCATATCATTTTTGTATCTGAGTTCTGTAACAGAAACGTTCGATAAGCAGCAAGAGAATACCAGGGTACCTACTCTGGTATTCTCTCGCTGCTTTGCTTTTGATCTATAAGTAGACACCAACCTGCCCATACAGTGTAGAGATGGGCAATATGACTCTATTCAAGGAATCGCATTGTACTAACTCTGTAATACAAAAGATTCATACCAAATGATTCGTATGTTTTGTACCACTACATCGTCCGCCGTGCTATGCGGAGAATTAGCCTACAGTACAAATCGTATGGAAGAACGATACGATTTGTCACAACCACGATCGTGCTGTATTATTTCGATACAGATTAGTACAGTACAAAATCGGAATAAGTACACTGTGACTCGTGTCTTTGTCTTTTAGCACTGTCTGAACCTTGAGTCAATTCTATCTTGGTATCTTACTATGTTAGTATGAATACGAAATTGTACCGGTGCCAAAGATCGTACCATACGATTCATCGAAATCGTATCATTTATACGAGTCATACAAATATGACACATCTCTAATACAGTGTTTAATGCATCATTTCGTAGACTTCGAGAAGCAGGTAACTCCGCTCTACAACATGGAAAGGATTCAACATGTAGCTAATACTAATAACATAAAAAATGGTCCGTCGTGTTACAAAATCTATTGTTGTCGATGTAAGACTTACATTCAAGCTGAAAGTGGAAATTATGAACAATTTTTATAACATTTAAACTTATTTTTTGTATGTTAAATTTTTACTCATTAAACTGTGTTAAATCTTTAAAGGCTTCTACCTCCTTAACGGATGGGACCCATGTTCATATATTTTCTTTTCAGAAATGCATCACTTTAATCTGCCAAAGTTTGTCATAGAGCTTATAAATCACCCTGTACATATACTATTTAGGATATAGATTTTACCCTACATAATTTTTAAAAAATCGTTTTAAATAAAACATTATTTTCTTTACACAATTGGATAGTAAATCTCATTAGTCATTATTACAGATATTCTCTCCCAGTGACGGACTAACACTTATTGATGGCTGTGGCGATTTGCAACGGGGCGCCGAGGGGCACATTCCCCCCAAAAACCCGTTTATTTAAGGGGGATAAAAAAATTTAAAAAATTCCCTTTTCAAAGAACCACAATTTTATTTGATTTACACATACCAAATAAAAATGAATTTGATAAATTAACCTTTTCGGTTGTAAGGGATAGTTAAAAATATAACAAGCAACTAAATAGTGATAATAATAAAAATACTATTAAAAAAATATAAAAACGGAACTTTTAATGTAACAGAAGTTAATTTTTAAATATTTAACAGATTTTTTTATGCATCCAATCTTTAGCGAAAGAACAAAAGAGCACTTTTTGGGATCGAGTAGGGGGAGTTTTGGACTGGGGCGTTGTGGCGAACGCCACCACGCCACCATGGTCAGTCCGCCACTGTTCTCTCCATCTCCTCATGGTAAACCCTGCTTGTTCATTTACTGTGGACATTCACAAGGATCACATTAAGATAATGCCAGTTTTACTTTTTATTTCTATTCAATAATTACTAGTTAATGACGTAATGCAATATTGTACACAATTTGTAATGCAGTTCGTATCATCAAAGATTATATTACACATCATTCTTACCAGTAAAGCGTTATTTTAATGCATTTAAATATTGATTACATTCCGAACAAAAAATGTATTTTGTAGTTTTAATTACTTGTGAATAAAAGTGCTTCCTTGAGTTCTCGTTTTATTTCTTATTGCCGCTAGTTTAAAAACTTTTTAAAAATTAAAAGCATGACAGAACACTAAGCATAATTATGTATCGTGATGTTTAACGGCATTAAATTTTGAAAAAGCTCCATTTAAAATAATTTTTTTTATTTTGGCTTTGGGTCGTAGACCATGCAGCCAGCCGCTAAAAGAAGTAACTAAACCTAAATTCGAAAAAAGAAAACTAATGCGAAGGAAAACGATAGGGATACACAGAGACACACATTTCTCGTCCAGGGGTCGATCAGGACATTGTTATAACTTTGACAATACAGGGAAGATCTCGGTTGACAGGGAAGACATAGTGCTTACAAAATTTAACCTACAGTTTAATTTGCGTTATTTTAAAAAATTCACAATACAATCATATACCTCCTTTGATCCAACTGACAACAGATGTAATAAACTGAAGGGAGCATAGACATTACAACTTAGAATATTTTTAATAAGCTTAGTTGAGGCATCTTTGTATTAGGTGCAGCCAAAGTATACGTGATCAAGGTCTCCTAAGACGTTACAGTGTTCACAATTATCTGAGGTAAAGATTCCAATTTTAAATAAGTAGGCAATGTAGCAGGCATGACCAAATTTTAAACGTACCAATGTTGTAATATATTTTCTTGGGTAAGGGCATCATTATGCCAAAAGATGTTTGAGATATCAGGATGAATTAAGGAGTACCTGGTAGGTACAGAACAGAACTGTTTCCATAAATAGGACCATTTACTTCTCAAATTAGATTTCAGCTTTAACTGGCTGTCATTTAAACATAATGCTTCATCCAGGGGGTGTCCTGAGTTGGAACTCTCCTTAGCCAAAAGATCAACCTGTTCTTTATACTGCAAACCAATATATGCTTTCACCCAAATGAAGATAACATCCCTCCCAGCGGATTTAATTTTTTAAAATATTAAATTTTTTATTTTATAGAAATAAGGGTTGGTTTTGTAGCCAAAAAAAGTAAGCGTTTTAAATACCATTGACAACAGAGAGCGAATCAGTTAAAATAAGTGAGGTATTAGAAGTGGAATTCTTAACATACATTAAAACTTGATAGATCTTCTGAGGTAAAAACAGAGCAAATTTAAAATATCAACAAATAATAAATACAATGTCAGTAACACACTTTCAAAACTGTTTGTGGCTTGCAAGAATATAGAGTGTATACACTATATTTCCCAAAGTTATAATCGCAATAGAATAAAAAATATACCAGTAAAATATTGGTAATTTCATGATGAGAGTGGTCGATTGCTGACCAGAAGAAAAAACAAGTTCAAAAGAAATTCATGCCATACACAACAAAAAACAAACACGATGCAGCTACGAACACTATTGTTTTGAAATTATTGCTCTTTATCAGCATACCGTATAGTATGAGTAAGTTTTTTTCTTCGACGCCACAATCTCTCTCAAACTTAATAAATTTCAGCTGTGAGAATTATGTGCTAAAATTATTAATTACATGTAAAATTGCACTCCAAGCAACACATGTTTTAGAAAAACTATCAGAAAATTATCAACACTTATGATATTGCTGCTAAAAATTTGCTACCTTTCGGTGAGCGTTATACTCGTAAATTAATTATCGCTTACCCTCGTACACGGATGGACCAACTTGTAAAGTACAGTGATAGAACTCGTACCATAAAGTTGTTCGACTTCCTTAGCTAGTAAGGCATCCATCATACAATAACTGACCTATAAATCTAGCATGTAAGAGATATTCTTGTTTATAGTAAACGACAGTTTTCCTCGGAATTATTGCCATTATTTCGGTTACATATTCTAAAACTGAACTTGTAGGTGGGTGGCAATCCATTAAGTTAAAAGTAAAAACATCTTCGATGTGTTTGACCCGTTGGCTTTGACTGTTGGCTGGTCACAAGAACGACATCACATGGCGACGTCTGTGACATTAAGTAAATCGGAAATAGAATCGAATTGAAACATTAGCGTATCTTTGCAGGATGTAAAAGGTTCAAACTAGAATATAGCTCAATATAAAATATTTATTTAACAGAGATTTAAACCGGAGTAATACAAAAGGCTTTGATTTGCAACACATTATCCTTGGGTACTTATACTATGAAGAGAAATGTAAACATCATTTAAAGCCAGTTAATCGATAGTTTACTTGCAAATAAAATTATTCTGCACATTGCTATTCATTTCCTACAGATGGAAGTTATTCGGAAGAAAATAAAGCTAGTTTATATCATTTAATCCTAATTTCACATGAATTATTTACAAACCATCTATAATTCGGCTGTACAACTTGGCTTTATTTTCTATAATAACTTTATTCCCTTTTATAATATAAATACTAGGGTATTATCCTCTATACGTATAAGCAAAGATAACCTAACTTCTTTTATCGAACGATAAATCACGGAAGAAAGGCGTATTATGCCACATAGGTGCTAAGGATGCGGGGAAATTCAAAAAGTAACTTGCTTCCACCCAAACTGCTCGGGTTCAAAACCGGACAGGACCAAACGATGAGCTATAGTAGATGAGCGAACCTTCTCGCATTGTCATCATTCGAAAAGGTTGTGGAGCTGTGGGTTCCGTGTATTTACGATGTGAGTACGTTAAAGATACATACCCCATGACAAAGTGGTTGGGTTGGGTGGGGGGGGCAAACTTCCAAATTCAGCTCGATAGTGTGAAGGACACCTTCTACCCAGGCGACCCGCGTTTAAATCCGGTAGGCATCGAGTGCACGAGGTATAGTTCATGAGCGAACCGGCTCATGGCACCATACTCCCTAAATGCTTTTTAACATTTTGAGATATTGTCATTTAAGAGTTTGTATTCAATTCTGAAACTAGGTAAATGGTTATAAAAAAAATATTTATTAATATTTCGATGTATGACGAGTTTTTTACAAGGTAATATTGACTGATTTTCTTGATGGTACGGCTACCAAGTACCAGATTGCGGCCTTAGTTCAAAATGCACTTAGGGACTTTTTGCATAGAGCCCTTCATTTAGAAAGAGATGTAACATTGAGAATTTTGTGTATCTGTGATGTGAGAACGTTGAGGATCCCTACCCCACGACAAAGTGGCAATAAATTTATTACAGGTAATCAACCTCAGCCTTTTGGATGCAACCCTCATCCCTTATCCAGGGTTGCTGAGCACAAAACTTATAGGAAGAGCAGTTAGTTATAAGGTACTACTCTACGATTCTAGCTTGGTACTTGGCGGTGCAGAGAGAAATAAATATCGCTAGTGTGGGACGGAGATGAACCAAACCGCTTTACAGTAAAAGGGCGGGTTTTAGATGAATGTGCATCCCAACTCAAGTCCCAAACTAGAATTGTAGACTAGTACACACTTGGAATACAACGTCTAGGATGTATTGCTGACCTATCAATTTATTCGTGTTAATGTTTTAAAAAGTATTATGTCCGAAAAAATACAGGTGGAACTAACAATTTTTTAATATTGTGTTGTGAAAACTCTATTTAAACGAATGATATTTTTGATTTTACAATTTCATGTAAATATAGATAATAGCAATTTATCTTGTCTTAAAATATAACAAAACATAATATAATTTGAAGATTGTATTATTTGTTTTTTTTTTTCAATTAAATTTTTAGGAGATTCGGAAGCAACACGGTTTTTCCTTTAAATAAAATTGTCTGCTGCGCCATTGGATAAAGAGATTCAACTAGTCATTGTTACTATTTGCAGAAATGATTTAATTATATTTTCATAAGAACTGTAAACATTAAATTCTGCTACACCACTGGACCAATGAAACTATAAATATTATTCACAATGGACCATTTGACACGTTTTATTTTATTTTAGACAGATGATATACAATTCTAATTCAAATTTGCGTATTTTAACGTAAAGTTTGGCTTCATTTAATTTACGTCATATTTCAGAAAAACAATGTATTCCACAATAACAAACAGTTTTTATTATTATTTTATTATATATTAAATAGTTATTTATTTTGACCAAATTACTGAAACCAATTAAAAATGTCATACTCAATACACTATTTTTCCAGGTACGTAATTTATGTTATGCAATTTACTCAACTGTTTACACATAACTGTTTACATGATGAACGTGGGTAGTAAATAATGTGACCAATGTAAACAATGTAAAATACAAAACAAAAAACTGGTAGCACTAAACATTTATTAAAAGTATTTATATATAAAGTTTATTTTTGAAACAACTAATTTATGCATATATGATGAAAAAAAAGCAAGAAAATCATGAATGAAATTTTTCCTTAAGATGCATTCCAAGCACTCTACGATGATTTGAAATATAATATTAAATAAGCTTTTTAAATAATTGGTTGAAAATACCGGCTTCAAAATTGGTAGGGAAAATTATTTTCATGTACGTAGATAGCTACATCTACGTACATGAAAAGTTTCATTCAAAACTAACCAGTGACGTCGGAGTTAGGGCGGTTTGGGGTGATTAAATCTTACACATCAAAAAAAGTAATTTGTAGTCGAACAGCTTTTTGTTTATGTTTACGTATTACACATAGAGCTTACAACATGTTTTTCTCTAGTTATAGTCGTTACTAGGATTTATGAAATGAATAAATAATAAATTTAATTTGAGGACTAGATACAAATATAATTTATCAGGTACTCGTCCATCTAGTACGTTAAATAATAATCAGTTAACAAAACAAATGGTTTAATACTGAATAATAATAAATTAATTACATATGTATTAACCTTAGTAACTGTACGGATACAAACAATCGATTTTATTAAAACCATAGATGTCAAACCTCTAATAAATGTTCAAAATGGGAACCGTTATTTTCGAAACAAAGATAGCATCTTCGCATAGTAGAGTCTAAAACTCTAGTTAGCATTTCTGGAGTAATGCTGTTAAATGCTTCGGTAACAGATGCCTCTAATTCTTGTTCATTTTCAAAATTATGCCTGTATACGAAATTTTTGATATATCCCCACAGAAAAAAATCCAACGGGTCATATCCATCGATCGTGCTGGCCAGGATACTGTTGAATGAGTGCCAATCCATGTTTCTGGGAACCGATTGGATAAAAAATATTCTCGAACGGCCCTAGAATTATGTGCTGGTGCACCATCTTGTTGAAACCAACAATTCTGAGAATCAGCGAGAGGTAAGTTGTCTAGGGCGTCTTCAAAATAAGTGTCAAGTAAGTTCTGATAACGTTGGGCAGTCAATGAGTCATGGTAAATAAAAGGGCCTATAATTCTTGTACCAAAATTGGCAACCCACATATTAATACCAAAGCGGTGTTGGATTCTGGCTAGTTTGAACAAGTGTTGATTTTTCTCGGGACCAATAATGTGTATTTTTTCGATTAAAAATACAATTATTAGTGACCATACTTTCGTCTGACCAAATTACTTTATGAGGAAAATTTTCATCATCCTGGAATTTCCCTAGTATACCACTCACAGAATGTCCTGCGTCTTTCTTCGTCGCCTGGCCTAAGCCCTTGACAAATTCTAAATTTATAAGGATGAAACCGATGTTTTCGTAAAATAAAACTGGACGTGGATTTTGACATCCCAGTAGCTCGTTCAATTTCTCTAGTTGATACACGTGGATTTTCAGTAACTGTCAACAATACACTGTTTACTTTCTCTTCGTTACATGGTTTTTGTCGAGACCGAATGGGTTTTCGGAAAGAACCGTGTTCTTTAAGATTTGACACTAACCTTCTACAGAATTGTTTTATCAGGCTGCCTTCTTTCTGGGTACCTATCGAGATACAAATTTTCAGCATCAACACAATTTCGGTGGCACAAAATGTAACATGTTACCATATCAAATTTTTCTTCATTCGAAAACGAATCCATTAGTATAAATATGTATTAAGAGAACAAGATGAAACAAGGACTATTTATGAATATGACAGATCGTTAAACTCAAACAATCAATGTTTTTACCAGCCTACTTATCACTAAAAAAAGGTAACTCAACGTGTAGCACATTGAGCATATTTTTTTGCTTGACTTTTATCAGTTTAAATGAAATAATGTTTAATCGAAGTCGTGGTATTACTTTTGAATTTAGAGTGTTCACATTTATTAAAAATGTAGATTGATGAAAACGTGATCAGATTTGCCGATTTGCTTGCTTCTAATCAGTATTTAAAAATAAACGATTTAAAATTTATTTCTTGCCTTATTTTCCGTTGCTGAAGGCTGAAATAATTAATACATTTTATTTGCAACTTTCAAAGTAAAGGCCGTACTACATAAATTCTAGTAACGACTATAACTAGAGAAAAACATGTTGTAAGCTCTATGTGTAATACATAGGTGAATTTAGAATGAAGAATGCATTCAAAATCCGTAAAAAAATATCCAGGTCCGTATTTAAAAAAACGAAGTTGATGATGGTTCCACGATCACGAAACGTCGGAAGGCGAAAATATCATTGTCACATTCTATAAAAAACGCATTTTTATACACTACAAAACATATTTTCCTAAATTAATAAGAATAATCTCGACGAAAAAAAAATAGCATAAATTACTTTCATTACTATGGCGACAATCAAATTGTGCTTCAGTCCTATCAAGATCAATATAAAGTGTGGGTTATTTAGATTCGAATAAAACTGATTTTCTGTGACTAGGTGTACTTCATCTGCATTCCTTAAAAAAAGTTAAAGCCGACAATTAATTCCTTAGTTAATATTCGGCCACTTATAGTCGCCGAAGCCAGATGTGACAAGCAATTCCAAATGACACGTGAGCGATGGTCTCATTACACCCCGTGGGAAGCAGTCAGCTTGTGAAAGATGTCTATACAACCACTTGCGATAAATGATGACACCTATATTGCTGCCACTAACATAGTAATATGTTAAACTAATATCAAAATACATTTTTTTTAGTTGTAGATAGCAGCAATCTAGACTAATTTAATTGAAAATCAATCTTTACCATGAGCTCCTACTCATTTATTATTTTTCATTGACATTATACGAAATGATGGTTTAAAATATTACAGTGAGTTTCAGAAACGTGTAGATTTATAATTGTATTTGCTTTTATTAGGCAAAATACTGATTTCTTTTCTATGATCGTTTCTCGATTATCTAATCGGTTAAAAAACAAAATGGACCGAAAATCAATAAAATTAAATAAAATTAACAGAACATGTGCCATGAAAAATATTATATTTTTAGGCACCGTGCTTAACATAGATAGGTTAATATTTGATCAAGCAAAAAAGGTAATTAGTTACAAATTAACATTAATAATTTGATGACTAAACTCAAAGTATAAATTATTCAAAACTATCATCATCAATTACATTTGATTACTATAATGAGGGCAGTGATTCCACTTATTTTAAATGATAGTAAAAGTAAATGTTTAGTTTAGTAAACTGTTTTGAAGTAGAAACCTTTGATAATGCAAGTAAATCGATTGTAGCCGTTTATTACAAAACCTCCAAAGGCAGAAAAGCTGGCACAATCGGCAATTGCAATATCTGTGAATGACAGAAATCAATCAGAATTGAAAGAGGTTGTCACCGATTGCGTTGGCGTAAGCTAGAAAACAATGGGGACGTCATCATAAACACATTTTGCTACGAGATTCTGGAAAACACAAGTCATGTTGAACCAATTTACCCGATGGACGGAGCTATCGTTAGCAAACAATATTGCGGTGACTTGTGGAAATTAATCGTTAAAATATTATAATTATTTCAGCAGTTGCCGGCATAGTTAATGTGGCGAATTGGTTTCTGGATTCTGGCTCCAAAATTTTATGTAGACAGTTTTAGATTTTTTTGTCATCAAAGATATTCAGCTTATCTTGTTAACAAAAAATAAAACTGTTTCCTTCTTTAAAGAAATACATAATTAAGTAGCATGAAAAGAAAATTGCATGAAATTATTTTGCATTACAATAAACGATTGAAGAATCGATTTTTAAAATTGAATTTAAATTAACCAATAAAACGTTTCAATATTAAAAATAAAACTATACGTACCCGGTGATCCATATATGCCTTCCCTTTTTACGTGGTATTTAAATTAGAATCCGGGTTCATTAACAGAAAAACAATTGTACATCAAATAAAAAACAGGAAGGCCTAATTTTTTTTGATGGGAGTCCCAAAATGTTTGCATATTTGAATAGGACGGACGTTTTATTCTGATTTCAAATATACGGGGTGTAACAGGATCATGGTACACCCCTTTTCTCCTTTAGTTTTAAAGATAATTGATTGAAATTTGGGACATCCTATATACATAATAAGCGGCACTTTTTGACATACAGGTGATTTTTTTTCACTTCCGGTTTCGCCGGAAGTGACACTAATTTTCGATTTTTAAATGGAATACCCTGTATTTTATTGCATTTTTTGAATTCTGCATAATTCTCTGAATCCAACGATACCAAATAAGTGACAATTCAAACGTCAGTATTTTTTATAACATAATTTTTAGTTTTCCATTTAAGTGTGCCATGATGGTTCCGATTTATTCTAAATGACCCGTGTAATGCTAGAAAAATCGAAATCCCGTCAAAAATACTAAATTACGTGATTGAAAACTAAAAATTATGTTATAAAAAATATTGACGTTTGAAATGTCACAAATTGGCATCGCTGGATTCAGAAAATTATGCAGAATTCAAAAAATACAATAATATACAGGGTGTTCCATTTAAAAATTGAAAGTTAGTGTCACTTTCGGCGAAACCGGAAATGAAAAAAATCACTGGTATGTCAAAAAGTGCCGTTTTTATATATATAGGATATCCCAAATTTAAATAAATTATCTTCAAAACTAAAAGAGAAAAGGGGTGTACCATGATCCTGTTACACCCGGTATACACTTTTATCTTTAGTCATCTAGCAAGCATTTCTTGTTATCTGTTAGCACCGTATTTTACATTTGAAAATAATCAGTTATTGGAATATTTACTGAAAATACTATATAAAAAGTATATACACTATTAGCCTCGATTTCATGCAAAACCTGGGTTTAATGTAGCAGACAGTGATGGAATAATAGAAAACTTGTAGTCGACAAAGACAATTGCTCTGCGCCACTGCTGAATTCGACATTCTCCTGCACATCGTATTGTGCCGGGCGCCCTTAGTGACAACGAAGCAGTATAAACTCTATCCCGCATATTTAAACTCTAATTGTATTATTTTTTATCGCATTAAACGCAGGTTTTGAATACAATCGAGTCCAATACTGTACATTTTAAATCAGAATAAGACATCCTATTCAAATATGAAACGTAGATCTCCATTTTTTTCTATTTGATGTTCAATTGTTTTTCTGTTAAAGTATCCGGGATTCCTTTTTAAAAACTCTATAAAAAGTATTCTATCTGTATTTTCATCTTTCCAAATAATCGAAAAAATGGGGGTGGGATGCTTATTTGCACCACTCGGTCGATACATACGTACCAACAACTTGTGCTTATGAAATTAAATTATGGACATTTTTTAGGCGACTGTAAAGATATTTAAAATTAATAAATTCATACAATTTTTAGTTGATTACAAATAATATTAAAATAAAATTTAAAAAAGCATGAAATATTCTAATTGGGATTATGCTAACTATATGATTTCCTAATTAAATTAATAAAAATTTCTAAGCACATGTTGATCAAGAATCTCATAATAATAATAATTTAATCAAATGTCCCATAGAAACATTATTTACAAGGCAGTAATTAATAATATATTCGAAAGCATAAATTATAAATTGTACTTTTATAAAAAATATACAGTAAAGTATTAATAAACAGATAAATTAATCAAGATGGTGATTATAAACGTTTACAATTAATTAAAACGTTGTAATAACAAAACTATTTCTAATTTATGTACTTATGGTAATTGTTAGAAATGTTATTAAACTACAAAAAGTTTATCGCAGTTAATAGAAGTTACATTGATTGTTACAGATTACAAAAACAATTAGATGTTAGTTATTTTTTTAGAACAAATAAATCTGTGGGTATTGAATAATTTAAACAATTTTATTCGTTGAAATAGGACATTAATCTGTCAAATTTGTATAGTAAATAAAACGAAATTTGACTTGTGGATACAATGGAATATTATTATTGTTAGAAATAATTTAAATAATTAATTTATCTGCCTTGGTCTATATTATAAAGGAAGTTCTACAACTGTTTGTTTTGTGTCACTCAACATAAAGCAGAATTCTTAGACAACCAATCCCAAATCGATATAATTTAAGCTGATTTTTCTAAAGCGATCATAGAATGTTGCTTAATAACTTCAACGATGTTCATATCCTATCTCTGAAATAGAATTCAATATACCACATTCAATGATTTCAAGTTTGTCGAATACTGTTTTACTTCTAGAATACCACAAGGCTTTATACTTGGACCATTGCTTATTACTAATTTTATCAATGCTGTTGATGAAGAATAAGATATTGTCAGATATTTGTACGCTGCTTTTTTCGAAGATCGATAGCATTGACGACTATCACACAAGAAAATTTAAACAAAATTAGGAAATGGTGCACTAAATACAATTTCCACTGAACCTTCAGAAATGCATTGTCGCAAATCTTTGACAATTTCATACAATTATTTTACTATATAACAATCCAATATCTGGATGGTAATGGTAGGGGAGGCTGATGCCTGGCAAGTAAGCCGCAGATGGTCCCTTTTTACCAACCCCAGCTGTCCCCTCAGCCATATACTACTCTTGCTCCTTTTTTGAACCGTTCTGATCTTCTAATGAAGGTCAGGAAATCACTCAGTATGAGGCAGCTCATTTTCTGCTTTAAAAGCACATCAGTACCGAAGATGATATGCCTCAGGCGCCCGAACTCTTCACACTGCCCCAGGAAATAGTAAGACGGTTTTTCATCACGCCCACATCCTGGACATGTAGGATCTTCCTCAACCCCTATCAATGATAAATGTCTCCTAAGTCTGCAGTGGCCTGTCAGAACTCCCATTAAAAGATTCAAAGTCTCTCGACTCCGGCCCCGTAACGAGAATAATCTCGATTTGTTCGGCCCCATCACAAAATCTCGGATTTGCCTACAGGATCTGTTTGGATCTTTTGATATATTTCACATTCTTATTTTCGGTCATAGAATTTATCGAGGAATTTATGCATGTCAGCCCTGTATAGAAAAACATCTCTTAACTGAAAATTCTTTGCGGCTATTACGGCTTGGATTTACTAGGCAAAATGTTAACAAATATTTTGCTACCATAATAAGTATATAAATTATTGGCAATTACTCATCATCAGAGATTTATAAGAGTAATTTTACTTAAGAATGATAGAGGTCAAAAATATTATTAATTAGATTTAGAGCATTAGCACAGGCTTATTTTAGATTCTAAGGTCAATTATGAATAATGAAAATAGTTACGTCCGGAGGCTGTATTCTTAAGAAACTCGTGAAACCGTGCTCAGATATAAATAACCATGGTTTTCAAAACTGATAAGGAAAATGTAAGTTAAGAGAATGAATGTCAGGGACAAAATGTCCATACCATTCTTGTTAATCACCAAATACTAAATATTATAATTAGTAGAAATACTGATTGTTTCATGTATGAAAAATCTAGACATAAATGACATTTATTCTTACTAAATTATTAACAACGATCATTTGTTATTGAGAAAAAAATTTTGGTAACAATTACAAAATATTTGGCAAGTGGATTAAAAATCTGTTATTCATGCCCCGTATCAAAATCGCTGTATTAAAAGGGAAATAATATGTAGAAAACCTAATTCTGCATAGTGTATTTTCCTGAAAAAAAGATTTTTAAAATACCGTGTTCAAGAGCAAATTAAACTCTGAGTATTTAAAAAGAGAACAATGGTGTTTGCAATGAAGCAACTGCTACCGTTGTCAATAAAACAATTTGATGAAATCCAACGGACAACTTCCAGAAAGTTCATTACAGTTCGCTTCGAGTACGTGACTATCTTCTAGTAATGACAGGTGAGGTAATTGCAGATTTAACGTGGCGGATGGTGGCCTTATAGCCATATTGCCATAGTGGCATGTCTCATCATCGATATAACACAGTGGCGTCGTGCGTTATTTTCTTTTTGAGAATATAGAAAATGGGATGATATTTGTCCCTCCACACATGAACAAAACTTTGCTAGATATTTTTTCTGCTATAAGCGAACATATTGTTTCAGAGTAGAACAAGTTCAGGTACTGGGAATATTTCTCGTAAATCGCAATGCTTTCACCTTTTTAAATTTCACGTCAAAAATTTAACTGATAATATAGACACTAGCTCTGGAAGGATTATTACCTGCATATAAGGATCATTTGTCGAAGAATAAGTTCATTTGGTCCTCGATCATTCCGCTCCCTCTTCATGTTGCCTCTGACCCAAAGTCGTCAAAATGTAATATTTGAATAGCGCCAAGAATGGGCCTAACGGGATGAATAATAGATTCGCATAGTGTTCATTGTTGAAGTCCGATTGTGGAATTACTATGAGCGCAGAAGTGTTAGGCGTCGAAATGGAGAAAGGTCTGATAGTGAATTTTGTATGGAATCGGAGACAGCATTTATACGAGGGATTCTGGTATGGGGTGTAATAACATATGGAAGCAGGTTCCTTCTATTCTTGCTAAATAGAAACGTGAATGCACAAGCCCATACTGCTATAATAACCAGAAGATGCATACAATATGCTGATATGAAGGTTCGTTCATCGCATGCAAATCACTCAACCTTTCCCAATCGTATGAGAGGCAGACCGCTAGGTCCCATCAATAGGCCTTCCAGCGTTTACGGCAAGAGGTTCAGAGACAGCTTGGGACACAATACTTCAAGACGACCACCTATTGCGAAATATGCCTTGCAAAGCTGGAGAGTGTAAAATCGCGTGGGTCACTAACTCACTCTTAATTTTGAAGCAGGTAGTCTGATCATAATAATATTTGAATGATTTACCAAAGTAGATACTAACGTCGAAATTAATTTAACTGAAGATTAAATAAATTTACCAACAAATTATAGTTTTTATTATACCTTTATTTTAATAATTTGATACTCTCTCTAAGCCCAATTGTTCAGCAAAAAATCATCAAATTTTAACAATTATTAGATGCCGCATTTGCTATGTCACATAGTATATGTACAAAATGATACATAACATTAAAAATTTAAAACGTCAACTATGTTCAATGGGAGAGATGAAGGAAAATTAAGTTTGTAGGGTTTTCACTTAAGCACCATATCATCTTTCCTCATTAGTCATTAGAGACCAACAACAGTCTTCCATCGTGGCTGGAACCCTTTTACTCTGATAGCGCTTTTCCATTCTCATTAACTTTTGATGTAATCGTTCTCTTTGTCAGTAGTTTACCACATCTTTTCTGAAAAAAAAAAAACGTAGATGCGAACGAAGGATGAATCTTCAAAGACGTTCTAGATATCCATTGTTCTCGAAGTTTTCTTATAGGGTTGCAATAAAACTTAGCTAACACAATCTTTGTTTTCCAAACCCCGGTGACCAGTATAAATGGTCTATAAATGCCAAAACACTATAAGAATGTCAGTCTTTTCATTTTAAGAGGCAGCTTTTCTGACTAGTTCCTGTGAAACTGGACAACCATTTAAAAAATCCACATAATTTATAGTTCAGAGACATTTATTCACTTATTTTAAACAGATTAACTATCACAATCACAAATCTTTTTAATAAAAAGGCCATCAGGCGTTGCTTACATTTCGAAATTATCCCATAGCTGCGTCACTGAATATAACTCGTACTGTACTGTAGTTGTACAGGTTGTCATTCGAAAATCGTGATCAACACCGGCTACTATACGAAACGTGACCACAACATAATGATGTCAAAATATATGCCGCTGTTATTATTCGAATTTATATTGCGTTGGGAACCCAACAACAAAACTATACCTCTGTGGTTTGCTATAATGATTATTCTAATCTAAATTATGTTCAGGCCCGTAGCCAGAACAATAAGGGTCATCTCATGTGTCAATATACACAACAATGTGTGATTACTCTTCAAAAATAAATGATTTATTATTATTATACATATCTACAGGTGTATATTTTGGATTTTAACCAAACTGTTGTCAAGTGAATTAGATGATTTTTTATAATTATTTCTTGTATTCTTTTTAAAGTTTCTTTGGGTGTTATATAAAAATAACCACATTATGTTCGTGTTCTTCATTTGTTTATTGCCATCCCTCTGTAGATAAAGCAAAACTGTTTTATCATACGAGACGATTTTCATTAAATTTGCCACTCTTCGAAAACAAATATTGACACCTTATCTTTGTTTGTCGCACGTTCTGTTATTAAGTTTCCTACATTTCTGATAACTAATTCATTATGCACCTGGTTCTAAAATAAACATATTAGTATATTTAGGTTTTGTCATTGATTATCTAAATATTTGACAAACTTCGTGAACACGTTATTATAACATGATAAAAAAAATAATAATACAGATAAACTTACAGTCTCTTTAGAACAATGTAACTGTAGGAAAAATAATTAAATGAAAATATTCCAGTTAATTTAATCGTAAAAATCTAACATCGCTATATGAAATGGATTTGAAACAAAAATAAGGGATATGTTTTTGTGTTCGATTTAAATATTTTTCATCCTACCATATTTACGTTTTCAAACAACGCCACTGTATTTTGTTGCATATTTTTGTTACAGGATTTTCTAAATATAACTGTGAATAGGGACAACTATTATCAATTACACTTATATTGAAATTATTGTATCTCTTTTATAGATCGTGCGATTAACGACTTTTGCTTATGAGCGTAATGTATATATATTTTTTGGTATAATCTCAATACATCTGAGACTACCAAATGGCCACCAGGAGTTCACAGCTGTTAGTGTGTATTTTTATTTTATTACTTGCGGTATAATTTAAAGTCGTATTTTGTATGTATAATAATATATATATATTTTTTTTAATTTAATTTAAAAAAAAAATTATAAAATTGTAAAATAAAATATAGTAAGTATATGAAAATAAAACTTTACAAGTTGGTTAAAAATTAAGAAGAAATAATATAATTTATTAAATTAACTAAGAGTTTTTAATTATAATAATTATATAAACATATTACCATATTTTTTAAGAAGTTAACTTAAATTTATATGTTTATATGTTAGATCCAGATATTCCCTAATATATAAAAAATTAAGAGGATTATTTTAAATGTTTTTTGGTTTTTATTATTTTAATAGATTCAGGAAGTTTGTTAAATAATTTTATACCTAAATATTGTGGGGCCCCCTCATAAGGAGAGAGAAGATTGGGCAATTAAGATTATTTTGACACATAACATGACACATAAAACAAAAATAATTATATAATTTTGACTATGCAAGCAAGGGCGTGCACTGGGGGGAGGGCAGAAAAAAATCGATCCTAATTTTTACTTTCTTATACCTAATATAAGGAAGTAATCGTAATTTTTTTCGACCTCAAGAGTTTGATTGATATATACGTTTTGAATCCTCCTGAATCCATTCTGACTATTTTCCGAATGACGTTAGTCTTTGCGTGTACGTGTGTGTGTATGTGTGTACCACCGAATCCAAATCCGAAGCTGTTTAAAGGAACTTAGAAAAACGTAAATACAACCATTCCTACTGACATTGCCAGTGCCGCCGGTGCACAGTGGTCCAAATTTAGTTGAGAACGGAACTAATATTTTTTCCTTGAAATGTCTTAAAAGCACTAAGGAATCATGGGAAAAATATGAAAAAAAATCTTGGCTTACAGATATGGTTTTTAAAAGGGGTGGCATGTCGGGAGCACTAGGTTCCGTATGTCTGTAGGGTTTTTTGACTACGACCTTGTTTTAACCATTTAAAATTATTATAATCATTCTGTATATTAAACGGAATGATTATGAAATAAAAATAACGAAAATGAATTGATAATATTTAGGAGCTTAGGGGTAGTTTTGAAGGAAACACGGGTCAACTTATCACTCAATTCAAACGTAGAATAACAAAAATAGGTCAGTTAAGTAATTTCAGTCACTTTCACTGTCGTCATCTTTTGATCATACATTTGTGGTTGTATCGCTTTCATCTGCCGAACCTTCTTCCATAACCGCTGCACAAAGCGGTTCAGTTTCGGCTTAAGATCTGATTCCTTTAACAGGATTATAACCTCTGAACTAAAAGATGAGAGTTTCTTGTTCGGCAATTTTCTTGAAGATGATATTAATGGATCCGACGAAAGTAGTAACCTATTCAATAAATCTTCATTTGTAGTCACCCTCGAAAACTTTCTGGTATGAAACTCTCTAAACTTTTTAAAATCTTCATTCCGAGATTCCTGAGCTTCCTCAGATTGTTGCCCAATGGGTAATAGTGCAGTTCTTATTATTTCGGATCCGTGAAGTAGAATTTTATGAACTGACGCAGGCATGTAATACCATGGATACTTTTCTACGAACAGTCTGGCCGTTTGCACTGCATATTTGTCGAAAACCTCACAGTTAATCTCGTATCCACAAGATAATGCAGATAGTATAACGCCGAACCTTCTAATTATCTCTTCATGAATACCAGTTATGGAAGCCGATTGAGCTGGATCTTTAAAAAAACGTCTAGCTGTATTTCCGTCATTTATACTTCCATTTCCACCAGGTTTCGGAATGTCTACTAATAACCCCATTTTTTTCCTGAAATCTTCTTGTAATTTTTTTTTTCGCACTTCAACAATGGATTTATTTTCTCCTCGTATCTGCCACTTTTTTATCTCCAATCTGTATGATACATGTAAAAGACATTCGAAATGTCGAATCCATGCATGTAAAGTTGATAAACCAAACTGAAAAGATTGTTCGTCTGCCTGCTTTTGTAAAACTGCATCAATGTTATTCATTTCAACAGGTTTTGCTTTACATAAATAGCAGATCTGAGCAGAAGATGTGTCAGTAAGGGCGTTACAAACCTTTCCGTTTGTCATTGATATTATGCAAATATATCTAATTCTGATGTCTCGGTTCTGAACTAATTAGTTGGCTGAAGTTCTGCTATTTGAGCTTCAATGTGTTGCATTTCTGCCAAAGTTGTGTGGTTTCCTTTTGAAACTGGAAGCGAATCGGTCGACAATACCTCGTAGAGGATGGCCTAGGATTTTGCCATACAATTCGTTTTTCTTGATCTGGTTGCTGAGAATAAAGTTGAAGTGGTACCAAAGATAATAAAAATAAATCACCATCACAATCCCATCTCCTCATATCGTTGTTTATACCGTGAATGTCCAGTACTACCATCGCAACCCCATTTAACTAATAATACCAAATCCTTCGATTGTTCTTCAGTCAAACTTAAAATAACTGGTCCCTGTAATTGAAGTATACGATTTGCAGTGTGATCTAAAAGATCTTGAAGCTGAACTTCTGCCAAGGTTTGCGTAATAGTGAACGCTTTTTTCGAGGGGTAGCATCTTCTCTTAGCTTCCAGAACTCTATGGTAGGCGGGATAAATATCAGTGTTATGGTTTTTCCCCTCTTTTCTTAATAGTAAATACTGGTGCTTTGACAATTTTCCTTCGACAATAAGTGAAACTGCTTCATCTTCATTGTATGGTATAACATTTTCCGTTCTCTAGTCTTGAGCCATGAAGATCTTATCTTTCCAGCACGAGTAGGAGTTGTGAACACAGCTTCTGAGATCAGTTTAGAAGCTGCCTGTTGACCCTTTTCTTTAAGACTTTTTTTTGGCAGCAAATGTAAGTTCCTCAGCTTCATATACTGCTGCTATATTTTCCACTCTCTTTCTTTTCTCTCTTTCTCCTATTTCTAAAAATGATTTCTTTGGACGACCAGTTGATGTACTTGATTGTGGCTCTGCAGAGGGCTCCTTTCTCTGAGCCAAATCTGATTTTTCAAAAACAAATGCTCCATTTAACCAACTGTAATTCCTTTTTTAAAAATCGATCCACAGTATTCGCGCAATTTTCAAATTTTTCAAAAACTTTACTACAAAAACGACTACACTCCTTCTGAAGACGTCGTTGTTCGTCAATATTACCCTCTATTTCAAAGTATTGGACTAAATAATTGAGTAGATGCTTTGTTTGAATTTTGCAGTTTTCTCTGGATTTCTGTCGTAAAATATCGAAAAGTTGCCTTCTCGTTAACATTTTCAATAAAGGACGAAATTTACTAAAAATTAAAATATTAGTATTAACATTATTCGTAGCATTGTTATTAAATAATTATTAATTATTTTATGCCATATCATGTTTAATGTATGTATAGAAAAATAATACATTTTCACAGAGACTCAAAATAAATTAAATATTTTTAAACTGGGGCAGTGGTGGTCCTCAAATATTTGATATGTTTTTACTGATACTTCAAGCTATTTTTTAAATATTTTTCGAGAGCGGGGACTCGCGGGGATTTTTCTGTAGGTCTACGTGAAGTTTAAAATTTACACTGATTTGAGTGAGAAACAATGCAGAAGTTAATGCTTGTGAAATAAATAAATTGCTTACCTGACTAAACTGTCCAATATATATTTCGCCAAAATAGCACACAAAATATTAACTACCACCTCTGAACAAACTCGGGCTACTAAACAAACTTTTATTACATTAAAGCGCACTACATAAATGCTTGGGTTTACCCAGGCGTACAAAGCAGGCAGATCGCCGTAATGACCTGAAATTCTAGGAAGGGATGGTCTGGGTATTTCCGCATGCGCCCCTAAAATTTTATTGAGGTACAAAAACCTTGAGAAAATGGGACTTTTTTCCGCTTTTAAACCAGATCGAAACCACTGTGCGGTGGCAGGATTTTATTCTACCGTTACAATAATAACCCATTTAGGTTGCTGCTTACCTTTTACAATTGCATGAATAATACAGTTTCTATGTTTTCTGCTGAAAACCGTCTCCTTCGTGAGGTGAGCACACATGTGTAAAGCGAAAATGATCTGTCAACATCTACCAATGTAATATTTGCAAGCTTTGTATTCTCCAATGAAGGGACATTTTTAGGTCAACGTAGCAAACCGGCATAATTGCCTATATTGGTCGAGAAATAATCTATACCAACAATGGTATTTTGCATGCATATATTCAAAATTAGCCAAAAATAAAAAAATAATGTACTTTCCTTCCGGTTACATAATTTTTTTCTTGATTCGTTAAGGGACGAATTAATAAACAACAATGCAGTTGCCCGATGTCGAATTAGGAAAAGGAATGACAATACCCTGTATGCACATAAGCCCAAGTTCAAATAATGAGATTAATATTTAAAAAATAAATCTACACTTCCAGGATAACGTTATATTCGTTCTCTGATTATCAGAATCAGACATGAGTCTCTTGAGAATTCTAGTCACAAAATAGCACAACGTAGCGTCAATACCACAAAAGAGCAAATCTTAATTCTATTAATTATAGAACCACTCTACTTCGATCCCTTCCAATAGCTGTTTTTCTGTATAGAGAAAACCCATCAATAGAACGTAAATTGTGTACAATACTTCTCCCAAAGAAACAATGACACTTATTGAGCACATTCGGATACAGGTATTTTTTGTTCGTTTTGATTATATTTTAATTATAGTTGTGTTCACAAAAAAACATCTTTAAACATAAGTAACGTGATTTTCGCAAGGTGTATTCTTAACATTATGATCATGTATTCTATATAGGGTGTTTTAAAAACATGGTGCCAAATTGATATCAGATGAAGAAAGATCAAATATATTTTTTTTAATGTCAATTAATGTTTATTGTTTCGATGATATCATTGAAATGGCGCCGTATGAAAATTTCATGTAATTTATTGAGAATGTTTAGCTGATGGACCTTTACTATTTCAATCATTATTTAATAAATATTTTGATCAGAGGCGTAGTTATGGAAAGGGCCGTACGATTATTACGAAAAAAATACGGTACGCCATTGACAAAAATAAAACATTTACAATTTCCATTTCCAATTCTACATTAAATTTGGTTTAAATAAGTATTCTTATTCTACCGGGCACGGTAGAGCGCGCGCGGATACGAGGACTTTTGTATCGGACCTAAACCCATTTTGTGTACCACAAAAAGGCAGATCATCACGACCCTCAATGAGCAAGATGGCAATACAATAAATGTGCACCGGAAGTTCAGCAGCGATTGTGGGTAAGCTCAGAACTTTGTCAGCCTGGTTACTCGGTCGGAGTCGAAGAACTTTGAATTATCTAATCAAATTTCTGACAGAAAAATGCAAACTTAGAAGACATCTTACATGCAACATTTATAAGTGCTAAGGAAGATACTATCTGCACAAGATGTGGAGAGAAAGAAGAAACGTCTTACATTTCTTGGTGAAGTGTAAGGTTCGCACATATTTATCGGCAACATACGACACCCTACGCCTACAGGTATATTATGCTGACTGAGATCTGATACAAAACAAAATACCCCCATCACCGCGACGGCGACAATTTTCGGAGAATAATAAGTTCGATATTGAGAAGTGAGCGCGGTTCCATTTAAATATAATGAAATAATAAATTTCCGATTAATGCAGAGTGTTCTGTTGCCATTCATGGCCAATATTTTCGGCGCTAAAGGCTTCTAATAAAATACCTGAACTCCCTGTCATGGAACGACATCCTACCTTCATTAGAATATCGAGAAGGTTTGAAGAAGGAGCAAAATTGGCTGTAGGGATATTACAGAGCTGGTAAAAAGGACCCGTTTGCATATTTATCAGGTGCCAGCCTTTCTAACCACTATACTATTATTATCACTTCATGTTTTTTTATCATTTATTTAACATCGGTCTAGTTTCGCTATCAGCAACGCCATACAACTTCGAAATTTTGTCGTGGGACCCATAGAATAACATCCCTTACGAAATATGACGATACGAGCAGGTTTACTCATCCACTATTCCTCATACGGATATGTCGAAGATGCCTCGCTGCTCGTGGTGGATGTCGCAATCGCGGTCGTGGTCGAGGTGGATGTCGATGATGAGTAGACATACCAGAGAGGTTCATCCTTTCAGTGTTCAGTGCTGATTGTGTAATGTACGACGAAGGATAGGTTAGGTCAGGTTAGGTTTGTTGTGAGTGGTTCTCAGTAGACCCTCCACTGTGGCCATCAGCAGGCCTATTGTGGCTCACGCCTAATTATATTTCACACAATAAGTTCAGTCTCTTAATGAAACTGATAACTTTATTGGGTGAGAATGTGTCCAGATCCTCTGGCAGCAGTTGCCCTTTGCCAAATATTGAGAATCGGATCCTCTCCACAGCGGGACAGGTGCATAAGATGTGGTCTGCCTTCTCATCATCCTCCAGACATAGACGGCATGAACTAATCCTGGTAGCTCTTGCCAATACTGGAGAGTTTTCCTTTCAGCCCAGGTTGAGATAGCCATCTTGGCAGTACTTGAGGATATGCCAAGTATTGGTTCTGGTCCGATGAATCGTAATCCCGCTCCTTCTCTGGCTAAGGAGTCCGCTATTTCGTTACCTTCCATACCAGAGTGGCCGGGTATCTAGACCAGAGTCACTTTGTTGTTCTTGCTCAAATGATTTAGAGCTTTCTGACAATTCCATACCGTTTTGGAGTTACACCGGTAGGAGCACGACAAAGGGTATCAAGTAATCTAAATGAACCAATCAGTTACAACGTATCACGATATCTTCCTTCCTACGGCGATGAAAAAACAAATTCGTTGTTCTAACCTCGACGTCGCGCTAGATCTCGATTTAAACGGCGAAGGTAGCATCCTCGGTATGTGAGATCTCATTTAAAAAAGCAGGTTTGTTTACATGTGTGACGTCGATGTAACGACAGCGATCGCTATCCCCAGCGCGAGCAGCGGGGCCCCTTTGGCATGTTCGTATCCTTAGTCCGGTCCGAATTTGAATTAAGGCAGTTTGGGTAAAGGGAAGCTCTACTATCACTGACACCCCAAAGTAACTTCCACGTTCAGTATCTACGGAATGATTTAACCGTTTCCTTCTCAACTTTTCATTGAATGGAGTGCACACTGCATATGGCTGATAATACTTTAAAACCCTGTGTCTTTTTAAGATTAACGTTAAAAAATAAACTTTAATAGTACATACCTACATAAATAAATAATTACATGCAACATTTATTTTTTACGGATACAACAATAAACAATGTATTAGTTTTTATTGAATTCATTTTAAATCTGTTATAAAATGAACTGATCTATATTTAAAATTTAATTTGTGCTATATGTGCAGTGAAAGCATCCCATGTTGCTCCACTCTTCCCTATCCAAATAACACGCAAATACCTTTATAACAACATCGTAGTGCAACTGGTACCACATTCGCCTTTTCATTACGTTGCAATAAAAGCTGTCGCATTCTACGGACGTTATAAATAATTTATCGATGAAGATAAAAGTCAAAAGACGCAACATACTTAGCTTGATTCCGGAGTGTAAATGATATTGCACGTGCGCATTGATCCAAAAGTTGTTATTTCCGTATACCGGATGTATAGATGGGGGCAGTATCGTCATAAGGGCATATTTAATTGACACTTTTATTTTAGTGAAAATTATAGAAAGGTAATTTTGCCCTTTCGAGTATTGCGACCTGAAAAGGCTTTTAAAAATCAAGAGTGGTTTTAAGTTTGTTGGATATGTTTCGATTTTTGACATTCAGGACAAACAATTTTAACTTGTTTTTCATGACCTGTCTGTATATTGAAAATAAATTTGAATATGGATTTGGAGAAGAAATAATCGGTTTTTTAACCTCTTACTAAACGGGATTATGCCACCGAGTTAAATGGTATAAAATAATATAAATCTTTTGGAGTTCCACAAGAGTCTATGCTGAGACCACTAGCCTTTTATGTGGAAAATAATAATTCTGAATACTTCAGTTGTACTTACTTCGATGGTACATGTATTAAAATTAAAAAGATAAGTGACAAATAGCATTGCCCCTGCATAAAAATGACATTAAAATTGATGGAGGCTTCCAAATTTAAATAAATAAGGGAAGAAGAAAATTAATAAACAGGAGTACCAAAGAATAAAAAGAGATAGAGTTACACCCTTATATTTTTTTGAGTTTCACAAAAGAAAATTAATACATGCATATTTTAAATTTATTCTTCACATTGCACAAGGAATTACACTGATTGCAACTTATAGTCAGTCAATGATAAATCACTAGAACGAGCTAAGTCTATTTGATTTTCAGGTATTTAAGTATATTGATTATGATCTATACTAAGAAAGTCATATTGATGAATTATTCTGTTCTCTTACCAACACGTTTTGCGTGATGTAGATTAAATAAACGGCTTGCATATCTGTACTTTATTCTCTTTTTACACTTGTTGATAAAGTGGGGCACTACCGCCTACTAATACCTATTTGACATAAATTGACTTTAAATCTTGTTGGCTTTAGAAAATAACTGTTTATAGCAAATACTTCTCTATATTATGTTGGCAATAATTTCTACAGGATAATCACCCAAGTAACAATTTAAATACCTTTTAGATTTATTTAAGTTTTGTCAGTGTTTTGTATTGGCCAGCTCAAAAAACTAGTGATTTATGTCAGATTTATTATATGCCAAGTGCACTTAAAGATAGTTTTGTCTTAAATATAGTTTTGTCTTAAAGAAAGTTATATCAAACCTAAATTATTTTTTAGTCTTCATTGACTTAACGACTAACTTATCAAGGCATTTGTTAAACCTTCAATAAAACTTTATAGCTGTTAAGTCCAAGTTAGGAGTATTGAGTGTTATAGAGGATTTAGGCGTGTTGCGGTTTTATAATTGCTTTATGAAATTATCTTGGGGTAGATGTTAATGCCAGGTTATAAATCTAAAATGTTTTGAGATCACTAAGTTTCATGTTGAACTTTCATAAAACCAACTACTTACTATTGGAGTTTTAATGAAACAGACAAAAATCTGTAATAAATCAATCTTAAGCATAATAGAGTTTGGTTCCCTTTTTCCAGAATGTAATGTTTAAAATATCACTATAGTCGGACCGCTGTAAGATTGCAATTTTCATCTTAGAGAGTCAAAGCCATAAATAATGTTATTCGTTTTAATTGTCAGCGGTACTCAAACAATATGATACAATTTTCGAAATTCCACGCAGGTCAGGTGTTCGCTTTGTACAACTTAAACAGGAAACAAGGGTCCACCATTTCCTTTTTTTGTGGGTGAAACAATTATCTACCTTTAGCATAAACTGACGTTCATCTCGAGTCGAGTGATTTCCTTTCGATTGTTTTAATACGAATATTTACGCACAGACAAATTCTCGGTTAGTATACGTGTTACCACTTCGGCTACGATAAGTTAAGGAAAACGTAAAATGAAGAATTTATTTATGTTTTTCGGCAAGAACATATTATTTTTTTAGAAGTTTTAGGTCTTTTTTAGGTTTACGTAAATAGATTTTCTATATCAGGGACGCAAAATTTTACCCGCTTAAAATTTTTCTAGTTAAAAATAGCTAATTTTAATAATGTTTGAAGAAAGTTGCAGAGCAGACGTGTGTAGCGTCGCGAAAAACTGAAATTTTAGGTTATGTTATCCGAGCACCATAAATCCTATGGATTTTAAAGCGGTTGTATTATGGGCTCAAAGGGTTTAAAACGAGTTTTAAGATAACTGTACAAGATTCAAGCAATACGATAAGGCCATAAGAACAAATCGACATACTTACAAAGCAATTGGTATTTTAATAGGTATCTTAAGACAAAATATGTTTAAAGTAGAATTGATCAAAACTAATTGGGTTTATACGAACTGCCGCATTTATTTTTAGCAAGAAATGTATAACGGTCAGCCATATTGGAAATGTTCCGGATTGAACAAAAAATGTAATTTGTATCTAATAGAAATGTTTTCTAAAAGCAATTTACTAACACCAAACCATATTATGGACTAATGCTACCGATTTATTAATGTTTAATTCACCGGAAAAAAAAATCATATATTTTTTAAAATTTGTGTTTTTATGGAGCGCACGAATTTTTTTAAGAATTATCTAACCCATGTTTTACAGTAAACTTAGCGTCGTTGAAAATTTTGGCCCACTATGAAAAGTCCCAATACTTCATTATAAGTAATCGATCTATAAGCTGAATCGCTCTTAGTTGTCGCCATATGATTATCTTATAACTAAAGCTGCAAATCGTTTCTGTGTATCATGGTCGTAGAGTACAGATGTACTTACTGTCGCCGGCATTCACCTTGACCGCGAAACTCTTTCTCCAGTCCAGTCTATTATTAGCTTTCGAGTTGTGTACATGTTAAGTCACTTGGGTGTATTGCATATTGTTTTTGTGTTTTTGTTTTATATGTTGTACTGTATTGTTGATATTAATTTAATAATAAAGCATGGCAGACGTACGCAGGGGTAGAAAACAGTTACTTGCTGACAAAGTGAATAAATTCATAGGTGAATTCTCGGATTTATTCTATGATGGTGCTAAAATAATTTGTAAAGTGTGCAAGAAAGATTTGAAGTGCTGGGATAAGCGTGATTGTGAACTTCACGTAAATAGTGTACACCATAAAAATAAAAAAAATGGCGTGCCTTCGATAACACAGTTTATGTTTGATTTACTATTAATGCTGATTACCTGTGATGTTCCGCTGCATATACTCGATAAACAACCATATCGAGAGTTCTGGAATAAATACAATGCCCAGGTGAAGTTACCAAGTTGCACAACGTTATCTAACTATCTACCAACTGTACACGAAGACATGGTAAATAAGATGAAATGAGAATTAAAAAATACACGGTTGTGGTTATCTGTTGATAAGACAACATATTGTAAAAAAAATCTATTTTAAATGTTATAGTACGAGTACTAGATCCTCTTAAACCGACAGTTCCACTGTTACTAGCTAGCAAAAGACAAAGTCAGTGTACAAGCGAAACAATTACCAGGGTGGTGCTGGAGACGTTAGAAAAATTGTCAAAAAGTCAAGTGTTGATGTTTGTGACTGATGGCGCCGTGACAATGCGTTCGGTAGGCCGTTCTTTGCAAGAACAAGGTTGTACGTTTATACATGTTACGTGTAAAGTGCATGCTTTATATCTTGTGGCAGAAACTATTCGAAAATGTTTTCCAGAGGTGGATACATTAATAACAAGTAAAAAAAGTGTTTCTTAAATCTCCTAAACGTCTCCGTGTATTTCATAGCAAGTGTCCTGGTATTCCTGAACCACCACAGCCGATTCTTACACGGTGGGGAACATGGTTGTAGGCAGCTTTTTTTATGCTGAATATTTCCAACAAATAAAAGCTGTGATACTACAATTCAATCCAGATGAGGCTGCAGCTATTAAGGAAAGCCAGACAAAAGTCGAAGATATTTCCGTTGAAACAGCTTTAAAAAATATTGCGAAGAACTATAAACCATTACAAGAAAGCATAAAAAAAGATACAAAACAGTGAGTTGTCGTTAGCGGAGTCACTGCAAATAGTGGACGAAGTAAATCTACTGCTATACGCTATAGATGACGCAACAAATGAGCGCGTTAAAGAAAAGTTCGCAAGTGTGTTAAATAAAGTCACCAGTTTTACCAAATAAAGACAAATATGTGATGGTGCAGCACCAGATCCGTTAAGTGCGTTCAAAGACTATTTGACGTATGCGTGTTTTACATCAGGAGATGTCGAACGGTCGTTGGTTAAAAGGGTAAGTTTTACATACATTGTTATAAATTGTAACAGTTTATTGTTTCTCGTATTAGTTAATTTCGCGTACGCCACTGTCCCACGGAACATTTTTGGCAGCCCTACTTATAACTATGCATAAGGCCCATATACAATATCGTGCGTGGATCAAGTGAGCGTAGCCTTAGATTTATTTGTATTTATGTTTACTTCATTAAATACAAAACGTCCGGTCAAAGCATTTGTGTGTGCCCTTTTAAGTTTTAATATGGTACTTATCCTAAATCAAGTATAGTTTTATAATACTCTTCAGATACTCTACGAGTAAAGAATTGGGCAATTCATTAAAAGTTGAAATTTTTAATATTAGTTTTAAAAAGAGGCATGTAGGCCCTTCACTAGGTGGGCCCCTGTACTCTTATAAGCATTTTAAATCAGTTTTATGGAGTTCTTTTTTTACTTACGTTTATTAGTAGTCTTATAGGATTTCTTTTAGAGCACTTGAACTAAAATTGTTACTTGAGCACCTATGTATTATTACAAAATGTGATATGTAAGGAGAATTCTTCACAAATTGAAAAAAAGTAAAAATCATGTGCTCGGTATCCTAAAAACTTAAAAATGCTAGAAAATGTAGTGTTCAGCTTTAATTTCACCACTGTGAACTGTAGAAATTTTGATAAATGTCACGAGGACAGTCCCTATCGGTGTAAGATAATAGGTCTTCTAAATGTGGTCTCACGTAGCGACTCGATTACACGAACTGTGTAAAACATCGTCCAGTTTTCACTAGAAGCTAAGGTCTCAGATATATTGCAGATAAAAGCACGACAACAGGGGTTTTTAGAGATGATAATGATACAACAGCCGCTTAAAGTGAAGTATTTTCCCAACGAAATTTACGCCTACTTTGAATTCGATTATACACATTCTGTGTACTAAATACAGTACCTAATTAAAAGATAATCAGTTATAATTTCTTTAACAAGACTTCGATAAAAAATGTTTAATATGAGATATTGCGCCAAAATAATGAACGGTAAACGGAGTTAAAGGAGATTGCCGGTGTATTCTCACTGAAATAATATAATACGTAGCAGCATAATTTCAAAATTAGTTATTTTTTGGCATTTGGAAGACAGAACTGGCAGTGCTAATCACACTAAATCTTATACACTTGTATTCTTAATTTTCTGTACATGCCAACGCCGTAAAAATATACCAGGAATGCCATTTAAAAGAACAAGTTTAGTATGTCATATTTCTCTGAACAACGCTGTATAATCAAAAATATCCCTTTTCTAATCCTCTACAACTTATATTTAATGATTTTTCTATTACATCAATAACCTGTATCTGATGCGTGATGTGGCAGTCTTCTTTATCTTGAGAGGCACGAAGCTGATAATAAATGCAAATTATCCATTGCCAATTAGTTTATCAATTTATTTTTGCATAAAAGCTTGAAAATTAAATTCATATTTTAAAATTAAATTTTGATATACCCACCGATATTCACTTCTCTTATCCAAACCTGGTCCAAAATTTGATAGCTTTAACTACATCTTTCTGTTTTAAAATAATTGTTGACATTGTGCTGCTAGAAAAAACTCTATATATTACATCGATTTGTACCTTTGACTTGTCCAGTTTTTTTGGGATTAGGACCACATTTAGTCAAAAAGTACTTTTTATTTTCAAAACTAACACTTCAAATTTCCACATTCAAAGCAGTATAAATTTAAGTAACAGGCTGTTAAAAAATCTCAAATTTGAACCCGGTTCAGCATAGGTGGATGTGCCAGGTAAACTGTACACGCTTTATAATTCATACTGTTCAGTTTGAATTAGGACAAACGACTGTTCTGTTTTACATGTTTATTATTATTTTAAAATACGAACGCATGTGCACACACAGACACAGACAGATTAATTGTTTTACGGGCACGGTGAAATAGATTTCGGCTTGAACATTATTTTCTGAAGCTTAATAAATTATACAGGCCTGCAAAATAAAACTTATGGTGGGGGGTTTCTATATTTTAATGTAATTCTGTATGACTGTTTCATGCCGAATCCAAAAATGACCTGCATTTTGCTCTATCACGCAAGGTTTTTTCACAAAGTAAAAATACATGAACGGTTTTCTAATAAAATGTATTAAAATAATGCGTTACAGTAAAATACTTCTCACTTTTAATTACAAAATTTAAATCAAAATTTACAAGTACCTACAAGAAAATAATATTACAAAAAAGTTGTTAACATTTTTACATGTCTCGTTGCGAATGAAAACGCTTTCTTTTACTTTCAAATGAACGCTTAGTTGAAGCCTGTTTATGTGAAGTTTCACCTTCAGAAGATTCTCTCTTTAAACACCAACAATAGTCAGCCATCATGGCGACGTTCCATCTTCCTTGATATCTCATCTTCATCTGTTTAATGTCCTGGTGAAACCTTTCACCTTGTTCTTCACTCACCGCCCCGAGATTTTCTGAAAAATAGTCAAGATGGGAATGAAGAACATGAAGTTTCAAACTCATATTGCACTCCAATGTTTTATAATTTTCTAACATATCGTTGACCATATTCTTGAAATCAGGATCTCTGTTATTACCTAAGAACTTTTGAACTACATTTTTGAAGCCAACCCATGCAGCCTTTTCTTTATCATTCATTGTTGAGTCAAACACTCTGTCTTTCATTAACTCTCTAATTTGTGGCCCAACACAAATATCTTCCTTAAGCTTGGCTTCTGATAAACTAGGAAGCTTTGAACATAAATACTTGAAGCAATTACAGTTTTTGTCGAGAGCTTTAACAAATTTCTTCATTAGCCCCAACTTAATGTGTAACGGAGGCAGAAGAACTTTTTTCTGATCGACCAAACTTTTTTGTACAACATTTTTTGAACCAGGTACTAAATTAATTCTACGTGGCCATTCTTTCTTTTGCCAATGTTCACCTCGTGCTCTACTGTCCCATTCGCATAAGAAACAGGGCATTTTAGTATAGCCAGACTGTTGGCCTAAGAGCATACCTAAGATTTTAAAATCTCCACATAACATCCAGTTGTGGTCTGCATATTTCACCTTTTCAAGTAGGAGTTTCAAATCTTCATATCTTTCTTTTAAATGAACAGAGTGTGCAACCAGGACTGATGCGTATATATTACCATTATGCAACAATACACCCTTTAAACTCCTTGTAGATGAGTCTATGAACAACTTCCAGTCATTTGGTTGATAAATGGATGCTCCTAACTTGCTAACCAATCCTGGAACATCATGGCAGTAAACAAGGGATCCCTCTTGATCAAAGTCTTCTAAAAATTCAGTTTCACGTTTTCTATACCATGAGAATGTCGTTCCTGGAAGAAGTAAATTTTTTTCACTCATCTAGATCCCAAAAGTTCAGCAGACTCTTTTGAAAGTCCTAAGTCACGAATTAAATCGTTTAGTTCATTCTGAGTAAAAGAGTATAATTCTCTGGTACAGCAGGTACAGGTACATCTGGCCCATGCGCTACTGGCCTTATTGCTGATGGAAGGTTCGGATAAAATATTTTTTTCTTATTTTTAATATTAAAGCCACTTACGTCACACAAGCAGAAGTAACAATCTTCTGCATGATTGCTGGGTTCTCGCAACACCATTGATATGCCGAAAGGTAAGGATTTCTTTTTATTTTGAGTCCACTTCCGTAACGATTCAACACATGTATGACAAGCTTTGTGTGGCGCCCATGTTTTGTCTTAGTCTCCAAGCTTTACACCAAAGTAAGCATGATAACTTCTTTTCACGAATTCCGTAATATTTCTTTGTCTTTTTTTTAACTGTATATGAACCACAAATGTAACAAAACACATAGGCGCTGTTTTTACAATGTCTTGAGGACATGACGAATTTTTAATAACTTTATCACGCTATTATATATCTACTGTAAGCACACGTTCAACCACAGTTAACTTACTACTGACTGCTGTATGTGCTTTTCGAATACTATGTGTATATTCTGATTCTAACTAAAAACGTCTAGATTAAAAGGCAGTGGTCCTTAACAATTTTATTTTAAAAAAGATATGTATTAATTACTAATAATGTCGTTATGTATGTTTAGAGTAAACAGTGCGTAATACACGAAAACTAATAATACTGCAGAGTTCAGAACGACTTACTCTAAAAAATGTAAAAAAAATTGCAGACCCCTAAAACCATGCAGGCCTGTGTTATTTGTTAAGTTATATATGTTGATTTAATAAACCCAGTGAAAGAAACTGTTGTATATGTACAATATTATTTAAGCATGCATGTATGCAGCAACATTACGCCATTCATGGATATCCCACGGCGTCAGATCATCGCCACAGAGTTAAGATCACGTTTCAAGTTGCTAAAAAAGCTCCACACAGCAAGAAAGTAGATTGTAGTTACTTTTAATTTTTGTAGGGTTCAGTAAAAGCCAAATTTTAAGGGCATATTTAAATGGTAAAGAAATTAACGTAACTGAAGAAGCAGACTATTTAGTTTAATTATATATTTTAAGCCTCTGTTCTCTTAATTATAATATTTCAGTTCAAAGCACATAATATCTTATTTATCAAGAGTACGATCTAATAAAAATAAATAAAAAATTCAAAAAGAATCCTGAACAAAAAATTAAATAGATATCCACATTTTATCACATATCGATTGTCATCCAATAATTGTAAATAATAAAATGCCATATGTGCATCGTAGTATTAATAGATACAATATTTCGAAAGAAAAATATAAGTATTACACACTTACAGTATGTAGGTAAGTGTAAAATATATGGGTATGTATAACGTACACAGTACACACGTAATATTGATCTCAAAATTGTTGGCAATAACATATGACGACTATAGAATATCTGAGATGTATGGAATCAATTAAGTATGAAGGGGAAGTTTTGGTGAATTGATGATAAGGTTATACCGGAATAGGAGTTGGAACTGCTTTCCGCTGTCGTATGTCAGTATGTCCATCACGTAGACGAGTGAGCAGACGTCCATCCAAACCCTCAGTCACCCAACATAGCCTAACACGTAGCTACGTTTGTACTGATACAAGATCTCTTGACCCTACTTTTCAGTTTTCCCTCGCTCTGCCCTAAATTCGTTCTTTTATACGGTTCACTTTATTTGTGAAGCCATCTCGAACATTATTTTATTAGATATTTACCAAAAGGTGCACGTCTCAATCTGATACTAATAATTATAACATTTTTGATAAAACAGAACAATTCTGGAGCTAATAATATGATTGTGTGATCTATATCTTCCACACTGAATATACAGGGAAAACCAAAATGATATAAATCAAATTTATAAGTATTTTTCCATGTGAACTCCTTTAAAATTTAGTATTTAAATTAAAGAATCTTAATCGTGTTTCAAGTGTGGTATCACTGATAATAACTCTACAACTTTTTCACTACATACTTAACGTTGGCCTATTTCCTCCATCAAGGTCATAAGTTGTCTAGGTGAAACGACGCTGTCTGCAATAACATCGAACCGATATAAATAACTCTCTAAATTGCAAAATATATTTTTCAGGTTTTAGTAACCAGGACGTTGCCTTATAAAGGCTGCTTTTAATTTGGTTTGTGTAGGGATATTCCCTACAATCTAATGATAGCAACAATGTGTAAACATTGGTAATGCCTTCAATAAAAATAAATACGGTAGACTGCGGAGTACCCCATGGAACCGTTCTGGGACCTATACTTTTCAACATTTATTTGAACAGTCTTTTGGACCTACATTTATGTGGCGACATAATAAGTTTTGCTGACGATACAGCTATATTATAGACTGTTAATAATTGAAGCAATCTTTAAAAAAAGGCTGAACAGGATTTCAAAAATATAATTAACTTTTTTAACAACAAATTGCTGACAATAAAGTACACAAAAACTTATTATGTACCATTTACTTCATATAGTAGCAACCTGCCAGATTTTTACACATTAAATATACAAATGTAAAGTACAAATGTTTCTATACAAAGCTCACAAAATATTAAATATCTGGGTACCTATTTCGACAGCTCTCTAAAATGGGATGTTCATGTGAACTATGTAACCAATAAACTCAGAACACTAATTCAAGTGTTTGTCTCAGATTCTTAACATAGAAAAGTTAGAAACCATATATTTTGTTCTAATAGAAATTCATTTAACATACGGCATAGTAGCGTTGGAAGATTTGGCAAATAGCCATCTAAATAAGTTAGAAGAAATACAAAAATATATTTTAAAAATAATTTATAAAAAACCCTTTCTCCTCAGAAGAGCTATTTGCTGAAACCAAAATATTAGACAAGACAAAAGTCTAAGAATTGATGGGTATACATAGAACTAACGATTATCACAAAATATCTCTCCAGGTCTCGGTGAAGGGGGCTACAGAGCTTCAACGACCCATTCCTAATATAATCTAACCGTATGAAATCTTCTTAGACAATTCAGCAGTCATCAACACTATCATGCTGCATGATAAAATCATTCTTACATTAAACGGCATTGCTCAGAAAGTATTTGTTAAAAAAATAAAAAACGCGGAATTAATTATCGAAAGATTTGATACAAATTTATGAAGAAAATCGTTTAATTTGCTTGTCCTTGATATTTCGAAAAATACCTGTTCCATCACTCCATGGTCGAACGGTAAGAACACTTGCCTCTCACTCCAGAGTCTCGAGTTCAATCTCCGGCTGAGAAACCGGAAATTTTTCGAAAGCAGGAATTAATTCTAGCACACTCAGATACTGGTCTTGTGTCCGATAAAATATCCATAGAAAATCTTCTTTTCTTCCGAAATATCCATTTTGAAAAGGATTATAACGAGTGAATCGTATGACCGTAGATTAGAGTTACCGAATCTCTCTGCCATTCCGGTGTGTCGGACAAGGGTGAATTGACCAAGCACCGTAGTCGACAGTCCATACGTAAGTGTAAATCTGTAGGTTGTACAACGTAGACATACAATTTCTATATTTTATATCGAATATGTCGCGTAGGTAATCAACGTATATTTCGCGATCTCCTGGCTTAAATTATGATGGAAGTGTCGTATGATTGGTTTTTCTTTCATCATTTATCAGATTGTAAGCGACACGTATCTAGTGCAATTTATAGACAAAATTAGCAAAAGTACCTAATGTATTTTCATATTTGATTTAATTGATCTAATATTCGTGATTTGGTAACTCTACAGAAGATTTTTCATCATGTATCTTCAGTCATGTATTTTTTTCGATATTCAAAACAAAAAAAGATTTTAAAAAAATTGAGGACAAAGTATGTGCCACTAAGAGTAACGTAAATTTAATTTTATTGACATTGCCTCAAAGCGAATTGGGTGGTAAATTAATAAAAGAACATTCTGAAAACAAGATTCCAATGTAGAAATTCCGAGTTTCAAAACACAAATTTCAAAATATTTGCACCGTTTAAAACATTGACAACTTCTTAAGAGAGTTAGTATATTATTATCTACATTTACTATAATAAGTGTAATTATTTAGTGTTGCATGCTTCGGGTAAGTTTTTGACATTGAAGTACCATGAACTATACTAGAATCTTCAGAATAGAACGGTGTTAAAATTTCTTCTTTTTTAATCAAAAGCTTCTCATGTATACCCGCGTACATGCCTATACTTTATTGCCATTAAAACAAGACGTAAAAATATTTACTGCCATATTATTTAAAAAACCTCAACATCAGTAATTTCACCGATGGCGTAGGCAACTATTTGGTTATTGAATATTGTAATATGATCATGAATTCAAGGCACGCAAGTCAACTTTCTTTTTTTAATATGATTCACTTCATCTTTTGAGGCTGTCCGCCACTAGCTACTGGTAAAATGAAAAATTAGACGCTCATTGCTTGGCCACCATTTGCATATAATCACTGGCCGGTGGTGATAATATATGGGGATATGCCAATAAATAAGGAAATAAGCATTGGGGAAAATTATTAAAAGTAAACTGGTGTTGGTTAAGTATGTTTCTCCATTGTCCTAAGAAAAATAATTAAATATAATCATATAAATAGACGAACCCATTATAAATTAGTTACTAAATACTATTGATATTTGTCTCTATAATTATACGTCTGTCTCTATACATGTAGACAATGGAACAAGAATATTCTCTTTGTCAATAGGGAATTTCAAAACTGAAAAATATATTTTGTGTACGATGCCTTATAAAGTACTAATTATGACATTGTTTTGCGATCATAAAGTACCTCTTTATAGTACTAGTAAAATAAAGTAACCTTATTTTACTGGTATTATAAGATACCGTACGTCAGTTGTCAATGTCAACATAATTACTGTCAGAATAAATTTATTTAAATTTACATTGTAACTACATTTACATTGCAACTAAATATGAAATAACAAACATTATTGCTTTTTTATTTTCGGTTGCCCGACGATGGACATTCCTTCCGTGACCTCCGAACCTCACAGGTGGAGTGCCAGCAAATTACCTACAGCCACCCATAGGGTTAGTGGATCCCACAATCATGTGTCCTTAATAGACGGAGAGAATCGAGAATGACCGCTGTCTGCATTTGTCCTGCCAACCACTTGGCTGATTTTTGACAGACCGGTCTTCAATTTCGAAAGCAGCGTAGGCTTTATCTCTCCGAATACAACGATTATTAGGAGGACCATCTTGACCGAATAGCCTGGGTACAGCACTTGAATTTCGTACCAAAGATTGCCATATTTGGTTCACTCTTCAAGGTGATGTTTTTCTCGGCAAGGGCCAAAAATTCGATGACATACATCACCTTAGTTTGATGGTCGAGGAGGATTATATCAGGTTTCTTGACTTAGATTAGCCTGACAGTCGGGAACGAGTAGTTCCAATAAATGCAACATTTCTCGTTTTCGATGATGGATTCAATATTTTCGAGGATGCAAGGCATCACTGGTGTCTGGTCTACCCCGTATGAGTGCCTTAGGCGCTAATATTGCACTCGCAAGGCCGCGTTATGTTGGTGGATGTAGGACGAAATCGCACATGTGGGGCATGCAGAAAGTAAGTGCATGACGATTCCGGCGCCTGACGGCAGGTCCTGCAGTTGATATTAGGAACTTCTACATGCCACAGGTGGGTACGGTAGACCAAGGTGTTGATAACACCATCCTGGCAAGCCATAGTGAATCCCTCGGTCTCTGAATTAAACCCGGCCAACCTTAAAAAGGCGAATGTCAACTTGGTCGATAAATCCAGAGTTTCCATCTTCTTATAGAAGACACCATGACACCATGGTTTATCGATGTGCTGTTGAAACAGTTTTTTCTGTTAAGCATTTCTGATTTGGACTCTCAGATGATTTGAATGAAGCTCAGTAACTTGTTTAAATTTTCTCCTTAGAACACCATTTGCGGTTAGCAGTGTCTGTTTCTTCGTATAAATGTCTGGATTTTAATGGAAATAGGGAATATTTAACGGAATGTATATCTGAGATCTTTACGAATTGTTCCTTCAGGAAATATTTGCTAGAAACGATATTTTTAAGAGGAAGATGAAGAAATAAATTCAGGCGCAAATAGATGCAAAGGATTCTACAAAATGTTGCGAGGATTGCGCCCTCTGTTGTCACCAGACCTCAGTCCCATTGAACATATGTGGGATATGTTCAAAAGAACCATACGTGACCATCAACTTCATTCACAAAAAATAAGAGACTTGAAAGAGATCATTCCAAGAATTTGGGCCAATGTCTCCCAAGATTATATCAATAACCTCATTGAATGTATGCCTAGACGACGTCAAGCTATTATTGATGCAAATGGAGGACACAGATTTTATTGAAATTGAGGAACCGATTTGCAGCTTCAAACGAAAGTTGTATTTTTTAAATTTGTGCTCGATTTAATGAAAAGTGAATGGAAATTTACATGTTAATAAAATGTACTATAGTTCCCAAACGAAAATGCGTTTTCTCAAAATATCCTCAATTTTCTTAGAGTAGTTTACTTGCTAGAAAATATTAAAATTATTTTATCTGATTTTTTTAATTAGAAAAATTAATTAATAAGTAATAACAAAATATAAATGCAAGAAAATTCTTTATAAGTATTATATAAACTGATATTGAAATAAATTGAGTTTACAAAAAACGAAAAGTATATAAATAAAATTAAGAAATAAAATATTGACTACTAACAAATTTCGAAAATCATGAAAATATTCATAAAAAATTAATGAATTTAATTGTTACCACAAATTACGACTCAATAATGGGGGCGATAGTCGTAGTGTATTTGTTTTGTCGAATAGGAAATACATAGAAATATAATAAATAAACTTTTAAATTGTGAATGAAACTATTAAACTAACTGAAATGCATACAAGACATAAGACACTGTACGAAGACCACAAGGGAGCAATGTGCAGTTGTACGTGTTGTGCAATGGCCATAGAGGTAACCTTGTTGGTATTTATCACATCTAGCCAAGTTAAGACATAACCAGAGGTAGACGGTCCGAATCATGGATGGTTAAGGGGGCATGAATCAGTTCTGAACTTAGTGTCCCTATGGTGCCGGTTACTAAAATTATGACGCATCTTTGAGCCTCATAACAGCCCCGTCTCATACTGCCCAATTTGTCTAAAACCTTCGTGTGGATTTCAGAGAGTAAAGTTTATAACGAATTAATATATTATTGTGTTTAATATTTGTATTATTTTATTCATAATAAAAGTATTTTAACGTAATTAAAGATTTTACACCATTAAATGCACTCATTGTCTGAAGCTTTAGGTGGTGTCAGTATTTTGCGACAAATTGTTAAATTTTATTTTTATTTTGAGTAAAAAGTGAAACGTTGAATAAATATACTTAGGGAATTTGGATGTCATTCCAGAGTCAGAATTTAATCCCAATACTGTATTTTGAAAAATGTGAGACATAATAGTAATAAAATAAATTGTAATTTCTAACAATGTACTTACAAATATATACAAAAAGATTTAAAATAGCTTTTATTTACGTCATGACATCCAAATCCAAACAAATCTATTGACAAGTCACTTAAAAAATTACAATACTGACCGTATAAGGCGTATTTGTATTCATTAGAGTTAATTTAGACTCTTTGATCTTTCCTACAAGATGAGATGTTCTCATAGTACTAACAAATTAAACGAGTTCAATGAGTTTTTAAGAAAACAATACTTTTATAAACAACGAAGAGCGATATTACATACATGTGCTACAGTATCTCGCATGGAGCGCATTCAGCAATGGCCATTTTCGAATGTACTTAATAATTATGTCACCCATATACCTATATGGGTGACGTAATTGTACAATTCAGATCAAAAATAATTTGACACAGCATGTCATCAATGCGATTTGATCAAGTTACCATTGTACGGCTTATCTGATTTGTCGCGGTTGTGGATATTGATTTGCCTTAAATTGTAGTGTAACGAACGTTTACGTAATGCTGTAATGTCAACTAAAATTTATATTAGAAAGAAAATGGTATTGCTAAAAATGATCCATTCTTTGACTTACACATTTCCTTTTCTGTTAATAAATGAACAAATACACGTTTGCAATATATCTTTACAAATTTATACAGGAAATAATCATCAGCTGTCATTAGAACTGAACATGCAATGGTACGATTCACTCCTACATTAGTCGATCAAAGAACGGCATTTAAATATTTCGTAAAAATCATGTATCACAACTCTACATACATATGTTTAATAAATCTAGTTTCTATTCATGTTTAAGCTAGGCGCACATCTGTCCGCATCGGACCAACACCATATATAAACAAGGTCTCATGCTAGTCCACGCGAACATACTTCAGTCACACATTCGACAATTGATCCCACAGTTTTACGTTTTTAGTACCAAAGTATAGTTATGTAGGTTAAGTGCATCTCAGCTTATTATTCGTTTTTCTTTCGAGAGATTTCACACTATAATTAGTGTTTTTAAATTATCAATGTAGATATTCATAAACATGCCATATAAATGCAGTGTGCCGGGTTGTAAAGGAAATTATGTGAATGTGTCAAAAGTGCATGTGTTTTCTTTTCCGGAGGATAAAAGCTTGCGTAAAAAATAAATTTCAGTTATTCCTAGAAAATGATGTACACTTTCGAAGTACAGAAAAGTGTGTGAGCCTCATTTTATCAAAGGGCAATTGAAGGGATGAGGTGTTAATCAGCAAATTGCTAATTTGTCAGAAAAACGGATTTAGCAATTTTTATTACACCAGAGACTTATGTTGTTGCTCAGCTTCTTTGTTCATTTGATATTTAAGCATCTAGCCATAGAAACGTAACGAAACATTGGTGATAAGAATAAGTTGTAACATCACAACACCTTTATTGAATAGGATACTCCAATTTTTAAAACAGTGTCAGTTAACACGTTTATCCATCCACCCCTTTAATTCATTACAGAAATCTCTGGACTAAAGTCCTGAGCAGGTTTGTTATTTCCTCGTGAAAAAGTATGATTTGTTATTCCTAGCAAAAAAGTAGCTGAAATGGTTTACATTATATTTAATAAATTATTGCAATGTTATGAGGTAGAATTTTTGAATATTCATAATATGAGAGTTTTTAACACTGACGTGGTTTTCCACAAAACACCAAAACACCACATAGTGATCTTGACCCGCGCTTCGCTAAGTTGGCATTATCGGGAGATGATTAAAACTAACCTTATGCTAACAATGTATTCGAGTTATACTTTAACTATTGTGACAGTTCGGTGAATCGTGACTAACTGACCAATATAACTAATGGATTATATGAGATTGGCTCTCTGTCACTATTTATACTATTTTTAAACACTGTAATTTCCAGACTTTCAAATGCACCCAGTCGTCTAGTATTTGTTACATTCCTAACTAATCTTAAATTGCTACTATCTATTTTATAGTTGTTCCCAAACGCATGTTGAGGAATACTAGATTTATCTACTGTACCATATTTGAGATGAGTCATATGCTCCTTGAATCTAGTTTGAATTGATCGTCTGGTCTGTCCAACATACTTTTGATTACAGTCCTTACAACGAATTTCGTAAATTACTGACTTTTCGTTTGTTTCAGTCTTGTCCTTTGGATTTCCTAAAAGTTTTTCTCGATGAATGAACTACTGTCATACCTATCTTACAATTGTATCGATTCGACACGATGCTCGATTCACCCGTGCTATTGGTAATATTTTTAAAGATAAAATTAGTGACAAAAAACGATGTAAAATGTGTTTTATTATATCGTAGAAATTTTCTAGTTTATATCTTTGAATTTTAAATCTAGAAACTAATTTCATATTCATTTTCACAATAATTTATCAATCGAAGCAGTAACTTCTTACATAATTAAATAGGTACATGAATTCTCCCGAATTTTTGCGCTGAAATTTAGTTTTTCCACCAAAAAATGGAATGGGAGGCGATATAAGGGCTCAGTTCATGACTGGCAACCCCATTTTTACAGGAAGCCTTACCAAATGGTAAAAATTTAGAGCCGTTTTTTATTCGTTTTTAGTATACACAAGGCAAATCACGCCAGCTCGATTGGACTAGCAGGGGTTACGTTACTCCTCAGCACTGAGGCTTTGGTTATCGATGTTGCTGATAGGACGTATAGTATCTCTTTACACCGAATTATCATATATTGGTGTCCAAATTCTTCGTTTTTTTCATTCATTATTTTTTAATTTATCCGCACTTATCGTCTTTCTCTCAGCTACTCAGAAGCAAGTGTGTTTTGCCAAAAAATTTCATTCGATGTGAAGCGACACGATGCGGACAGATGTGTGTTAGGTAAGATTTGATTATTGTAACATTATAATAGATTTTTAAATTACAAATTGTGGCGTTATCCTTTAGATTTTTTAATCTTTCCAGAGTTACAGGAGAGGACTTTACAATTCCCTACCCTCTATTTTCACTCATGCTGAGAAAGTATAATAACATACATGTAATTCTCAATGACCAGTGAGTAACGTTAAACAGATAAATTGCTGTATATTTTATTAAAGGTTGTTTAATAAATGGATGTTAGAATTAGGCGATACTACAATTATTCGGTCGAGGGGATAATCCATCAGGACCAGGAAGTAGTCAAGATTGAAGTTTCATGGATTCTAGATGCTGAGTAACGTCTGTGTCGGACGTGGGGCATCTCGGCATCGGCAACAGAAGGCAGAAGCAACGTCGAGAGTCCCGAGCGTCACATTAAGTGGCTGGCTCTTAGTTTGACCGTGAGCTATTCGGTTCCCAGTTGGGATTCCCTACCAAGCACCGACATCCACCCTTCACCCACCTCTCGAAGCCGGGATCTCAGGAGGCCTCCTTGGCCGCTCGGCCGCTTCCCTTTGTCTACCGTTCTTCAGGGAACCGATTAATTATTGCCGGTTGATCCTCGTTTCACATCATAACATAAACTGGCCACCGGCCACCAACCGCACTCCTCTTGCCTCTCTGTTCTTTATAGTTTACCTGAGAGGTACAAATATACACTTCTATAATACAGTTCTGGCCATTCCTGCTGCTCCAATTATTCCTGCTTAAAAGCATTGACTTACAGAAACTTATTAACGCATAAGCTACATCTTAATATTTTAAAATAGTAGGAAAATGAAAATACAAAATTAAAGATTAAATCAACCACATTGTTTATAATATTTCTCTGGCCAAACTGCTACACATGGAAAACAAAATGTTTTTAATTAAAATAATATTATACTGGATCTATTAAACATATGATAATTAATTTCATAATGTTACATATTTTGTCAAATTATTATCTAAATATCATGATTTGTGGGGATAGTTACAGGATGATGAGTGTGAATTTTCGCTAATATTTTTTTTGTCTTATTTAAAACGGAAAAAGGTACCAGTGTTGAACTGCATAAAAAAGGTACTATTACTAAATTTCGATAGGAGCCATCGTTTTGGAGTTATTTGTATTTTAATATTGCAATACAAGTTATGCAATATTATGCATGCAATAATAGAAGGTAACTAACTACGTATCTCTACAAAAATAGTTCCACAATATTGTCAACTATTGTTTTGTAGAGCAATTTAAAATATCGCTTTACGTAATGAATCATGTAATTTAACAAATGTTTATAAGTAACCAATTTTTTTTTTTTATTCTTGATCATCTTCTGAACTTAAGACACAAACTTAAAATAATATTAAAAATTTATTTTGTCCTTAAATTACATGTTTTATTATGTAAAGCGATATTTTAAATTGCTCTACAAATAATAGCTGAAAATATTGTGGAATTATTTTTATAGAGGATTATATTTAATTTAATTTTAAAAACGTCCAAATTTCCAAGCATATGGAAAGTTTCACGACTCTGTCCCGTTTTTAAAAATGGGAGTAGGGATGATGTTTGTAACTATCGCCCTATTGCCATTTTATGCAATTTTTGTAAGGTCTTGGAAATTCTTTTACACTGTTATATATATGATCATGTAAAAAATATAATTGATGTAAATCAACATGGATTCATGAATGCTAGATCAACTACAACTAATTTGGTCTGTATAACGCAATATATTTCAGACATTTTAGATAGTCAAGGACAAGTTGATGTTGTTTATACGGATTTCTCCAAGGCCTTTGATCGCCTAGATCATTCAATTTTAATAAATCGCTTAGACCAATATGGAATATCGTCAGATGTCATAAATATACTTAGCTCGGATCTCTCCAAGAGAGTACAATATGTGCAGTATCATGGTTATAAGTCTAACAATATAGATGTACTGTCAGGAGTCCCGCAATGTTCCATTCTTGGTCCCCTTCTATTTAATATATTTATAGATGATATAACATCCTCTCTCATGATGACTGCGCTCGGCTACAGGATGTATTAAATCAAATTAATGATTGGTGTTTTGCCAATAATCTACCTCTTAACACTAAGAAATGCAATGTGATGTCGTTCAGTAGGCAATTAAATCCTCTAGCCTTTGCTTATCAAATAGACAATGTATTCTTGGCTCGTCCCTGCTTTATAAAAGATCTGGGAATTACATTTGATAGTAAACTGTCTTTTAATGAGCATGTTAACATAATACTAAAAGTAGACTATAAAAATCTTGGATTTGTAATAAGAAATAGTAAAGATTTTGCTGACCGTCGCACAGTGATGCTCCTGTATAACGCATTCATAAGATCACGCCTGGAATATTCGCCCATAGTATGGTGTCCAACATATGTCGCATATATAGACAGTATTGAAAATATTCAGCGTAAATTTCTCAAGTATATGAATTTTAAGGAAAACAGAATTTACCCCACTATTGGTTTTCCCCACGATTTGCTATTAAACTTATATAATTTTATGTCACTGAAGGAAAGAAGATCCATACACTCTATCATTTTTCCACACAAGATAAATATGATTTTGATTGTCCACAAATTCTCCAACACCTTGGCTTTAACGTACCGAGATTAGCCTCGCGCTCTCCTGAAACATTTCATCTGTCCACTCCTCGAACTAACCTATTAAAAGCATCGCCACTCTTTCAAGCTTGCTCTAATTATTCAGAGGTTAAAGACAATATTGATATATTCAATTGTAATATAAAGGAAATAAAGAACAAATTCTTAAAAAATTAACAATTTACCTAATAGATCTGGACTACTTAGTGCATTAGTAATCTGTTTATTCATTTTTTTTTGTATTTTTGCTCTTTTTTTATTATTATTAGCTACTAGTCACTGTGTTAATTTAAATGTTTTTATAACATTTTTTTATTTTTTTTTCTCTAATTTTGTCTGTCAATCATTTCTGTATTATGTTATATACTGCTATTTTAAAACTATATTTTGTAAAACAATGTATTTAAACGTTGTGTAACTGTCGGCAGATATTTTGTTGCACTATTTGTTTATAGTTTGCGTTCCTATCCCGTAATTGGTAATTTACTGTGGGATAGTGTAGTTAAATAAATAAATAAATAAATAAATAAATTATTGCATACATCCTGAATTGCAATAATAAAATACAAATAATTCCAAAACGATAGTGTCTATCGAAATTTAGTAATAGTAACTTTTTTATGCAGTTTAACACTGGTGCCTCTTTCTATTTCAAATCTTAAGAAAAGTAAAACAAAAAAATTATAGCGAAAATTCACCATCACCCCTCTCTGTAACGACCTCAACAAATCATGATATTTAGATAAAAATTTGACAAAATATGTAACATTATAAAATAAACAAATGGTCGACATTTAACGTTTGCAACTTAAGACTTTCGAATTTATTGACAAATAACTATGTTGTACTTACCCCTTTAAGGGGTTGTAGCTCCCTTATGAACCGATTTAAGGCAAATGTTTATATACAAAACTTATCTTGTTTTTTTCTAGTTCTATCACCCCCTTGAAAGAAGGTACTTAATTATGGGACACCCTGTATAAAAGGGACTAAGTGATTTATTGTTTAGGAAAAATTAGACATCCCTCCATGCAGCTCCAGTAACTGATTTATAACCTTCTATAAGTTATAATATAATTTTTTATCACCTAAAGCTAAATAGTCAAATAAACTTTTTATGATTTATAAACGCCAATCTTAAACTTTTTTATGATGTTTCAACGTCAAATTAACATTGCTTGTGTCTCGCTCGCTTGGAATATTAAGAAGTGGTGATACGTCTGCTCTGGATTAAGTTTCTTATACAAACGTAAGGGTAAAAAGATTTCCAGGACCGGAGCCAACATCATTTTTCATTAATGAATTTATACAGAAAATAGAAGAAAAACCAATATTATATTATAAAATAAGCAGTATCATTTCCCCTTCCCATAATATTCTTTGTAAGTCAGTGATAGATCTCAACCGCATAAGAAATAACTAAACAACCTGTTACAAACTTTACCCAGATATTCGCCTTAAGGGTGTTAGCATGCCCTAGTCGCCAGGATTACCAACAGAAATCTTTTAATCGCTGTTAAAATTTGTCTATTGACGAGAACAAAAATGAAAACCAATAATTCATCTTAAACACCATATGGATTTAATATATAAAATTACAGGCAATATTGATACGTCTTTTTGGAATAAGAAATACGTATTTGGTGGCATAAAAAAAGATACGCATTAGTATTGGCTGTAATTTTATATATGAGATCTATATGGTGTTTAGGACGAATCATTTGTTTTCGTTTTTTAATATTACTAACAAAAACATTTTAACAGCAATTCATACCTAGATTTAAGTTGGACACTCGGTGAAACCGCACGTTTAAAGCAAAATGTGGGTGCATTGCAATAAATTACAACCACAAAGCTACCCCTGACAGTCATCTTAGTACTGGAAGACTGCAATTTTGAACTTTTCCCTCTGCATTAGACAGAGAATATGCTTGCATATAAGGTGTACGTTTGTTAGATCGAAATACACAATTATTAATTAGATATTCAAATCAGCAAGACATCTTGAGAGGTCCGTACGAAATAAAAAACTTTTGGATCTTTGGCCTGTAGGCTTCCTAACTTGTTTCACATTGAGAATATAAAAAACGATATATGTAAGTACTTAGGGTGTTTGCCATGGGTAACTATTCTATACATAGTAGTAATTTTTTTTACAAAAAAAAAGTTTTATATTCAGTTAAAGCTATACTCTATATAAACTGATTTTTTTAGTATTTTCGTAAACATTTTATTTATGCGGCTATTCAATATAAAATTCTAATCACTTTTTTGTTTCATTATGGGTAAACTTTACTGTGATCTTTTCAATGAGCTTATGCGTTAAGAAATAAATTACCGAATAATTGTATAACTACAAGTATTAATATAATACAACTATATATAGTACTATCGACTTTTAGGATTTTCTATAATTTTTAAGCACGGTCCTGACAATACCAAGAATCCCTAGTACACTTCGTCCTTTGGAGTTTTTTCCGGGTATAAAGCGCTAATTTAATTTCGCTCCCTGTTTATAATGGGATGCGAATGTCAAAGCGATTCTCCTTCTCCCCATACTTGTTGCCTGCGGTGGCCTTTGGCTTTTTTAGGTCCCCAAGTCTCAACAAATCCCCCTGAGTTGTACCGGAAGCTTTAAAACACGTTCACAGGATCTTCTTTTTTGTTATTAATCACTTTAAGGTTTTACATCGCTTTAGCGCTTCTTTTGCCTTTACTTTTTATTATATAACATCTTATTAGTTGCATGCATGCAAAATTTACCTAATAAAATTATCAACGATAATTTATATACACAGGGCGTCCATAAAGTATTGCACAAATTCATTCTCGGCTAGAATAATTATATATATATATATATATATATATATATATATATATATATATATATATATATATATATATATATATATATATATATATATATATATATATATATATATATATATATATATATATATATATATATATATATATATATATATATATATATATATATATATATATATATATATATATATATATATATATATATATATATATATATATATATATATATATATATATATATATATATATATATATATATATATATATATATATATATATATATATATATATATCTTAAAAGTTGTTTCTATTTTATGTTTACGTAGAAGTTTGCTTATTTTATCCGTTGTTCCTTTTATGTATGGCAGATAGGCTTTTGCTATGGGTTGTTCTAGACTACCTACCACATGGAAGCCTGCTCTGATATTGCATGCTGCTGTCCATGAGGAAGCAAGAAACATAACGCAACGAACACACGAAGAGGAACCAACCAGAGCTAATCTAATAGGACCAAGTACACGGAGTCGCGCTCGAAATCAGGAGATGGGTGCAACAGACCGTGACATAAGCACAGACACACGCATGCGCGCCCGAACAGGACCGATTACACGAAGCCGCGCTCGAAATCAGGAGATGGGTGCAGCAGACCATGACGCCCGGAGTGTGTCGAGAGCAACAGAGCGTAACATAGGTAGAGTATATAAAGAACTGCCAGATCCAGAAAACGTCATTTCAGTTCGAGTTACCAGAAGCCGCAGTAAGCAGTTATCTGTTAGAACCTGAAGATGGCAGATGAGATTCTGCCGAAACGTCGTTCAGACAACCACGGTCCCTCTCGGGGCCTATCACCTACGCGGGAGTATACCCGGAAAACGAATTTAACATTCACCACCCGCGAAAACCTGAAAAACAATATATATATATATATATATATATATATATATATATATATATATATATATATATATATATATATATATATATATATATATATATATATATATATATATATATATAGGTATATATATAGCTACGGTGGGTGGAGTATTAGAAGTATATGGAGAATGGATCAACCCATTGCTTTAAAATTTTGGTTACCAAGATAATCGGGTATGATCTCTCCAACTAAAATATTTTCGAAAGTGCGGTGTTGCCACTTATACGTAAAACTGGCAACATCTTCGTTATTTTAAATGGAATACCCTGTATATTTTTGCGTTTTTTGGATCGTCATCTCTTTCTGAGTAACTTTTATTAATATTTCCCTATACCTATCTCAAGCCGTTTTCGAGATAATAATTCTTTTCTGAATTTATTGCCAAAAATTTGACTTTCAGTAAATCGTGTTTTCTCCTACCTACGCAGCAATTAAAAGATAATTTTTTTTAGTTGCGGTTAAGCAAGGCCTGGGGGCATCTCCTCCATTTTGTTTTGTCATTTTGTTTGACAAAACAAAAATTTCATGGCCCACCCGTTATGATATACCAAAAGACTAATATTCTTGGTAAGGTTACAGAAAAGTGCCCATAAATCGAAAACGGTGTGCATTAGGTATAGAGTATATTACCTTTTTAAAGAGGTAAATGTATCGCCTTTCCGAATAAGTAATAATATACAGGGCATTCCATTTAAAAAAATTGACTTTCGTGCATTTTTCTAAGTCACTTGTAGAAAGCGTTCTCTAACTCACCCTGTATGATATTCGAAACATTTGATTAATGGAGGAGATGCCCCCAGGCCTTGCTTAGCCGCAACTAAAAAATTATCTTTTAATTGCTGCGTAGGTAGGAGAAAACACGATTTACTGAAAGTCAAATTTTTGGCAATAAATTCAGGAAAGAATTATTATCTCGAACACGGCTTGAGATAGGTATAGGGAAATATTAATAAAAGTTACTCAGAAAGAGACGACGATCCGAAAAACGTAAAAATATACAGGGTATTCCATTTAGAATAACGAAGATGTTGCCAGTCTTACGTATAAGTGGCAACACCGCACTTTCGAAAATATTTTAGTTGGAGAGATCTTACTCGATTATCTTGGTAACCAAAATTGCAAAGCAATCGATTGATCCATTCTCCATATACTTCTAATACTCCACCCACCGTGGCTCACCCTGTGTATATATATATATATACATATATACCATATATAACAAAATATATATATATATATATATATATATATATATATATATATATATATATATATATATATATATATATATATATATATATATATATATATATATATATATATATATATATATATATATATATATATATATATATATATATCCATATATATATATATATATATATATATATATATATATATATATATATATATATATATATATATATATATATATATATATATCCCTAAGGACTCTCACCATTGTGTTCAACACAAAATAGCGAGTTTTAATTTTCTAGTCCATCATCTATTAAGCTTCCCCCTCAATAAGGAGAGATTTGAAAAAGAAAAGGCATTGATTAAGGATATAGCTGAGAGTAATGGATATTCTGTAAGTTTAATTGATAAAATAATTAGGAAACGAAAGTTTAAAGAGTTGCTTCGAAATTCCTCGCCCTTTCAAAATGAAAAGAGAAAATCCGAAATTTCTATCGATTCTATTCGATTTTCGATTCACCCGTGGTATTGGCAAGATTTTTAAAGATGTAGGTATGACAGTGGTTCATTCATCGGGAAACAAACTACAACAACTTTTAGGCAATCCAAAAGACAAAACTGAAACAAACGAAAAGTCGGGGATTTCCGAAATTGGCTGTAAGGACTGTAATCAAAGATATGTTGGACAGACTAAACGATCAATTCAAACTAGATTCAAAGAGCATATGGCCCATCTCAAATATAGTAGAACAGATAAGTCTAGTGTAGTCCAACATGCGTTTAAGAACAACCATAAAATAGATATTAGCAATTTAAGATTAATTAGGAATGTACAAATACTAGATAGCTGGATGAATTTGAAAGCTTGGAAATCATAAAGTGTAAAAATAGTACGAATAGTGACAGAGGCCGCTTTATTGGTTGGTGGGTCACGGTTCGCCGAACTGTGACAATAGTTTAGATATAAATAGGGTAGATTGTTAGCATAAGTTTAGTTTTAATCATCTCCAGATGATGCCAACTTGGTTGGCGAAACGCGCGTACATATATATATATATATAGTGTTTTGGTGTTTCGTGGAAAACTACGTCAGTGTTAGAATAACTATATTAATGAAAATTCAACGGTTAATTTTTGATCCTAATTGCGCATATTTTGAAATTCCAACTTGCAGGGTCATTCATGTTCGAATTACGACGTCTTCGAATATTTTTTTTAAATGGGACCTATATTTTTCCCTAAACACATGGAAAGTACATCTGATTAGTATTCCAAATAACCCATATTTCATCTATTTTACTTCAGTCGCTCTGGGTCTACAGCATTTTAAAGCAATTTTGTGTTTGCTGCTATAAAGTATTGCACAAATATCAATTTGGAAAGCTAATTCGATGTACTTTTTATATGTTCAAAAAAAATGTTCAATTTAAAGAAAACACTCGATGACGTCATAACTCGAACATGGACCATCTTGTAAGTTAGAGTTCAATTTCAAAATATGTGTATTACTTTATAATAAAAAAAATTAAATTATTGAATATGCAGTAGAACCAAAATGAGTGAAGCAAAATTGTCAATTGTGGGTTATTTGGAATACCAATTCAATGTACTTTCCACTTTTTTAGAATAAATAGTATGTTCCGTTTAAAAAAATATCGATGACGTCATAACTCGAACATGGACCACACTGTAAGTTGGAATTTAATTTCTAAATATGCGCAATGAGGATCAAAAATTGACCGCTCTCGGCATTTTCATTAAAATGATTATTTTAGCTGTAAATCAATTTGTGCAATACTTTATGGAAGTACTGTATATAATTCAACATAGTAAAAACATCTGTTAAACAAATTATTTATGAACCTCATTTTGATAGGATTACTGCAAAATATAAACGGTACTGGACTCGACTTCACGCAAAACTGCGTTTGATGCGATAAAAAGTAAGATAATTTAAATATGCGAGAGTTGATTGCATACTACTTCGTTGCCACTAAGGGCACCCGGTGCGATACAATGCACAAGCAAATGTCGAATTCAGTAATAGCGCGGAGCAACTGTCTTTGTCATCTACCAGTTCATACCTATCGTTTGCCGCTGGGAAAATGATGAACCACCAGATCGTAAATTTTTGACATTAAGGTCAACGACAAACAAAAATATCAAGAAAGTGCATACATGTGGTTTTATTAGAAATTAGTGTTGTATAATTCTGAGGCAATTTTAATTAATATTGCATCTCAAAACTGTATTAAATATGTAATATACAATTTACTTGCTAAATTTCAAAATATAGAATAAGGGTGAATAATTACCTACTCTTAAAAAGAAACACATCAACGACGACACCAAATACTGATCTTTCTCTGCCTAACTCATCGAACTACACGTACATACAAATAAAAAAGTGATGAGAAACAAAATAAAATCCACCCATACAATGAAATTAAAATAGTAAATTTATATTAGGTAAGAAAACACTTTTTTTTAGATATGCATTCTGTCACTAATCTAATTTACGACTTATGTAAAACCATTATTTTTAGCTTTTAACCTTGAAAAAAGTCCGAAAACTCGGACGAAACGTAGGATAAATTTTTCATGTACCTGGCTGGAAGTCCTCTAGAAATAAAAAAATAGGAAATAAAGTTTTTTCTGTTTTTTATTGAAGAAATAATGTGAACAAGGACTATTGTTGAAGAAGTACGTGTTTATATCGAAATAATTTGTTTTATATTTAGCTGTATATCTTTTAAATGCAGTTTAATTATAATTACCCTCACGAGAATTCCTTAAAAGAATAAAAATATTTATTCATAGTTAAGTTGTCATTGTATATTTTACTGTTTAATTACCAAATGCAAATCCAGATTCACCAAATAAAACGGAAAATTTAAAAAAAATAGACATTAAATTTCACAAGTTACAGATTCTTCTAAACAATTATTATAAATACTGTGGGTTACAATTTTTTAATATTAAATATTAAAATGATCGCTTATATTTTATAGTGAATTTTAGAGCCTGTAGTTGCTTTATCAGCTTATCCATTCAAATAAATAAATGACATAAATATGACACAGTTTGGGGTGGAAAGTATAGGGTATAAGCAATTTGAAAGTGACAGTTCCGTAGGTTAGAATTCCCTTGGCGGTGAATCATCAGAAAGCTGTCTGTCCCCTTGCATTTTCTTCCATTGGTAATTCACATTTATGGAATTTTCAAATATTGCTCAGTTTTTAATGTTATTATGTTTGTCACTGTATGTGTGAGGGTGAGAAAATCGGAATACTTATCAGAATGAAAATAATCATAGTCTCATTGAACTATTTAATGAAATATTTTTTTTTTAAGGTTACATACCGCATAATTTAGGTTCATATCTATGCCCCTACAACTTCCATATCTTGAAAAATTTAAAAAAATGGTTTTAGGTAGTCAGTAATGGTTTATTTTTCCTGGCCCATTTTAGTGGGTCTTTTTGTCCCCCTCTCCAGCAGTATATCACGTGTGGCTACTTGCACAAAAAACATAACATGACTTACACTTGAATGAGCAAAATTTTTAATGAAAAAAAATTAGAATTTAATTTAATCATTTGATGGTATCACAGAAAATGAGTGCAGGTAGTTGCATGTGATATACAAAGGACACAAAAGACGCTTTTGAAGTAAAACATAAAAAAACATATTATTTTGTTTGAAAAAAAGTTGACGTCATTTTCGATGAAGATTATATACCGAAACTTTGTTTGGCTGATTGGCAAACTCTGAGAATTTGTCCTAAAAAAAATCACTGCAATACTCGTATATACTGATTGGAATAAAACTGCAACACCTAGTATTAGTTAAGCAATTATTTGAAATTTTTACAGAAAAGGTAGTTCTATGTAACAGAAAAATGATCAAAATTTCAACAAAGGAGTCTAACGTTATCTTGGTTTAATAAATTCTTGTCAGTTCTGCATTTACATTTCTGTCGCAAACAGTGTTTACAATACCTAGAGTTCGACAAATGTCTATAAACATAATCGCATTATTGGTATGAAGAAGGCCGGATTTTCATTTAGGAGGACTACAGATCGTGAAAAACGTCATGTAAGAAAACTGTAGACAGGTTATCTACAACATGATCTGTGGGAAATGATTGGATGAAGACTTTAGGACAAAGAGTATCTATATCGTCTGTATATCGACGAATAAGATCTTTTGGGCCTCAATCCTACCAACCATTTTAATGTTTATAGGCTGGAGTGGTGTAATGAGCTGGTGACATCATGTGGTCTTTAGTGGCGAGTCCAGATTTCGTTTGTGGGCGCATGACTGACGAAGGAAGGTGAGACGTTTCCGTGGAGAACAAAGGAATTTACAACTAGCCGTTGAACGTCATATCGCTCTTACATGAGGAGTGATGGTGTAGGGTGCAATATGTTTTGGCAGTAGGTCACCTTTAGATTTCGTTTATGGTAATTTGATTGTGGCCAGATATATAACCGACATGTTTGAACTTGTTGTATTGACATATCTTCGGTGGTTGATTAATCCAATTTTTTAAGAAGATGTGACTGCCCCCACTCGGTTAGAGTTATTACACAGTGTTTGGAAGAAACTAATGTACAGGGTTATTCATTATCATCGTAATTATTGCCTACAGAAAAAAAAGTTTTAAATAAAAGTTGTGTGGTTATGACTGAATATTGTTAAAATGCTATCAAAAGTACAGTATCGTGCAGATTTCAGGGAATACAAAAATATTATATATTTTTTAAATGGGATACTCCGTATATTATAAAATTTTTGAAATGATCCTGATTTCAAAAATATACCATATGTTACCCCTACCATATACCGTTTTTGAGTTATTAAACGTCGAATATCTTAGTTAAACTAGTTACTGTAAATATGGAAAAGTTAACATTATTAAAGTGAGCTATGAAAATGACAACTATAATGTTTGATAAGTGACATTTCTTTAAAGAAATAATCAAAATGGTTTACAGTGAGGAAGAAGAGGTCCAAATATTTACTTGTTATATACAAAATAACAAAAATAAACGTGCAGCAAAAAGAGCATATAGGGTGCTGTATCCAAATCGTCCAACACCATCAGAAAATACTTTAAAAAAATATTTACCGAAAGGTGAATAATACCTCCAGTTTTAGTAGAAAAAAGCGTGTAGTTCAAGCAAACCAGGAAGAACAGCTAGATATACTGCTTTCGAAGGTAAGCCCATCCATATTCATTCGCGAATAGACTTTTTTGAAATGCATTATTTTTTAGAAAATTCTGAATGTAGTATAAATAATGCAGTCGATCAATTAGGTAAAAGTTATTCCAAAATCCAACGTACGTTAAAAAATAACAGCTACAGACCATATAAAATTTTATCCGTACAAGTTTTAACAGAGGCTCATGAAAGGAAAAGGCTGGACTTTTGCCGACAGATGATTCAAAAGTTGCATGAAGATCCTGATTTGTTTACTAAAATATTATGGACTGATGAATCATCCTTTTCTACGGCAGGAGTTTTTAATACGACAAGTCGAAGGTCGTGGGAAAACAAGCACAAACGAAAAAGAATGGTAAAACAAATAAAAAAATCAGGAAGAAAAACTATTAGCGTTTGGTGTGTTTTCAGAAACAAAATTGTTGGGCCTATATCTTATGATTATACTTTACAGACAGAATTCGACTTGTAATAAATAATCTGAATGTAAATAATGAAGCCATTTCCGGTGCAACGATAAATATAAGAAGATGTTATCAATTATGCATTGGCAATAACGGTGGGCATATCGAACATCTTTTATGAGTTATCATTTATTTATATTTAAATTTCCTAAATAAATCTTTGTTATCTATTTTGTATAGATATTTGATTTTTTCTTTCTCACTGTAAACCATTTTGTTTATTTCATTAAAGAAATGTCACTTATCAAATATAATAGTTGTCATTTTCATAGCTCACTTTAATAATACTAACTTTTCCATATTTACAGTAACTAGTTTACCTAAGATATTCGACGTTCAATAACTCAAAAACGGTATATGGTAGAGGTAACATATGGTATATTTTTGAAATCAGGAACAAAGGATCATTCCAAAAATTTAATAATATACAGCGTATCCCATTTAAAAAAAAACCATTATTTTTTTGCATCCCCTGAAATCTGCACGCTACTGTACTTTTGATAGCATTGTAACAAAAGTCAGTCATAACCAGACAACATTTATTTAAAACTTTTTTTCTATAGGCAAAAATAACGATGATAAGGGGTGGGTAATTTATAATAAATAATCCTGTACATGTGCTACCACGGCCTGTACGTTCACCTGATTTCTCGCCTATCGAACATGTCTGGGGCATGATCAGTACAAGAATGAGTAATTTCACCGCACCCCTCAGACAACACTAATGATCTTCGGCTTCGTGTACAAGAAGATTGGAATGTTATATCCCTCCGTACAATACCAATAAAGAATATTATTATAAATAAGGAAAAATATCTCTTTCCTATTTTTTGCCATATTACTTTCTAATTATAAAAAGAGTTTCATGAAAGGTGAATATTTTTATGCAGCTTTAAAAAAGTAAATGAACATCATAATTATTTTTTTCAAGTTACCTAAAAATCTACAGCAATGGTTGGTAAACATATTAAGCACTGCGAGATGTTAAAATTTCAGAGTACGCCCGTTTAAGAATTCAATATTATTTTAAAGGTGGTCGTAGCAGTTAAACATTTGTCCTAATGTGTTCCCTAAGGATATGGGGACATATATAGTCGTGGTGGGTGCATATGCGATCTGAAAATGTGGCAAGTGCCAAGAAGGAGGTCGCGATAAGAGAGGGCTTTAGGTGGCGGGCCGTGATAAGAATGCTAGGAGCGTGATAAGGAGCCGGCCTAAGCGGTCGGGAGTGTCTCTAAAGATGGATGACTGTCACGGGAAATCCACCCACCTATTTCTCCGCTTTCGGCTCACGTATTAACGGCTTGTGACAACTGTGATCTATAACACTGATTCTCTCTAGAAAAATTGCCGATTCCTTACACTAAACCATTATGAACATCTAGAAAATTTTAATTTTCCTTAAAGTGGATACTTGGTATGCGAAACCACAGCTTTCAAGTATTTAACTGGCGGAAATATACATTATTTTTTATATCTGGAATGAATACAACTGGAAAGCTATTTTCTTTATGCCTTTACAAAGCAATCTTAGGAATTCTTAAATGATATTAAAAATATTTTGAATTTCTTTACCCTTTCTTTTGTGCTTAGAAGATATTAATTTAAACTTATGTATATATAGTCAATAATACCATTATTAATTGTTTTGACTGTCATGTAAATGACTAATTGAGAGCTAATAAACAAATAGCACTTAACACATTGATTGGACAAATTTTTGATGGTCTGTTATTAGTTTCAAGAAACATATTTATTATACTATTTATATTATAAAATAAAAATGGAAAATTAAATGAAAATAAGATTAACTGCAAAATTACTGTTTATACTTTTGCAACAAACATCACAAATCAATAGAAAACATATCTTTTTAAACAATTACTGCATGGGTTGAAGGAATTTTAATGAATTAAATAGTTAGCAACCATTGTCTGCAATCTTACCTCCAAGCAAGTAATAATAGCCGAAAATTTGACATAAACCCTAATAATTTAATATGCTATTAAATAATAAGCAGGGTCGCGCAGTGTAATTTCTGAATTTGCCCGAAGACCGCAATACGCTCCTTTAAACTAAACCACCGACCGAAATATACATATATCATAAAGCAGATTCTCTCTCCATAAAGCAGATATCCCCTAGTATGCATTGAATTTTATATATTTTATACAGGATGATTCTCACAATATAACCAGTGAAATATTAGATTTATAAAAATAAATAACACAGACCTGCAAAATAAAACTTATGGTGGGGGGTTTCTATATTTTAATGTAATTCTGTATGACTCTTTCATGCCGAATCCAAAAATGACTTGCATTTTGCTCTATCACGGAAAGTTTTTTACGAAGTAAAAATACATGAACGGTTTTCTAATAAAATGTATTAAAATAATGCATTACAGTAAAATATTTCTCATTTTTAATTACAAAATTTAAATCAAAATTTACAAGTACCTACAAAAAAATAATATTACAAAAAAAGTTGTTAACATTTTTACATGTCTCTTTGCGAATGAAAACGCTTTCTTTTACTGTCAAATGAACGCTTAGTTGAAGCCCGTTTATATGAAGTTTCATTTTCAGAAGATTCTCTCTTTAAACACCAACAATAGTCAGCCATCATGGCGACGTTCCGACGTACTTCCTTGATATCTCATCTCCATCTGTTTAATGTCCTGGTGAAACCAGGATATTTTTCACCTTGTTCTTCACTCACCGCCCCGAGATTTTCTGGAAAATAGTCAAGATGGGAATGAAGAATATGAAGTTTCAAACTTATATTGCACCCCTATGTTTTATAATTTTCTAACATATCGTTGCCTAAATTATTGAAATCGGGATCTCTGTTATTACCTAAGAACTTTTGAACTACATTTTTGAAGCCAACCCATGCAGCCTTTTCTTTATCATTCATCGTTGAGTCAAACACTCTGTCTTTCATTAACTGTCTAATTTGTGGCCCAACAAAAATACCTTCCTTAAGCTTGGCTTCTGATAAACTAGGAAACTTTGAACATAAATACTTGAAGCAGTTACAGTTTTTGTCGAGAGCTTTAACAAATTGCTTCATTAGCCCCAACTTAATGTGTAACGGAGGCAGAAGAACTTTTTTTGGATCGACCAAACTTTCTTGTACACAATTTTTTGAACCAGGTACTAAATTAATTAATTCTACGTGGCCATTCTTTCTTGTGCCAATGTTCACCTCGTGCTCTACTGTCCCATTCGCATAAGAAACAGGGCATTTTAGTATAGCCAGACTGTTGGCCTAAGAGCATACCTAAGACTTTAAAATCTCCACATAACATCCAGTTGTGGTCTGCATATTTCACCTTTTCAAGTAGGAGTTTCAAATCTTCATATCTTTCTTTTAAATGAACAATGTGTGCAACCGGGACTGATGCGTATATATTACCATTATGCAACAATACACCCTTTAAACTCCTTTTAGATGAGTCTATGAACAACCTCCAGTCATTTGGTTGATAAATGGATTCTCCTAACTTGCTAACCAATCCTGGAACATCACGGCAGTAAACAAGGGATCCCTCTTGATCAAAGTATTCTAAATATTCAGTTTCACGTTTTCTATACCATGAGAATGTCGTTCCTGGAAGAAGTAAATTCTTTTCACTCAGTCTAGATCCCAAAAGTTCAGCAGACTCTTTTGAAAGTCCTAAGTCACGAATTAAATCGTTTAGTTCATTCTGAGTAAAAAGCTGAGGCTGAGTACTTTGTAATGAAAAGTCTTCATCCAAATCTTCAATTTCTAATTGCGAATCAGAACCAGACAACAAAAGAGTCTAATTCTCTGGTATAGCAGGCACAGGTACATCTGGCCCATGCGCTACTGGCCTTATTGCTGATGGAAGGTTCGGATAACATATTTTTTTCTTATTTTTAGTATTAAAGCCACTTACGTCGCACAAGCAAAAGTAACAATCTTCTGCATGATTGCTGGGTTCTCGCCAAACCATTGGTATGCCGAAAGGTAAGGATTTCTTTTTATTTTGAGTCCACTTCCGTAACGATTCAACACATGTATGACAAGCTCTGTGTGGCGCCCATGTTTTGTCTTAGTCTCCAAGCTTTACACCAGAGTACGCATGATAACTTCTTTTCACGAATTTCGTAATATTTCTTTGTCTTTTTTTTAACTGTATATGAACCACAAATGTAATAAAACACATCGGCGCTGTTTTTACAATGTCTTGAGGACATGACGAATTTTTAATAACTTTATCACGCTATTATATACTGTCAGCACACGTTTAACCACAGTTAACTTACTACTGACTACTGTATGTGCTTTTCGAATACTATGTGTATATTCTGGTTCTAACTAGAAACGTCTAGACTAAAAGGCAGTGGTCCTTACTCTAAAAATGTAAAAAAATTTTAGACCCCTAAAACCATGCAGGCCTGTGTAATCTACATTCGTCTGACACGATTTTATTATCGTGATATGATTATATACTTAATGTCCGATCTAAATAGGTAAAAGATAAAAAACTGCTAGGTTTATTATTGTTTGTGGGTTGAATGAAAACCTAGAAATAATTATTTTGAAACAACTACCAAATAGACATCGACACAGCTTCGATCTATTGTAGATAATTTATACAACATGTGAACATACCGAATTTCTCGAAAACTGTTTCTAGAGCGATGAAGCTACATTTACTCCAGAGGGTATCATAAATACAATCTTCATCAATGGTCTACCGAAAATGCTCATTCAATTCGAAAACGATGATTTCAGAGCAGGTGATTTGTAAATATTTCGATTGGATAACTAAATAACAACGTAATTGGTCCACACGTTATGCCTACTCGTCTTGCTCCGGTATTATATTTGGTGGTTTTTCATTACCACATAATTTATGGTAACAACAGTCACGATCACCGGCACATTTTAGCGAGGAAGTTAACCATTTTCTTTACAACCATTTTCTTGGCGGTTGGATTAAAAGACTTGGGCCAATTCTCGATCACTTCATCTCAACCCATTCCACGTTTTTTCTAAAGACATGATCGGCTTATGCTGAGCCATATACCACTTTAATACTCTTTGAGCTGTTTCAATCGATAATTTTGTTCCGTCACCGAAAGCAGACATGAATATCAGCACCATTCAGTCATTTAAAAGCGACGAAACTATCTGTGTAACCACATTACCTTTGAAATTTGAACATATAAGTTGAAAATTACATAAGATTTTCTAAACATGTATCTACACATATTGTTCAATTAATACGTACATGACCTATGGCATACTGAGGAAAACTAATAAGTTCGAGACCGGTCTATGTCTGGTTAGGAACTGACAAATGATATTGGCTACCGATCTATCATGATTTGAAGGTATAATCCAATGCAGGTCGGGGTATTTGCCCGCTGAGTAGTTGTTTCTTTCAAATCATATTTAATAAGAGTAGTTTAGTCCACCTGGGCTAGAGGTCGCCGCTCTCGGTACTTGCTTCGCAAGTCGCTATCCGCCACAGAGACATCTATGATGTCGGTCGGATAGTAGCATTTGGACCATATGAGAAGTTTCACATACCACTACTCAATTTACCTTAGTCAGTATATGGCTAGCAGGTTGGCCACTATCATTTGTCTGTTCCATGACCTATGGCATACGAGGAGAACTAATAAGTTCGAAACCGGTCTATGTCTGGTTAGGAATTGACAAATGATATTGGCTACCGATCTATCATGATTTGAAGGTATAATCCAATGCAGGTCGGGGTATTTGCCCGCTGAGTAGTTGTTTCTTTCAAATCATATTTAATAATAATACGTACAAAACAAGTGGCAAATATTCATCGATAAATAGAGTCATGATTTTTGTTTAAACATTTTTTGAGGTTGAATCAAAAAATTTCATTTATGAATATAAATGATCGAACACCACGTAACTAATTAATTCCCTTTAACAGATTCGTTGAGTTGCACCATCAGCAAAAAAAGGTTGAAAACGTACGTATGTGGAAAAATCGTCATCGATACTGCCGTGATATAAAAGATAAAAAGTTACGAGTTGGAAGATACCAATTGATCACGTGGTTTTTAATCATTTGTGATGACTCTGTATACGTAGGCTGGGTCTTCAAAGAGTTGAACTAAAATCAAAGTCAAAAAATCAATAAATAACACATGTTAAAAAATATAAAAGAGTGCTTGCTTACCGATTCGTGTGAGCTGTAATTCGTCTTCATTGTATGAATTACATTCGACAAAAGTTAAGTCAGACCTGACACAATTAGAAATGAAATTTTTTTTACAATATTCGTGTTTAATATTATCACCAAATTCAAAATGGTCCACTTTCCCAGAATGCCTTTTTCATAGCCTGCAAAAAAAGTATGGAATTATTTTTAGAGAAATAAGTTACGAAAAATATGTGAAAGAAAAAACATATTTTCTGTTTCCATCTTAGACAATTTTAATTAAAATAATCTCCATCTCTAAATGTAATGTATGCGTTAAGTAGTTCTATTTATAAAATGTATTTTAAGCGATTTATCGATATGCCACCACTTCAGTTGGTGTTTTATAAACAGCAGAAATATTGTCAATATTATTAGAATTAACAAAGCCTTTGTTGCGGTTTGTTTTGAGTGTAGTATGGGGGGTCCACAAGGGAATACAGTTTAGTTCTATTTTAAACATTAGCTTCCGATAGATATAGAAAATATAATACGGTACAGCATTAAACAATTCTTGCCAACTCTAAATGGTATTTACTTCCGAACTCACAGTTTTAATTTTTTGCCGTGTCGAGGAACTGGGACAATTCAAAATAGTTTATACAGGGAGTGTAAAAATTGTGGAATATTGAGTATAACTTAGTAAAGGTATCAAAAAAATCACATTAACAGGAGCTGTTTGAAACAATTCAACACACACTTAGGTGTCTCAATTTTTTTTCTGAGCTGTTGCGTTGCAATGCCAAAAATCAATTGTATCACTTAAATCTAATGCTAATGGTCTGGACAACATTTCATTGTATATGAAGTTACGCCTTCCTGTAATTATTTACCATAAAACTCACATTGTCAATTGTTGTCTCGAATTTGGCTATTTTCCTGAAAACTGGAAAGGGTCTTTGATTAGTTTATTACCTAAAATCAACAATCCCACCAAGAAGCAGATTTTCGACCGATTAGTTTGTTGTCAACGTTATCTAAAATTCTTGAAATAATTTTCAGTTGGCAAATCACCGATTATTTTAATGAAAATAGTTTATTTCTAATACAGTCTAGTCTGGGTTTCGTAAAGCACACAGCACTAACACTAAGCTACTATATTTTGTAGACAATGTTCTTAATGCTCTTGACAAAAAATCATCCGCCGTTTTAGTACCTCTCGACTGCTTAATAGCATTCGACAAAATAGATCATGAATTGTTGTATGTTAACTAAATTACTACGAATTTTCTGAGATGGCTGTAAATTTCTTTAAACATTATTTAAAGAAATATATTTCAAATTGTCACTGTAGGAACCAGAAGATTCTCTCCTGCTGCTGTGATATCCGGTGCCCCTCAAGGGTCTTTTCTGGGCCCACTACTATTCTTAATTTACACCATAGACTTATTTCAGAAAATAAACTCACATGTTCAAGCTTATACCGACGACAATATGTTGCTACACATTTTTAAGACAGAAAATACAGATGAAACCACTATGCATATTAACAACCTGCTTAATTGTATTCTAAATTATTCTGAAAGTCATAGTTTAAAGCTAAAAGCTGAAAAAACTGTAGCTAAGCTATTCTGTCAAGAAAACAAACATACAGTACATTTATACTCGTAGAAGAAATATTAAAATTGTACATCAATGAAACACCCATAAATTTTTCAGATCATTGCAAAGCATTAGGAGTGATTTTTGATAATAAACTTAGATTTAACAAGCATGTCAATAAATTATTACAAAATGTATATATTGGGTTAAAAGTAATATTTGTAAATAAACATTTATTAAATTTCAAAGTCAGAAAAAAGTTATGTGATGCATTAATATTACCTATATTTAACTACTGCAATTTAGTATACTATCCATGTTTGGATAAGGAAACTAAACATCGCATACAGAAGTCTTGGATTAGGTTGGAACCTTTAATGTGAAGATAACACTGACGTAGTTTTCCACGAAACACCAAAACACTATATACTGCACTCGACGCGCATTTCGCCAACCAAGTTGGCATCATCTGGAGATGATTAACACTGTTTTAATTATCTCCAGATAATGCCAACTTGGTTGGCGAAACGCACGTCGACTCCAGACTATGTTAGACTTAAAAGTAAAGGAAATTAGAGCTTTAAGTGCTGTCTGAGAATACACAGATTTTTGCTCATAGTATGCCTTTTTTAATGCATTCTCGAACGCAGATTTCTATGGCCTGAATTTCCGCCTGAAAGATGGTGTGAGTTTGGCCTAAGGCTTTTGATAGCCTATATCTGGGCGTACATACTCCTATCCGTACTTCTTTCTCCATTTATCTATATACTAGATAAGGGATCTGTTTTCGAACTTGTGTAAGAAGAGAAATAAAAAATGAAATGATAATGAATGTGAATGAATGGAAGAAAATAGACGATAGTAGAGAGAGACAGACAGATTATGAGAGAGATACTATTCTTTTTATTTATAATATTATTAAACAAAGTATTTTACTTAAAGGCCTTTCGATGCGTCAGGGTAGATGTTGACAAGTGTGGTGGCGGACCGTGAAGTCGAGTTGATCCTTGGCTTTTAAGACTTTACAAGTAGTTACTGTAATAAATAAATACATCTGAGCATCCTATTTGCTAGTTAACCCAAGTTTAATAATAAAAATGCATAGTTACTAAAGATATAAAAGGTGCCACTCCAATAAAACGAAGGGCGGCCTCCTCGTCATAATTAGTTTACGTAGACAAGCCCTACGACATCTTAAACAATCAAACATGTGTACTGCTCTTGACACCGAATGCACAGTGCCAACTTTAAGTGTGCACCAGGCCCACTTAAAGAGCTCCAGGATAATACCGGGAGTGCAATGGGCACCAAAACGCGAGGTCCCTCTCAAGTATTACCTCCAATAATTCAACATAAACATAAACCCCTGTGAATAACTCCAAGAGTGCAATGGACACCAAAACTCGAGGGTCCTCCCGTGAGCTACCACCAATAACAAATGATTCACCAGGCGGACCAGGAGTGCAATGGGCACCAAAACTCGAGGGCCCTCCCAAGAACCAACCAAACAACAATAATAATATCCCCGGTAACACCAAGAGTGCAATGGGCGCCAAAACTCGAGGTCCCTCTCATGAGTTACCGTTAACAAAACAACACAACATACTAGTACTGGTCGTGAATCCAAAATGGGTATCATCTCCACATTCTCCAATACAGATAATCTGTATGGTGAGCAAAACAGCACTCATGTATATCATATGCACGCCAATGCGTACCAGGCTTTCACATTTAAAATTAATATATAATGACTTTCTTAATTAATCATATGCACGCCAATGCGTACCAGACTATCACATTTAAAATTAATATTTAATGACTTTCTTAATTAATCATATATCTCAAGCAAATACCACTCTCAATACAAATGTATATCAAAGTTATTATGCAAAACTAGTAAGAATGCTCAGTGATAAACTCACCCTTAATTATGTTGCAACAAACTGTACACACGGCACACACTTTAAACAGACCTAATCTTGTTAGCGGGTTAACACTCAAATGAAACCAAAGAAACATTGAGAACCCAATATCCGTAGTTCGATATTCGTCTTAGACATAACATTGCATCAGGCCCTTGACTAGTGTCGCCCAGAAAGATAAACAAACTTGAGTGGGTGGTATTCATTGAAATATTTTAACTGAGGATCATATGCAACATTCGTACTAATAAAATAAAATATTTCTTACATTTGAGTCCGAAACACCTCCATATTTGGAGATCAATTATTACCACTTCAACAACCACAAGTATCCGCTCAAATTCGAGTCGTCTCACTGGCATTTTTCAGTAGGTTTGGTCATCAAGACTAATTTAAATTCATTCAGAATATTCAGATGTCCAAACAGATCTCTTGGTTTGAATTTCCTGGATGCAGTATTTGAGCGTAAGGGCTGCTTCCTTCTTTACATGCATATGTAAAAGGAGCAGATCAAATAAGGCTTCCATTGCTGTTGTTGGACAGGTTCTCATTGCTCCTGTGATTCCCAAACACTCTAAAGTTGTACTTTTAGCAACTTGTTTTGTGCTTTTTCATCTCATGTTCTTTTGCCACCACACTAATGATGCATAGGTGACGATGTGTTTGACAACTCTTAAGTATGACCAATAGATTATTTTTTGTTTTAGACCCTAAGTTTTATCAAAGAGCGTACGGTACATCCAGAGGATCGCTGTTGATCTTTCAGTAATCCGTGTTAGGTGTTTGTTCCAGATAAGTTTTTAATCTAGGATTACACAAAGATATTTTACCTCATCAGACAAGTCAATTTGTACACCATTCATTTTGGAAGCTATTAGCAAAAGCTTCTTTATTAATAATAATAATAATGATAATAAATATCGCGATCTCCGGTACGAGCTCCAAGTGCTGTACCCAGGCTACTTGGTAAAAATGGTCGTCCTTATAATCGGTGTACTCGGAGGGATAAAGCCTACGCTGCTCTCGGAACTGAAGATCATGCCGGCCTGCCAAAAATCAGCCGAGTGGCTGGCAGGCCAAATGCAGAAGGCGGTCATTCTGGGTTCTCTCCGTCTGCTTAGGGTACACGATTCTGGTATCTACAGTCACTGACCCTGCGGCACGTGGGGAGTGGCTGTAGTTGATGCGCCGGCGCGACTCCCGTGAGGCGTCGGAGGCCACGGGAGGACTGACCGGCATCGGGAAACCGAAAAAAAATAAAATAAAAATAAGGCCAAATGCAGAAGGCGGTCATTCTGAGTATTCTCCGTTTGCTTAGGGCACATGAGTGTGGTATCTACAGTCACTAACCCTGCGGGATGTGGGGAGTGGCTGTAGTTAATGCGCCGGCGCGACTCCCGTGAGGCGTCTGAGGCCACGAGGGGACTGTCCGGCATCGGAAAATCCGAAAGAATAATAATAATAATAATAAATGGTTTCTATTGGCATATAGAAATATAACACTCACACACACTCACACTCACACTCACACTCACAGTCTTACACTCACTATGTGAATTATATAATGACTGTTTTGCTTGGATTAACGTGTAAACCTTCATCCAAGCACTAAGTTTTGCTGACGTTGAATGCTATTTACATTAGGCCTCAGATCATCCTATTATACTTGCCTCTTATTATAATGACTAAGTCATCAGCGTATCCTTGGATGTCGAATCTAAAGTCTCTTAGCTTTTATCAGAAGCTCATAAATAAATATAGACTACAGCAAGGGTGAATGTGTTCTCTAAAATATTATCATTGTTTAAAGGAAAAAGTTGTTTCATATCCAGGAAGAACGGTATCGTTTAAAACTCTGTAAGTCTTAGTGATATCTCTGCGCGATAACCTGTCCATATAGCAGTACTTAAATCTGTTAAGCCTATCAGGGTAAGAAGGTCTATGCAAGCCATAAGAAAAACTGTGTGTGACTTTACGTTGTATAATTTCAAGAGCAGCTTGGTCGTTCAATAGCCCTGGCGACCAAATTGCAGATCCAAACTCGAGTACAGGTCTCACATAGGTTTTATTTAAAGCACATGAAGTTTCTAGTGAGGGTTTGTTATAAACTTTTTTAAATACCTGTAGCACACTATCGGATTTTTTTACAAGAATGAATTATGTGGTCAGACTAAGTTTAATTATAAGTTGTCACAATTTCTGGATCACGTTGACGTGACAGTTTTTATTTGGTCACCATTTATACCTCATTCCCCCCCCCTCAAAAAAAAAATAATGCTTTATATAGTGCAAGTTCGATCACTGCTTTCTGTGAAATACTTTTTAATTTTAAAGATTTATCCTCAGGAACTGGTTCCTAACATTAATTAGAAGTCCTTTTACTAAAATAAATCTAGAATTCCCAGATTTCGAAAAGGTTGAAACACATTTTCCAAGACATATTAAAACAAAATGGCTTTGGAAGAATTTATATGAATTATTATTAGAATACTTTGTTTAAGTTTGTGTATACTTTCAATTGTATATTTTAAAAAACATACAGTAAAATAGTTAAATTCAGTCTATACAAGAAACTGACACATATTATTCAAGGCATCAGACGGAATTTCTAAAAAAATCAATCATAAAATGTGTTACTGGACTAAAATAGCTCTAGTACGTATTTAATCGCTTCAAAAGTATAGATTGACGTACAGCAGCGACATGTGTGTTCACTAGATAAACTTAGAGAAGCAATCTAAAGTTGACGAGAACCAGGATCAAAGTTACTCACCTTTTTATCCCAAATCAATTAACTTCCTCTTAGCTTTTAAACTAGCCCCAGAGACAAAATATTTTTTTTAGTAAAAAGTTGTAATGAAATTGAATTTCTTGATTGAAAAATAATCGCGCAAAAAGTATATACAGGCTGTCTATGTTATGAGGGCCATCCCAGATATCTCGTTTAATATCCAATGTCGAAGAAAAATGTTTAAATAAAATTTATTCCATTATCTATTAGCTATATGACAAATTGTAGTGGAATGAAAAATAATATTAACTGAAAATTTTTGTTAATTATTATTTACTTACTTTTACAAATCTTGTCACAGATAAGTATAACATATATCTTTTTAAACAATTATTTTCCCGGCTATTTGCCAAAACGCTGAAACTTGGATTACAAAAAAAGATAATATGCACATTATGTTCAGTACTACTGACTCAATAATGTTATTTTTAATTTCAACTATTCTGTCTAATAAATATATATGTTATACTTATCTGTGATAAGATTTGTAAAAGTTAGTAAATAATAATTAACAAAAATTTTCAGTTAATATTATTTTTCATTCCACTCTATATTTTAACTTTTATCAAGAAGAGGAACTTAATTTGTTTTTAAAATATGACAAATTTTAAAGCCGTGGCATACTTCGTAAGATATGATAAAAAAGCTTAAAAAATAGAAATACTATTGACTATTTTTTAGAGCACAATATTGAGTGATATGTCATTGAAGACACCTTTAAATGTTTTATTGATTCCGAAAAAATATTAGAAGATTAAGCTTAATTTTATGTTTAAAAACGTAAAATTTCAAGCCTCCAAATGATAAAATGTTTATTTTGTTGCACTTAAAAACGAGTTTATTTAACAATGACATTCCACTGACGTTGGTACACACAATTCACACAAAAAAAAAACAGATAGGTTAGGTTAGGTTTTTGTGAGTGGGTCCTCATGGGCCCTTACTGCGGTCACCGGCAGGCTTATTGCGGCTAACTCTTAATTATATTTCACCCAATAAGTTTAGTCTTTTAATGAAACTGATAACTTTATTGGGTGAGAATGTGTTCAGATCCTCTGACAGCAGTTGCCTTTTGCCAAATATTGAGAATCAGATCTTCTCCACAGCGAGATAGATGCATAAAACGTGGTCTGCCTTCTCATCATCCTCCAGGCATAGAAGGTATTCGGCGTTTTCCGCCAGGCCGAGTTTATGCTGATGATAGTTTAGCCGGAAGTGCTCAGTATATAGACCCGTTAGGGTTTTCAGATTCACCCTGTTAAGAGTTTTTTAGCTCTTGATTTCAAAGGGTATTTTATAAACGCTTTCGAATGAACTAATCCTGGTAACTCTTGCCAATACTGGAGTTTGTTTTTCAGCCCGGGTTAAGTCATCTTTGCAGTACTTGAGAATATGCCAAATATTGGTTTGGATTCGACCAGTGGCCAGGTGGTATCCAGACCTGAGTCACTTTATTGTTCTTGCTCAAATGATTTAGAGCCTTCTGACAGTTCCATACCGTTTCAGAGTTACACTGGTAGGAGCCAAGAGCCTTTAGAACTAAAACTTTTATTGATCTACGTGCTGAATGTATATATTTCAGCCTTCGCACACACAGTTCAATAGCATGAACCTCAGCCACCCTGAAATATAGTTGTATTAGTACCTGGCCTTGAAGATATCCTCACCCTTGGTTTGTGACTATCTACTTTGACTCCTCTTCCCTCGGAAGTTATGGAGCCGTCTGTAAACCAGCAACTGTCTGCTGATAGTAGATCGGTTTTATTTCGATCCCACTCATCTTTTTCCGGAAAAGGGATGTTAAAGGTCAGCTCGCAGTTGGTCATGGTAGGCATAGTAGCCGAGGGTATTCTCAGGATGCTGTGACTTTCCATGTCATCCAGCAGTCTGTTCCGCTACATGATATAGTCTGCGGCATATTAATAAATGGCTGCTTGTCACAGTGTATACGTTGCCTACCTGGCCTCTCTCTCGAAATATATATGAAATGGGGGTTAGTCCAGGAGGATTTCCATAATAAGAATAATAGTAAAAACACACATATTTTGATAGCCATATTATTCAATTGATAAAGATACCAATTTTTAAAAGAATGTAATCTGATTTGCAAAAGAAAGTTTGCAATTAAAAACATCTTACGTTATTTTATTAGATCGCGTCCGTCAGACATAAGATGGTTATGTTAAGAAAATAGTCATAAATTAACGATAATGGTGTTACACCAATATTTTACTGGCATAAATGGGAAGAAGATCGGCAATACCGATAGTGTCAGATCCAAATTTCCTTGGATCTGATACAATCGAGAAAATATTTAAACTCTGAGAATATCTTTATGCACATAAAAGGAAATTAATGAACATGACCTGGATTCCAGACTTGATCCTTGAAGAACCTCTTAGTTTTCTATAAATTTAACAGACCGATTGGTTGATATGAATGACATACTTACAGAATAAAGAAAATAAAACGTATAATACATAATACTAGTAATTAATATGCTGAAGAAAATACTTCCAATCAACCATAAAGGGATAATTAAAATAGTGATATTTCATTGTATAGACAATATAAATCATTGGCAATTAGTAAACGCCATTCCACAGTATCTACTAAATAGACTTGGTAAATGAGGAACTAGAGGTAAGTGACAGCGAACAGAGTGACCAATAGCTTTACCAATTATCATTTGTCAAGTGGCTGGATAATGAAAGTGACCAGAGGCTATAGGAACCGGCAGCTAACTCATTTACAGTCGCCCTTTATCTTCCTAACCCTTTCAGATACCCATTCCCTCGATGCATGCCAAACTGTCACTAACATGTACAATGTTTCGCAACGAAACAGTCTATGTAAAAAATCAATCATTACATGAATCTCTCCGACTGCTTGCTATCATAATAACGTTAATCACCAAAAGCTCCCCTTTCAAAACATGGATCTGGTTTTAAATGACCACACAAATTATTTATATTTATTAGAATCATAAGAAATATTATCTTACTGTATTTTTTTAAATGTTTATAAAATGCAAATTATTCTTAAGATAGTTTAAAATGACACCTCTAATATAGTATAGATGATAAGGCTAGTAATAAGTAAAGACATCTCAGGTAGTACAACTTTCATACAACTAATAAAATGAGAATAAATATTGTGAAACACAATGGTACACGATTTTTTAGAAATTAATTAATAACCCTCTCATGTTATTTTACTGTATACCTAATACTACTTCCCTGCAAAATACAACACGTTTATGTACTTACGTAATTTATTGAAACAGTGATGAAACGAAAAACTATGTTTTAAATGTGAATGCCGTCATGTTGCAAATATCAGTTGTATTGTCATTAAACGTAGAAGATTAGTACTGCAACAAAATTGCAAGCCATCTCGTTCCGGTTTGATGTTTTCCGTGGGGAATTTTTTCTGCCAGTCTAGTCCAGATGGCGCCACTGATTTCTACTGGAACAATTGGTTTGGTGGATTTTTGCACTTGCAAAAAATGCCTAAAGATCTATTTGTCTTTATTCCTCATACTCTACTCTCAAATATATGTCTCTTTCCAAACTATAATCGAATTTAGGTAGCAAAACACTACGGTGCTACTTCCTTCTGACTAGTGTAGGGTTCTGAAGACAACACCTGTAGTTCAGCTGTCTGGTAAAATTTATATGTTTTCTGGTATTATCGTGTAATTTTATGATCATCATTATTTAAAAAGTTGCTATATTGATTTAACGTACCTTTGAGGTAATTTTCATAATAATATTTTACCATATTTATCTTAATTTACGCCTTGGGCGAATTTGCTGTTCGGTGATCAGTTCACCTTGGTTGTTCTTTGGAACAGCCATCATTAATATTGATTAGCATCGATTTATCGTGCCTTGTTGGCAATTTATCTAATATCCCTCTGATATTGTAATAATTTCGTGTGCTAATTTAAACTAACTTTCGCTTATTGTAAATTTTAGATTTACCTGACAACGGATGTCGCCATTTTGTATCGTAGTTAGTTGTTTTCTGTCTTTGTCTGTTTATGTTTTAGGTCACTTGACTACGTTCGTAGCTCTGTGAAAGTGGTGACTAGTGACATTTGGAGATTGGTACCCCTTTTTGGACTAAACCTATTTGTTTATAACCATTTGTTTTGTGGTGGATCATTTTATACCAGTGCATATATTTAACAACCACTCCTCAGTAACGTAAGGTTTTTCTAAATTTAAAATATGGAGTGCTTACTTGAACGTTTACTTAGTATTTTGTTGGAAACGCTGCGCTAGTAGAGCAACCAAATAACAAAGCACCAAATTAAATATAGGTTTTGTATGATCGTAGAAGGTCTGTTATAAATTTAAAACGCCTAAAATATGTTGCAGTTTAAATAAATAAATAAGCAGACATACGTGTAAGACAGAACCCCCATCAACTACATTGCAATTGAAGACGCGTGTGAGCTTGCGACGCGACTGCGACAATCAGCAGTTTGCATCGCATTTCAGTAGATAGAGTCTTAAGCGTCACATTGCGTTATTCTAAAAAAATATCTCGACGGGTTCCTTCGCGTGATATCGCGGACCCGCGGATACACCACAACCCGGTTTAATGGCACAGATCTTTATTACAATTGCTGTAAAAATGTTACCTTGTGTACACGAAAACCGAACGTTTTATAGACGTAGACGATCGTTTTCATATTACAAATGGATTTTTAATGATAGACGTCGGAATTTAACTTCAAATTAATTAGAAAAAATAGTAACAATATACTTTTATTCTTATGCTAAAAAATTATTGCTATAGTGTAACAATACTTTAAATGTTCAGCGTTTATCTAATTTTGGAAATTAGAAATCACCCGTCAAAAGTATAGGGTAAGATATTGTCTATTATGTATTGTATATCATTTTTTGTCCATGAAAATATGTGTTCACACATGAGCTGATTTTCGCCACTGATATTCGTGAAATGACTACCTGAGATGCGGTCATTCGTTAGTAATAAGTTTTAGAGGTATGGTAGCGTCAAACGTTATAGTAGAGAGGTGAGGCGAGGCGAGACGCGCGTTCGTCCAAGTTTCCGTCGGTAAAAGCGAGAGAGATGTGTTGGCTCGCTCTCGACAACATGTCTTTCTACGGCCGTCATTCGACTGTACTGTTTGCCGCCACTATAAATAGTATTTTTACATATTAGTAAAATTTAACAACAAATTGTTACACTTTTTATTAACTTTTTTATAACATTCTTCCAGCAATTAAGGTGTCACTTATTAAGCAAATAGTATCAACTATCCTTTAGTAACTTTTTTTTAATGGTTGGAACTTACGAATGAAATATTTATAGAACGAATAAAAATGAAGAGCTTAAGACAATAAAGAGGAGTTAGGCTGCTGTTGTTCAAATTCATTCAAGAATACACCAGATTTTTTTTCCATATTGCGTAGAAAGGAAAACTGTTTAAAATACATTTACGTAATTTAATTAAGACAGAAGTGTAAAAGGAAATGAATTTTATTACCATCACAATAAAAATAAAAAATCTCAATCCGCCACTGGCAAAACATGAAATTTTTTGGTTTATTTTCCAAACCTATGTGTGTTACATTTACGCAACATAAGTGTAGAAAAACGTAATAGGTTACAGGTTATTGCAAGAGGCATGAGCACTAAATCTGAGTGTCGGAGAGTAAGTAATATTACAGCAGGATGTCCTGGCTATTTGAATTGTTTATTGGGCCGCATAAATTTACAACTGACATTATAATTACCTTAGGAATAAATTATTTGCTTGGTCGTCGATTTTTTTTAAATTCACCAGCTTTTAATAAATGTAGCACGTAAATGAAATTTCTTTTTCCACATCTAGGGAGCATTAAATTCTATATACATATATAAATACTATAATTTAAAATGTTGAACACGTTCAACAACTTTTAATTGCATCTACCAACATCTATTTGTCTTATCTCTTATATAATAACACTTCCAAGTGTCATTTTAATTGAAGAATAAACTTCTGCGTCTGTAACTTTACGTAAAAGGAACGGTTCAGAGCGTGGTTTTTTACCACTAGTATGTCCTAAAGCGGGTTGGAGAAAACTCTATAAAACATTTTACAAGGGATACATACATACATATTTCATTTCCAAAACGGAAATATTTTATTATCTTTTTTTTTATCTACGCAAGTCGTCAAAAAACACAGTCTGACTATTCCTTTGACCTAAAGTCCCAGGCTATTCAGAGACTGCCACAAATAACATTTAGATAATGTGAAAACCAAATCATAAAAATACGTTCTAAATTATTTGCTTGGAGGCGAGCGTAGATCCTGTTTAACATACTCGTATTTCGATACGAAAAGTTAAGCAAAGGTAGTCGCAATCAGTAATTTGACGGTAATCCAAGTGAATCTCGGCGACCTCGTCCCATCTTCTAGCGGATTGTATATCAGCGTATACGCAGAAGCTTAGGCGAGGGTTTTGTAGGTGACATACCTTCAGAGGGGATGTAAGGCAGTCGGTAACTTGTCTATTAGATGGTAGGCAAGTAAAAGATCCCAATTTTTTATAAAAAGGATCCAGGTTGGGGGTAGCACGTCTCTTGGCGTCGCAGAGTGGGACGAAGCCCCACTGTGCCACCTAAATCAGTCTACAGATCTTCAAGTTAAAGTTATCAGAAACTTCTTTTTTTTTTAAATATTCGTTTTGAAATTCTCTATCAATCTGTCGAGCCGGATTTTTTTATTTTTAGCTTTAATTTTTTACAATTTTGATCAAAAATTGAATTTTTACTAGAAAATGTTGGCAGCTGTCAAAAATAGAAAAAAGGAAATGAAAAAATCTATTTTCGCAGATCGATTATGTATTTGTAAAGTTAAGATTTAAAACTAAAATTGTGCGAATCTTTATATATGTGTCACCTGTAGACTTTAATTGAAAAGTAAAAATTCAATTTTAGATCAAAATTAAAAAAAATATTAAATTTATTTGTCTTCTAAAAATAAACTCAATCTAATCTGTTTTCTTATTAATCGGTTTTTCAAGTATCAGATTAACCCGTTATCGGATAACCGATTAATCGGATTTCGGATAATCGATTAACCGGTTTTTGATTATCCGAAGAGTCGATTATTCGGATAACCGATATCCGAGTAACTGATTATTCGAATATCCGGTTACCCGAATAACCGGTTTTGATCTATATTTGGATACCCGGTTTTATCGGAAATCGGTTTTTGAGGAAACCGATTAACCGGTTAGAGTAAGCGTGCTTAAACTGACCCATATGTTCTCTATTGGATGTATGTGAGAAAACAATGCAGATCAAGGCTGTTTCTAGTTGACTTTTTATTAAATATTGTCTAGTTCTTATGTTAATTTGTAGAATGACATTGTGTAAGATTGACTAAACTATGTAATTAAACGCCGGTTAGTTCACTATGTCTTTATTCATTTGTGTACCATAAAATACTCACTATATATTTTAAGCATTGTATCCTTGGTCTCCTCGTAGGCCAAACATTTGCTCATTTAGGCGCCGGTGTTGCTGACTCCGCAAAATTGCTTATATTCGGCCATCCTGTACCAGTTCGGCGTCCTCGCCCAACGATTCCATCCTTAAAACATTTCAGCCTAGTCGGCCCTTGACCACTTTGGTCTTTGACAGCCGCCTCGGCTCATCAATACTTTGGCCCCGTACGTCGGCCCTTGACGACTTTGGTCATTGACAGCCGCCTCGGCTCATCAATACCTTGGCCCCGTCGGCCCTTGACCACTTTGGTCCTTGACGACCGTAACATCGATTAATCGTGAAGTCTGTGATGTCACATAACAAAGCTGGGCTCTGCCTTTCAATGCTTCCCCAGCTTTCGCTATCATCAGCACATCGCCCACACGACGTTCATCCTTGAGTTTTGTGGCTACGTCAAACCATTCCTCTATCACGTAGCTTGGTATCCGGATTAAAGTCTGCCAACTGGAATGATGTAGCTGCTGATGTTGACGCTTGCGCAGTCACATTATCTGCTACGGTGAATCTCCAACTACGAGGCGTTAGCTCGGGTGCCATATTAAATTGGTGAGATAACAATGCTAACTGCACTTACTGCATCGCCATTAAGAATAGTAACGTTTCGAGCCACTGCACTTTTAATCGTTTAGGAGCTTAACTAGACGATGTCTCATGTTCGCTCTGCTCTTCTATATTTTTGACACTAAGGTCATCAGACTGCTGTTCTGCCGCCATCTTGTCGCCAGTCACAGTAATAACGGTGTGCTCTATTCTTCTGCGCTTCGCCAGCTTTTACGATCATCAAAATGTCGCTTACGTTTAATTCGTCCTTGATCTTCGTAGCGTCGTCCAACCATTCCTCAATTGAATAGGCACTTTTATCAGGATCGTAGTTGGTCAGCTTGAATAACGAGTGCACATGCGCGCTTAAATTCTCTGCTACGGAAGTGTTGGGCGTTGGCGCTGGGGACGTCGACATCTTTGTTTGGCGAATTAGCTCCGTTTGCTGTTGTTGTTGTGCTGCTACTAAATCAATTAACGTCTCCTGCCATTGCAGTTTTATGCGCTTTGGGCCTGTCTCCTTTGTGGTTGGGACGTTTTTCCGGCGCCTTAAGTGTCGTCTTCTTCTTGTTCTTGTGGGTTCTTTCTCTCTTTTTGCGTGTGCCAGAGCTACTGGAGGAACTCGAATAGGAGGAACTTGAAGTCGATGAACTTGATGAACTGGTGCTCGAATCTCTTATTCATTTCAGGGTTTTCTTAGATGACGTAGTCCGACGTCTCCTTGACGTGGACGGCTCACCCTCCAGGGTGTACCGCATGTTAGCGATGTCACTCATGACCGAATCACTAATTTTTCTTGTCCATATTATTTTCTTGCGGTGGTGTGGTGGGTTCTACTGGGTAACATCCCACTTGCTGAATTGTAAGATTGACTAAACTATGTAATTAAACGCCGGTTAGTTCACTATATCTTTATTCATTTGTGTACCATAAAATACTGACTATATATTTTAAGCATCAAATCCTTGGTCTCCTCGTAGACCAAACATTTGCTCATTTAGGCGCCGGTGTTGCTGACTCCGCAAAATTGCTTATAATTGTCTTGAGGAAAATGCCCTCCAGTAAGTTGAAAGATATTATTGATGCCTGCCGTCTCACGTCTCAATGAATAAAAATTGCTAACTACTGTAATAGCATATGGCTACCCAAAACGTAACCATTGGAGTATTGGCATTATGGCGTTCAATACAATCTTATTTTGGTGTGAGGGTATGGATCACTTTTAGTATTAATTATTTATACACCTAATTTTAAGCTGTGTAACGTTTTAATAATTTTTAGAAATACAAAATACGTTAGTATTTTAACTTTCAACTCAACTTGATAATATTTAACCTGTCTTAAAAGAGGTATTTGCTGTCAGCAACAGTGCAGCCTTTTCAACTTTACTTTTCAGTTTAGTTTTTGATCGAAATTGCAGATGTGCTTATGAGATAATTCCAGTCTCTCAAAAATTATTTACTTTAATGAAAAATTTGAATAAAAATAAATATTTCAATTTTTATTTATATTGAAGCGCCATTCTACATGAAATTTTTCTTATTAAAGCAGTCCTAGGAAACGCAAACTCAAAATTACAGCATATTTGTCATGACCAACATTCATTATTTCCTGAAAAATGTAAAGGACAATTTTAGCAACATAAAATAAACATTCGTCCGCTGATAACTGATATATGGTCAATAAATATAGTATGTTTTACAACATAAATGTTTCTGGTTTATTTAGAGTACATACCTTAAAGTAAATGCGACACACAATACTGACATAGACCAGATGTATTTTATTTCTGGATCGTAGTTTATGTTTATAAAATGCAGACGTTCGTGTATTAAATGTCATTGATTTGTCCATTGTGAAACGCTTACTTAGTTTATTTTTTTAAAGCACACATCATTGTATTCCAGTATCGCGTCTAATAAATTCTTTGTGGGACTATTAAAAATATTTTATAAATATATTGGCTATAAGAAGCTACATCATATCGATTATAAAACATAGAACTTTTTTTTTGTATCTAAATCTTTTAAATTATTATTGCAATTATAATACTTTAACTTAATAAACAAATTAAATTTTGAAAATATTTTAACCAGATCTATAACTAACCAAAATAATAATAATATACATACAGAATTGCCTAGTATTTTATTACGTAATTGAAGAAATAATTACATGAGTAATTAGATACAATTTTTTTATACTAAATGTATTATATCACTCATTTTTTTGGGAAGAAATCTATTAATATTTTGATAAAAAAATTATTTAACAAGTATAGGTCTCAGTTATTGCCATGTTAAGATATTGTCAAAGTGAGCCCGAAAGAGTCAGATTCATGGTTAAAGCAGCAGAGGGCATCTCAGAAAAATATCAGGTCATGGAGTTGGTGTTCTAAGAATGGTTAGTTTGATGCACAACATGGGCAGTGATAAGTAACGCTGGCCGAGGTGGCTGGAGTACAGCCACGGTCTTGCACTGGCGTCACACGTGCTGATTTACGAGTGATTTACGTTGCAGTCTTATTTGAAAGGTTAATGCGTCAGGTTGTACCTATAAATTATACATAATGTCAAACGCGCCAAAGGGTAAAAAACGACCGTACGCGGACACAGTGAATAAATTTATCGGTGAATTTCCGGATTTATTCTATGACGGATGCAAAATAATTTGTAAAGTTTGCAATCAAGACTTAATGTGCTGGCACAAAACAGATTGTCGTCGTCATATCAATACCGTGCAACATCAAAATTAAAAAAATGGCATGCCTTTGACAACTCAGTTTATGTTTGATTTATTGTTAATGTTAATAGCCTGTAATATTCCGCTACACATACTGGATAAACAACCATTTCGGGAGTTTTGGAATAAATACAATCCCCAGGTGAACTTACCAAGTCGTTCATCGTTACGTAGATATATTCCAGCTGTTCGTGAAGACATTGTAAATAGGATTAAATGTGGATTAAAAAAATACACGGCTCTGGTTATGTATTGACGAGACGACAGATTGTAAAAAATATTCTATTTTAAATATTATAGTACGTCTACTGGACCCTCTTAAACCAACATTTCCACTTTTACTAGCTAGTAAAAGACTAACTGCATATACTGGCGAAATAATTACGCGTGTCGTGTTGGAGACATTCGAAAAATTTGAACTTTCAACAAGTCAAGTATTGATGTTTGTGACTGATGGTGCCGCGACAATGCGCGTGGTAGGCCGTTCTCTTCAAAGAGACAATTGTAGGTTTTTACATGTTACGTGTAAAGTGCATGCGTTACATCTTGTGGCAGAAACGATTCGAAAATGTTTTCCAGAGGTAGATGCATTAATAGCAAATACAAAAAAAGTATTTCTCAAATCTGCTAAACGGCTTCGAGCATTTCACAGACAGTGTCCTGGTATCCCTCAACCACCAGAGCCGATTTTTACACATTGGGGAAAGTGGTTGAAAGAGGCTTTTTATTATGCTGAATATTTTCAACATATAAAAGCTGTGATACTACAGTTCAACCCTAACGAAGCTGCAGCTATTAGGGAAAGCCAGACAAGCTTTCAAGACGTTTCCCTAGAAACAGATTTAAAAACTATTAATAACAATTATAGAGGACAACACGACGCTAGAAAAATTGCAAAATAGTTCGTTGTCGTTAGTGGAATCGCTGCAAATAGTGGACGACGTAAATACACAGCTACAGGCTATAAATGACGCAAAAAATAATCGCGTTAGTGAAAAATTCGAGAGTGTATTACAGAAAGATCCTGATTTTAGCAAATTAAGACAAATTTGTGATGGTGCATCTACAACTTCGTTAAGTGAGTTCACAGATTATTTTACTTATGCCTGTATTACATCCGTAGATGTCGAACGGTCATTTTCAAAATACAAACATATTTTTTCACCAAAGCGAACATCGCTGACGGAGACAGCTGTAGAAACATACCTGATGCTATTATACTATAGATCTTCCCCACTTTGTGATGACGACAACCAAACTACTTCATACATCTGCTTAAAAGGGTGGGTTTTATACAAATTTTTATAAAATGTAACATTATTGTTAAAATTTATTTCCATTTATTGTACTTATTCAAGTATTATGATATGATATAAACATATGAGTCATATGACGGCTCTGTCGGCCAGGTGACCTCGGCCAGCTTTAGTGATAAGTTACTCATGATCGAACTGTGAGATTATATAGTTAACACACGGTATAGCTGAAACGTTATATAACAGACTTTATTATAAAATATAATTTGAAGTTTACACAAAGTAATATACATAAACCATACATTGATTCACATAATACATTTTTTTATAGATGTATGTCTATATTTCACGTAGAATGTTCGAAATATGATTTTGGCATATTTAAAATGAATAGGAATATTGGTTAGTTAGAACGAGATGATTTACTTGTAAACACGTATTCTATATTAAAAGAATAAAGCGAAATTATTATCATTAATTAAATTATCTGCCTTTGTGTTTTTTACGATTAGTTCTAACAAATCAGAAGTGTGGGATTCGCCTGTGCCTTAATATCAGTGAGTATGTTTCCGTGTCAAAAGTGCTGACAAAAATTCCGCGCGCAAAAAAAGCTGGAGATCCAGGCGAAGTTCCTCAAGTTCGTCATCCTCAGACAGTGGTAAATCTGAAAAGATGTGTCTTGGAGAAAACAGTTAATAAAACTTCGACACAAAGTCCTCTGTGAAATTTGTAGTTGATGAGGCGATTATTCCAGGTTTGACCCTAGTTAGGACACTCAAAATACTGTGGACTGGAGATGTAAGTTAGATGAACTTGCTTGGCTTCATAATTGGAATGATATGAGCCTAGTTAAGTTAGCTAAAGAAGGTTACGTGGAAATGCTAGAATGTGGAATGTTTCATTTCAGTGCCCGTATTTTGATTGGCATACAATGAAACAATTATTGATTTAAAATTTTCCGTCTTCTATTTGTTTCGGAAACTTGTGCTGCAAATTATGTTCCTTATCCTGGACAAAATTTGAGAAACTGTTGTTTTGAAAAGATTTCTAAGCTAAATAAACTTAATCTATCTATAAAAGACCAACATTTGATTGATTATGTTATCGAGGAAATTAGTGATGAACATATAAAACTGTCTGCTCAGGTTGCCAATTTTTGTAGTGTAGGAGGTGCTTTGGATAATTATTTAAATTTTGCTAACGTAAGTTCTAGAAAAGTAGAGAGTCACCTATTGACTTCAAAGTAATTACAGACCGCAATGTCCTGAGAACAGCCTTCAGCAAAAAGGACTTGATAACCAAAAGTGGACCGATGGTTATCAAGGTTATCAAGGTTAATTTTCACATTGAGTATCGTTCAGCATCTCGTGATGTGTCACGTCGATACCTTGAGTCACAATCCCATTGAGACAGGGGAGCACGTCTTGAATAAGGAGATAACTGAGGCTGACTGGTTGTTGGCGGCACAAATGCAGGATGATGCAGTTTCGGTAATTCGTCGTATTTTGGAAGGAGAGTCAAAAAACCGTGAAAATAACCAATACTTTGAGAATTATGAACTAAAGAATGGTAAAGTCTACCGAAAGTTGAATAGAAAAGAGTTTGCTTGGTTAGTTGGAGTTGGCAAATTTGTAAAATTAACCATGACGATATGGGTAATTTTGGGATGGAGAAGATGCTAAAGAGAATGAGAGAAAATTACTTGTTAGGAGGAATGAGAAAATTTGTAAAAAAATTGGATTGTTTGTACTACAAGCATCTGTCAGGGATAAAACTAGGAATGCTGCATCAATTGTTAAGGTTCCAGTATCTTTTTATACTTTACATGCCGATCGTCTAGGTCCTTTTGAGACTAGCAAGAGGGGTAACAAGTATTTACTTGTAATAGTTGAGCCGGTTCGAGATACGAAAACAAAATATATAACGCAGGATATCTTTTATTTATTTGGAGTGTCTAACCGATTAATTAATAATTGTGGTACGCCTTTTACCTGTAAACCTTCAGCACGTTTTGTTTAAGATATGGATTGAAACATATTTTCAATACCGTTTCAACTCCTAGGGCAAACAGTTAATGCAAACGCTACAATTCTACAATTCTGAATGCTCTTGCTACTACTACTGCAGCAGATACCCCTGAATGTTTATGGGATACTTTTGTAAAGCAGGTACAAAGTGCGATGAATTGTACATTTAACAAAAGTTTCACCGAATGAGGCTTTAGCTGGTTATAAATCTTATGTGGCAGACTCCAGAATTTTGAACTCTGTATCAGATGATTTAAGTCGAATTGATTTGGAAGAGCTGAAAAATAAGATATCAGAACTAATAACTGAAGATCAAAAGCGTCAAAAAGATAAATATGACACACTTTGAGCATCTGCAGTTAAATATGTTGAAGGCCAACAGTGATTAAGACGAATCATTTGTTATTATTTTTTTGTTCCTCTGTCTTTATTTTTTGTTCTCATCAATAGAAAAAGTTTAACAGCGATTTAAAGTTTTATGTTGACAATCCTGGCGACGAGGACGTGCTAACGCCTCCTTAACATTTCATTTTATACGTCGGTCTGTTTCCACTACCTAAAACATCACCGATGTTAGGAGATACGTTCATCCGTGTTTGTGTAAACACTAGTACCTTGATATGTATGTGCACATATGTACAGCTACGTCGCTTTCAAATGATTGGAAGGTGCTGATATTCATATTTGCTTTTGGAAACGGAGCAAGATTAATATTGAAACAGGTTACCTCAAAGAGTGTTAAAGTGATATATCTCAATACCAATGACCTATCCTGTTTCAATAATAAATTTAGTCCCACATCGCCACAAGTAACACATGTATGTATCACCCTCCAGTCATTTAAAAGCGACAAAGTTGTACATTGTATACGTGTGTATTTAATATTTCTATTCTTTCTTTATACAGCGAGAATTGTTTCTAATAGGCGCTAAAAGGAAAGCAAATGATGTACGTGAAGATTTCTTATGTGGAGTATTGATGACGGCTCTCATTACAGGTGGAGAGGGTATAATCTATACCCGTTGTTACTTGCTTTCCTTTTAACGCCTTTTCGACCTGAAACAACTCTCGCTGTATCCTATATCTGTATAACTTTTGTTTACCGAAGTCCATTTTGTAATTTAATTTTTCCTAACTTTAGACTTCTGCGGATGATAAAGACAAAACTTCAACTTTTTCTTAACGAGTCTTGTGCTTTTTTACTGACCACACTCCAACAATTTGACATAGTATTATTCTTTTATTTATTAAATAGCTTTTTATAGATATCTGATTTTCAAATATTGAAATCAACTTTTATTGTTCCCCCGTAAAATGCGCCATTGGCTATTAGTTTATGTCCCTTCACTATTTTATAAAAACAATAATAAACAGTCTTCTTTCCACCTAAACACAGTTTTATGACCATCAACCATTTTAAATTTATGTGTTATTTGGGTTTAGTATGCGAATGATATGAGACAACGTGTAGTTTAATGGGTATGACATGTAGCAACTACAAAATAATATTTACTTTATTTTATAAAAAGTTTCCAATTTTTTAATAACAATAACAGCAAAATGCTATCACACAATATATGGTGAACAAAATATTGCAGACATATATTCACAAATATACATGAGAAAAAAAATTATCAAAAAATTATTATCAATTTATCTCTGTTTTTATTTTTTACCACAATTTCTGTGGAATTTTATTTTAATTGTAAACAGAACAAAATAAGTTCTCATTTACAGTAATATAAATATGTAATCATTTACTCTAAAACTGCGCAAAAATACCTAATTCACAATTCGAGTTTTCAAATTTGCATTTTAGACCATTTGGGCACGATGGACTTGATGATGTGGATTTATTTTAAGATTTTGTCTACTACACGTAAAATTTTTAGCAATATATCTATATTTGGGAGAAAAATATTTATTTTAAATAAAATTTAAAATCATATGCTAAAGAAATGTCTAAAATTTTTTTTCACACAAACAGCCATTATTGTTTGTTTGTTAATGGAGAAGAGTTTCAAAGAATTATTCTAAACGAATAATCATTCCTCAAGTCATCCCTCATTTTTATAATGCATCTAAATACCTTTTTAGTGACGATGTCACCCTTTAATGAGGACATAAAAAATCCAGTTTGTAATTAAGGATTCAACTGGTAATGAGGTTGTAAAAAATAATATGCCATTTTAATTAGCGTTAAAAAAATAAAAAGCAAAAACTTGGTAGGTGTATCAATCCCAACAGCTCCGTAATAATGTACAAAAGGCATTAAAAAGTTAGTGTTGTTAAAGAATGAGTTTGCAAGAAGTTTAATGTGGATTAGTTTGTCCCTACAGGGCCGGCTCCCCTACAAAGAGTTAGAGGAGATGCAATAGTAAATCCATTACTTGACGTATCTGATATGTTTAACAATACTGTTTTCTATAATCAAGATTTATTTCTTAAATTTGATAACATCTTTTTGACTTTAAGGAAGGAAACTGGATCAAACTTCATTGAGTTTATATAATTTTTGAACATAAATAATTAACATTTGATCTGGTTTAATCCTCATTCAGATATTTTAAGAATTGAGAGGAAACTTCAAAACCCTCTCACGGACATATTTATGATATTACACTGTTATCCTTGAAATTTTCCAAAATTACTTTAACTCTTTCTGAGCCTAACTGGAGCGATAAAGAACAAAGTCAGCAAAAATTTAACACACGGACTGATTAAGTACAATCCCAAATCCATGTCGAGGAAGTACTGTGCTTAACTCAAGAATTAGATTTGACTGATTTGAGGAACTACATGTCGATCACATGCCTTAATTCCTGCTACACGTTATTTACATGTATCTTGTACGCTAGAACATTAAGCTCCGACAAATAATTGGGCAAAGATATCTTCTGAAGCTCATGCTGGGCTATACGGACAATCTGCTACAGATTGCTGTATTACACAGAATTCTGGGCAGAACAAACGGAATCTATCCATAACATGGATCAACTATCGTAAAAATTTGCTACAATATCAAATAAACTACTATTGCATTTGCTCCAATATCTTAAGGTGCCAACACCATATTGAGACGCTTTGAAGAAATACTGCCTCCCTGAGGAACCCACTTTGCCAAACCATTAGGTACTCAGCAGGTTTCAACAGATCTGGTTACATTTAGGAAAGGAGTGCGCCAAAGTGTCTCTCTGATTCCTGACCTGTTTTGCATATCACTACCGCTTTTATCTGTTGGATTCCTCTAGACTAATGTGGTTCATCAAGCGACAAAATATATACCGCCACCCATCTATTTGTATATGAATTACCTTGAAATGCATGCCGTCAGAAAGCGCAAACTGCAGAATGCTCTTGGGTGGTCAAGGAATATACGCAATTGCTATGAAAATGGAATTGAAAAAGTGCACAGTTGTCCACTTGAACAGAGAACAATGCAGGGGATTCTTTGCTTAGCTCGCAGATGGAAATATCCCACATCATATGAATGTTGAAGAGACCCACACATACTTGTGTGTTATACATACCTGAGTGTGCACTTCCAGGATGTGAAATAAATAATACGATCTCTACGTGGTAAGTACAGACGTTTCTCCACAAGACTGAAGAAAAGCATAGTCGTTGCGACAACATGTTGCACACCTTTGAAAAAGTAAAATGAAGGAGTTGAGCTAAGTCACTCAAACAGAGATTATTTACAAAAGCATCTATTTCTTGTGTGAATTTCCCACGTCACTGGTGAGGCTAAGAACTTTTAATATATGACAGAGTATAGGATGCAACATTATCCAGAGCACGGCTCTCTTCTGAGGTTACTGATCATGAAACTATGGCGGTAACTATAGGACTGTTTGAAACATCACCGATTTGAGGTGAGAAGGTAATAAGCCAGATCACCTAAAAGCCCTAGTTAAGACTACGAAACAGATAAATCGAGCCGGCACACTGAGTGATAATTCCCTGCACAATATTTTCTATGACAACGTAGAGGCGCTGGGCTTTTCGTCAAAATTAAAGTTATCTTTTCTAATGTCAATTGATGTAAAGTCTGAGACCGAGGACATCATTGTCATCTGCCAGGATGGTGTTATTAACACACTGATCTATCGTAATCGCGCAAAGGTGTAGATAACGGACATTAACTATGGTGCCTGCCATCACATGAAAAAATTAATCATACATTTTCTATCAGTATGAATTATGTATACCATTTTGGCTTACTATCGACACAACGTCAGACTGCCGTATTATTATTTTAGGCACTGGTACGAACTAGACCAAACATTAGTTCTATCTTGTACTCGGAGAGACATTGTCGAGAACGAACAATGTCGAATTTGGTTCCGGACCGTTAGGTAAATAAAGCCTGACATAGTCTTTCTCGATCATCAAAAGCAGGTCGACTTTCCGATGTCAGGCAAGACAAATATTGCCTTCAAAGGGAAGGAAAGATGGACTGAATATTAAAATTCCTGATAAAAACTCTGAATATGTAATTAGGCTATTCTGGGTTGTCTTTATAATTTGTGTGCTGGGAGATAAGAATCTGATCATACACTCAGATTTTAAGAACATACCTGCCGCATATTTAACATGCTACTGTAAACTAGCACCAGGTTGCTGAAATCAGCCAGCATTTGTAATGAAACTTTATTTTCGTATCCTTAGTAATTTTGGCACCCTTTGTTTTTACGCTCATTGAACCTCGTTGTTGTAACTTTAAATGAAAAAAATTATCCATCTTTGTCCACTGTATCCAACCAGAATAGTTCTTATATGTCGTCATTAAAAAATGGCAAATTCCTTCTTTACAAAGTTTACATCTATTTCAACGTGCGTCAAAATAAATGGTGCCTACGTTGGCTGAGTTCAGCACCCTGGTGCTGATTTACAATAGCATCTGCCTAGTCGTGAGAGGTATGTGAAACTTCCCATATGGTCTAAATGCTACTATTCGACCGACATCATAGATGTCTCTCTGGCGGATAGCGACTTGCGAAGCAAGTACCGAGAGCGGCGACCTCTAGCCCAGGTGGACTAACTACTGTTATTAAATATGATCTGATAGAAACAACTACTCAGCGGGCAAATATATCGACCTGCATTGGATTATACCTTCAAATCATGATAGATCGGTAGCCAATTTCATTTGTCAGTTCCTAACCAGACATAGACCGGTTTCGAACTTATTAGTTCTCCTCAGTATGCCATAGGTTATGGAACAGACAAATGATAGTGGCCAACCTGCTAGTCATATACTGACTAAGGTAAATTGAGTAGTGGTGAGAGGTATGTGAAACTTCTCATATGGTCCAAATGCTACTATCCGACCGACATCATAGATGTCTCTCTGGCGGATAGCGACTTGCGAGGCAAGTACCGAGAGCGGCGACCTCTAGCCCAGGATAAAATAAAAAGTGGCCCTTAGAAAGTATTTCGATTTTTAATATTCCTAAAAATAAAAAAGTTGTATGCAAAATACAAATTTCCTGAAATTCAATTTTTGTGCTGTTCCTCTCAAAGATGGTTTCAGGTAGATAAGACATGATGTGAAGGTATAATCCAATGCAGGTCGGCCCGCTGAGTAGTTGTTTCTTTTAAATCATATTTAATAACAGTAGTTAGTCCACCTAGGCTAGAGGTCGCCGCTCTCGGTGCTGGCTTCACAAGTCGCTATCCGCCACAGAGACATCTATGATGTCGGTCGGATAGTAGAATTTGGACTATATGAGAAGTTTCACATACCTCTCACCACTACTCAATTTACCTTAGCAGTATATGACTAGCAGGTTGGCAACTATCATTTGTCTGTTCCATAACCTATGGCATACTGAGGAGAACTAATAAGGTCGAAACCGGTCTATGTCTGGTTAGGAATTGACAAATGATATTGGCTACCGATCTATCATGATTTGAAGGTATAATCCAATGCAGGTCGGGGTATTTGCCCGCTGAGTAGTTGTTTCTTTCAAATCATATTTAATAACAGTAGCATCTGCCAAAAATCAGTCGAGTCGTTGGTAGGCCCAACGCAGAAAGCGATCATCTTCAGTTCAATATATCCGCTTAAAGCACATGTTTCTGGTACCTATAGCCACTAATCCTGCGTGGTGTGGGGTGTCAATAATCGTCAGTTATATTTAATAATGCCGTACTATGGAATTGTATCGTGAGATAATACCAGAGTTGAAAAAATAATTAAAGATTTAAGAAACAAATAGATTGTTTTTATATTTGTAACTATGTATGAGTGAAACTGTGTTTCTGGATTTTCCTGTAAATATGCAGGTAGTATTGAAAATCCCCGTAACTTAATGATGCTAAAAATTAATAAAGTTAAACAAAAGACTTCTTCATGTTAGTGAGTTTTCATACATTTATGAGATTTTAACGATATTAGTACGGTACTGTATCAGAGTGAAATAGCGAATGTCCTGAAAGTCGTTAATTAGTAATATTTTACAGCTACGTACTTCGTTTTCTGTCTTGCCTCGCTTGGTAATTGTAGTAAAATGTAATTTGTACGACGACGAACCTGATAAATAACCGAACTCGGCGACTTATTAAGTAAATTCCCTTACTTTGGTTTTATAATTTATAGGAATTTCTTAACAATACAAATCACAACGTAATGTTTCCATCGCATGAGAATTAAATTTGAATTAAAAACAGAAAGACCATTTACAGATAAAAAAAACTGATTAATGAATTTATGAATGTTGTGCTATTATGTAATTCAATTTATTTATAGTAATGAGCATGTACATATGTAGATAACTAAAAAAATTAATATGATTAAAATACTGGAAGCTACTTTTAATGGTACAAAAATTTAAAAAAGAATAAATACAGTTAAAGACTGAAGTTATAGCACGTGTATTAATAATGTGCTCATATAAACATCATATTAAGATTTCTATTGAAACTGAGAATGTCATACGTCAGAATTTGTCCTATAACACACTGATTACGTCCCCTTTAACCTTTCCCAAGTATATAACACCCATGTTTACATATAAGTACCTATTCATTGCAAAAAAAAATCAGTGACATTTATTCTAAACATGTATGCAATGCAACAAATATAAATTAGTGTTGTAATTGAATGTTCTTGTCGTACACTCACGTAAAACTTCTTGATAGCGCATATACATAAATTATACATAACGTTGGTAAATTAATAGTCAAAAAACGAATCTATAGACATTTCTTTAAAGAACATTAATTTATTATTTTTAAATATGTTAATTAAATAGGCATTTAACGTGCATATTTATTTAGGCGAAATTTAAATAAAACCAGGCAGGTACCATCTAAAATGACGTAGTAAGTCTATACCACCCCAGTAGTAGAAATGCCTTCCACTGTGTATATTTCTATGGCCAAGAAATTTTTCTCTAAAATGATGATTATATGTGGGGCTGTCAAAAATGTTCCGTGGGACAGTGGCGTACGCAAAATTAACTAATACGAGAAACAATAAACTGTTACAATTTATAACAATGTATGTAAAAATTACCGTCTTAACTAGCTTGATGAACTAGCTTGCTTATCACAAACTGGAGAAAATGTGTGGCCATTTTGCAGCATCAGGTATGTTTCTATGGTTGTCTCCATGAGTGATGTTCGCTTTGGTGAAAATATATTCTTATATTTTGAAAACGACCGTTCGACATCTACTGATGTAATATACGCATACGTAAAATAGTCTTTGAACGCACTTAACGGATCTGGGGCTGCAGCATCACATATTGGTCTTAATTTGGTAAAACCGGTGTCTTTATTTAACACACTTGCGAACTTTTCTTTAACGCACTCATTTGTTGCGTCACATATATCGTGTAGCAGTAGATTTACTTCGTCCACTATTTGCAGTGACTCCGCTAACGACAACGCACTGTTTTCTAATTTTTTTATGCTTTAATGTAATGGTTTATAGTTCTTCGCAATATTTTTTAAAGCTGTTTCAACTGAAATATCTTCGAATTTTGTCTGGCTTTCCTTAATAGCTGCAGCCTCATCTGGATTGAATTGTAGTATCGCAGCTTTTATTTGTTGGAAATATTCAGCATAATAAAAAGCTACCTGCAACCATGTTCCCCAACGTGTAAGAATCGGCTGGTGGTTCAGGAATACCGGGACACTTGCTATGAAATGCACGGAGATGTTTTGGGAGATTTAAGAAACACTTTTTTTGTGCTTGCTATTAATGCATCCACCTCTGGAAAACCTTATCGAATAGTTTCTGCCACAAGATGTAAAGCATGTACTTTACACGTAACATATATAAACGTACAACCTTGTTCTTGCAAAGAACGGCCTACCGAACGCATTGTCACGGCGCCATCAGACAAAAACATCAACACTTGACTTTTTGACAGTTCAAATTTTTCTAACGTCTTCAGCACCACCCTGGTCATTGTTTCTCTAGTACACTGACTTAGTATTTTGTAGCTAGTAACAGTGGAGCTGTCGGTTTAAGAGGGTCCAGTACTCGTACTATAACATTTAAAATAGAATTTTTTTTACAATCTGTTGTCTCATCAACAGATAACCACAGCCGTGTATTTTTTAATTCACATTTCATCTTATTTACTATGTCTACGTGTACAGTTGGTAGATAGTTACATACCGTTGTGCGACTTGGGACTTGTATTTATTCCAGAACTCTCGAAATGGTTGTTTATCGATTATGTGCAGCGGAACATCACAGGCAATCAGCATTAATAGTAAATCAAACATAAACTGTGTTGTCGAAGGCACGCCATTTTTTTTGTTTATATGGTGTACACTATTTACGTGAAGTCCCCAATCACGCTTATCCCAGCACATCAAATCATTCTCGCACACTTTACAAATTATTTTAGCACCATTATAGAATAAATCCGGGAATTCACCTATGAATGTATTCACTTTGTCAGCAAATGGCCGATTTCTACCCCTGCGTACGTCTGCCATGCTTTATTATTAAATTAATATCAACAATACAGTACAAAAATAAAATAAAAACACAATAACAATATGTAATACACCCAAGTGACTTAATGTGTACACAACTCGAAAGCTAATAATAGACTGGACTGGAGAAAGCGTTTCGCGGTCAAGGTGAATGCCGGCGACAGTAAATACATCTGTACTCTACGACCATGATACACAGAAACGATTTGCAGCTTTGATTAGATGTTTGAAGGTTTTAAAAACATTGTTCAGATAAATAAGGTCCAGTGAGTATGGCATCCATCTTGGAAAAAAGGCGCCTCGTAAAAAATGAAATAGATGTTTAATATTTTCCAAAATATTTAGAATTTTTATATCGAAGTGTATTTTTTCTTTTACGCAAATCAAGAAAATGACACTCATTTTCAAAATGTGCATTTGTCGCAAATCAGCAAAATTGGAATTTATAATATGTCCTCGCACTAACATTTTAAGAACTTTCGATCGCAATGAACACTCAGTTATCACAACATAACTCAATAATTTTGGATATACATATAATGGCTAGAAAAAAATCCATATTTACGGTCAGATCTGAGGTCCTGCAAGGATCCAATTTGGGACTCTTGCTATTATTATATTTATTAACGAATTTACATATTCAATTGGTTGCAACAAGCTTTAGTTTTATTCAAAAATCAAAAGATTGTCTCACATTACAAAATCAGCCTAATAAAATAGAATGGTGAAAAATGAACAACCTGCACATGAACATATCTAAATGCAAGGCACTAACATATACGAGAAAAAAGGAACATTCTTTACACCCATATACAATCAATGTCATTGAATTAGTAAGCTGCGAGTCGATCAAAGACTTGTACTACCCGCACACGCATGTTCTCGTCAGTATGCCATAAGTAATGGAAAAGACAAATAATAATAGCAAACCAGATTAGCCTAAAGTAGACTAAACAAGACAGGCCTAGTGAGTGATAAGTGTATACCTCTGGTGGTCAGTGCTACTAACCATCAGACATCATTGATGTCTTAGTTGCTGATAGCGACCTGCAAAGCAGGTACCAAGAGCTGCGACCTCGAACCCTGGTGGGCTAAACTATATACTGAATAAGATTACAGGAAACAACTACTCAGCGGACAAAAGCCCCGACTTACTTAGAACATAACAAGTTCGAAACTGGTCTATGTCTAGTGAGGAATTGACAAATGATCTTAGCTACCAAATAAGACTTGCAGGTTTGATTCAATGCAGGTCAGGTATTTTGACCGCTGAGTAGTTGTTTCCTGTAAATCTTATTCAGTATATTGTCTGAAATTGCTTAAATATTTGAAAGAACAATGTTTTCTTACACAGATTAAAACTTTTATTATATCGAGAGCAATTTTCTTGTGCGGACATTCAATACAATGTTTTGTTAGATTTAAGATACTTCTATTGAATCAACAAAACAGTCTTATTGCATTTAACAAATTTATTTTTTCAAGTAACAGAATGTGCAATTCAAGACAAAAATAAATTTAGGACGAAATATTTCTTTCTTGGGGTAAGAATTTTATTGTTATTAATATAAAGATTTCAATTTCATGACTGAAAAAAATTCTCATATGAAGAAAACATGCAATTAAATGAAATAATAAGTTGTCACTTAAACTTAAAATAAGATTTGTCAAACGAAAACACGTTTAATTTGAGAGAAATTTTTGAAGGAAATTTTCGTTTTGTGTAGACAAAGCTGTTTCAGTAAATCTGAATAAATATATTTGAGTTGAAAGAAATTATATTTCGACCAAACAAATTTACGCAAGAGAAATAATTTTCTTGAATCAAAACACTTATTAAGTGTGAATACAAAGAAGTTTTGTCTTAAATTATCGTCATATTTATGTACTGATATTTCTGAAAGAAACTTCATTTATACATTCATTAAGTCTCCTAAAAATATAGTGTCTATTTTGTTATCATTTTACAATAGTTTCACGCATTTACATCAATATATACATATACATATATAATTGATTATTCCATTTTGGATTTGTGATAAATGCCTGCAATGAAAATCTAAACAGATAACAAAACAGAGAAGTGAAATTGGGCATGAGTAAATTGAGTAGTAGCCGGAAGCAATGTGGGGTTTATACAAGAAGTAGTTTAGAATGTCCTGAAGGTTGATTTAGGACTAAGAAGCCGATGAAGGACCGTAAGACGCCCTTTGCAGGCGAGGACATGTCGCTTAGACAGCTCCAGGGTAATTACACACAGTGAGTAATATACAGACACAGACTATACCAATTACCAACCCTGCTATGCAATGATCTCTTATACCTATTTGTTCCCCTTACACAAACCCTCCTGACGCATAGCTGTGCCTTTGATAATTCGTTACTTTAGAGTAAAATTTCGGCCGGATGTCCATTTTTTAAATCCACGTTCACATTTAAAATTCGTTAACCATTGGGACTCCCTTCTGGCTGTAAAGTGTTATCAGATTAGTGTCAAATACATTCTCCGTATTTAAATTGATAATCTGTCAAATTATATTTGACAGAATACAATTTTAAGTAATAGCAAAACATAAAAAATTATTTAACAAATACAGGAAGATATAGATTTTTGAAAACAAGTTTGATATAAGCCCAATACAAATAATATTATATATACATACTTTTTAAAAAAATACTGATAAACGAAAAATGAAAAGATTACTAAGATATTAGTAATTAAAAAAATCAACTTGAAGAAAATATATTTTAAACATAAAAATAAAGTTGAGTATATTAGATGCATTTTTCTCATATTTAGGTTTATTATCTGAATAAAATAAAATATACGATGTATACATTGTATTAATTGGCAGCAACGGCGGGTAAAGTTTCATTCTGAAGAAGTAAGTATCTGCAGCTGTAAAACTTTGTTTGAAAAAATGACAAATGTTCTATCCCGATCAATAATTTCAGTTCATTTTTTTTCTGTGGAGACTGGTTGAGATTCTCTTACTCAGTGAGGACTTTCATGTGCCGAATATCTACAGTTGTCTGTTTATTTTACCATTTCGGTAAAATGTGGCTTCGCTTGAAAAGACTATGTTGTTCAGGTGTGTGATTGGTGCACATGTCCATCATTTTTTTTACAAAATTATAAACGCTCATCAGAATCATCATCTGAAAGTTTTTGTATAAAAACGGCAAACGTTATAATAGAGGGACGAAACGAGGCAAGACGCGCGGTCATCCAGGGTCCCACCGGTCTAAGCGAGAGAGATGTTGTCGTAGCTTGTTCGCGACCACATTTCTTACCACGGCCGTTATCTACTATATTGTTTGCCGATACCATATTAATTTGAATTTATAGTGGTCAAACCTTTTTCTTTTAAAAATTCTACTACATCACTTTAGGATCAAGAGACAACTGTCTAGTCGTTAAATGAGGATTCTCTTCCATACTTAGTAGTAGCACTAGTAGTGGTTGGAGGAGGCTGGCGCCTGGCAAGTAGGTTTTGTTACCGACTCCGTACTACCGCTTGAACTATTTACCGCACTTGCTCCCTCTTCAAAGATCCTCGACCTTCTGTCGAACGTCAGGATGTCGTTCCATGAAAGGGACTCACCTTTTTCTCAGAAGTGCTTTGGCGCCGAAAGTATCTCACCTTAGTCGGACAAACACATCCACTGCGCCAAGAAATGGTAGGACGTTTCTTCGTCTTCTCCACATCCTGGGTATGTAAGATCTTCCTCAACACTTATAAATGACAGGTTTCTTCTAAGTTCCAGTATCCTGTCAGACTTCGATTAGATAATTCAGTGTTTTTTACTACGACCGAGTAACCAAGCCGACCGCAATTTGTTCGGCTCTGTTACAAAGTCCCAAGAACAACTTTCTTGCACTCCTCTGTCTTCTAGGTATATTCTTGCCCCCGAGGACGGTCCGTCTTTCACATGAGATCCATCTGTGTAATACACCAGAGAGTCTGGGAGAAGTTTACTATCTTTTCCTTCAACTATTTTCTTTTCGGAAGAGTAAGAGTATACGTCCTCTCTAACCTCAACTGCTTTTTCGCTTTCATCACTTTGAAGTGGAGATGAGTATTCCCCACTCGGTCTGATGAGCGATTGCTGCGTGACCTTTAGTTCTACCTCTATTTTGCCAGCTTCCCGAGTCTCGCATTCTGAAAGGCCGCTATATCGTTCCTCTTTATCCACGAGGACGGTGGATAGCTGTAGGCATTTTTCTCATTGTGTCCGTAATCCCCAAGGAGACAAGTCTGTGCATCCTTGCCAACCTTCGGGAGACAGTCATCTGGTCTACGATTCGCCACCAGACTACCGATCCATATTAGAGCCTGGGTCTGACTGCCGTCGTATACACTACGTTATTAGACACAGTATATTAAAGGAAGATGGAAAATAAATTCGACGGGTTTTCTGACTCTAGTTTATATTGCATCGTTGCCATTTAAAAGACCCATATCTAATACACATATTGTATCACCAGTGTAGGATAAGTGGGCTAAAGCCCCAGTTCCTGCTTACCACCCAGCGCAGCTACCAGAAGGTTGCCGTCGACTTCCACACATAGTAGTGCATTAAGAGCTGTTTCTTCAGATGTTGCTGATTTTGGAAGACTTTCAATATCACAAAAATGTTAGTCAAAATGAAACAGAAAAAAATCCTACCAAAACAGCGAAAATGGTTTGTTTCCACACTTCTAACTAACGCATATTGTATGCGATACATAATTTTTTTGGTATAGATAGGACGGTAATTTTGAGTTTATAGATTTACGATAAGCGCACTGTAATATTTAATAATGCTAGTAAATGTTCAAATTCTAATAAGTATACACTTTATCAATACCACCAATTTTTAAGGCACATTTTTTAAATTATGTTAAAATTTAGTAACCAACCTCTGTATACCTATTCAATTTATGAAAATCGAGTTTAATTTAGGCTTTGTCAGAATTCCTTGTGCCATTTATAGCTTGGTTTGAATTATCATGAATCGTAAATTTACTAGACACATGGTACACCTAGGGCTAATTGCTTAAGAAGTCATTTAGTCAGTGGTTTAATTAACTTAACTAGTTGTATGTCAGCTTTACCAGTTGTGTATGCTCTGTTTATCTAACTTAAATCATGACCGCTAAAGTAGTAGCTCATTTATTAAATATTGCCAGTAATGTAATAAATTTACAATGAGTAATGTCTATTTAAAAAAAAATTAAATATACATGAGGCCTAGCTAAATTATAGATCAATAATAATAGAGAATAAGTTTTATCAACTACTACTTCGAAAAATTGTGTTGTGAATATTTCTCATGAGACCTCTCACGTGTGGAAACAGTAACTCATTTATTAACAGCAAAGAGACAGACGGGTGTTTTTCATACCCACAATCCTGGAATATTTTATTTTCGCAACGAATGTAAATAGCAAGCTGATTCACAGATCCGATTTACCGGTCTCATCTGAGAATCTTGCATATCTTGACTTAGTTAACAAATTGTATGCATCCATAATTACCTTGAGGATCACATACATTTATCATGTCGATATTTATATTAACATGCCTGCACGACCGCTTTTGAGTTAATGCTTCTTCCAGTTCATGATTCAGAAAAAAATCTTAGTATTTACTCTGGAAACCATTTAACATTGTATCATTTTATTGGATAAAAAGGAATACAACAATTTAATATGTTTTCTACTGAACATATAATTAACCGATAATAATTACTTATTTACGCAGTTAGATCAGTAAGTTTCAGAACGTCTAAGAGAGCTAATTAAAACTAGTTTTAATAACTGCTTTCGGGTGCTGTCAACTGTAAAATTTCGTTGAACTAATAATATTTTCTACTGATGCCTTCGAATAAATTAAGGCAGTTAGATTTCATCAAATATAGTGTTTTTTGAAACTATCACTCAAAGGCGGACTGGGCCGTGGATTAGAGGGCGCCACCCCCTGCACCTTTCGACCTCCAGCCGCCCCAACGTCTTAATAAATATCAAAGCATCACCGAGTACTATCTCACTGATTGTTTAAATAATACTGAAAACCAGAGACAACCCGAGACGTGCAAGTGGATAGAAAATTTTGTCCGATTTTAACATTTATTCGCTATCTCTATTTAATATAAGAATAGTCAAATATAGCTGTCCTAGTCCGATAAAATGGAAGGTGAAAGCAGAGGGTAGCACTTGCACTGCTGTCATTTCTGTTCTATCCCACGCTTTTTCTGTGGTATTTATCTGTCAACTTGAACTGATGAAAGAAGTGTTTGTTATTTTGTCGTGATTTTGATTATTTCTCGTTGTATTTTGTGATATTTGTGTGTTAAAGACTTATTCTCTTCTTAAAGACTACCACTTTCATATAACTAGTAAGTTATAAAATTATAAATAATTTTATCCGCTATATCTAACCTATATATTAATCAGAAAGGATAAACAGTATTAGAAAATGTGCTAACTATCTTTTACTTATTTCATTCCTCATAATAAACTTTGAAATTGGTTGTAGGTTATTTTTTGTTGGAGATGGCTACAGAGTCACGAATTAGATTGTGTTATGTGTGTGATTCTTCGGAGGACGATGTGGCAAAACTTCATTATTTTCCTTCAAGGTTGGAAAGGTAAATTAAGGCCTGCACTAAATTAACAACACTTCAAAAATTTGGCAAGAGAATTTGGGTATACATTACACTGAAGAACCTCTTCAAAATTATAGGATATGTTCCCGTCATTTTACTGTTGAGTTATGTCGACCTAAGTAGTCATAGGTTGACCCGCAATGCAGTCCCCACACTTTTTCCATGTCGTCAGTTGGCAACATACCAAGTGCAAGCAGGTAATATGTGTTTTACAAAATGTTGGTGGTGAGGGGTCCTTAGATATCAATCCATAGTTGTTACTAATTAGCTTGGTAGAATCGCAGACTTTTTACTATTATTTAATTTATTCAAAATAAAGAAATATAGATTTGAACCAATAAACGTGGTCGCTAATATCTATCTCATTTTACTTCAGATCTAGTCTCAAGCAAGGCCTCAACTTCAAAGAATATACCTTATGAGTTGGCGGAGGAATTTCCTAGCATAGTGAAGGCAGCTAGTGAACTTTTGGAGGAGATTCCCAGCACTTCTGTGTCAGATCAGAATGTCACTGTTCGAAAACGACCAGTGTTTAGAGGCATTGGCGATCTTTCAAGGACAACCTCTACTCCAAGAAAAGTTAAACTTATGAACATGATTTGTCAGAAGGAGGACAATATACGGAAGTTGAAAGTCATATGCAAGCAGAGGGCTCATGACATCAAATCTCTATCAAATTTAGATGACTCGTCAGTAATCAGAAGTATATTTAAGGGGATGTCAAATACTACAACCAACTTCCTCATTTCCCAATTACGCTGTACCAAACGCGATCAAAAAGGTAGGAGATGGACTATCGAAGAAAAGGTTATAGCCTTGGCACTTCTAAAAAGGAGTCCAAAGTTTTACAACCTATTGTCAAAGATCGTTGCAATGCCTTCAAAAAGAACATTAATTTCACTATTGGAAAAGGTCCCATTCCATGTTGGCATTAATGATCAATTAGTTAGACACATCAACAACAGTTTAACAAATGGGCAAGATAAACTGTGTCTGTTGCTATTTGACGAAATGGACATTAAGAAAAATGTTCAATATGATTTAACCTGCAACCTTCTAGAAATTTAACTGTGACCAATTCTTTGAGTGGAAAATACATATTTACAGGTCTAGCCCAGCAAAGTGACATAAGGATTTGTAAAGTCTTTACCGATTCCTTATGTCATTTTCTGTTGACAAAAAAGTATCCGATAACAATTAAAAATGATTATTCCAGTCTTCTTTGAAAATAAGCGTCTGATGTCTGTCAATTGAATTTTATATTTTATTAAAGTCAAAAAGTTTTTTGAGACTAGCAGGAACCGTTGCGAAAAAACATTGTACACAACACACCCAGAAAGAGACTTTACTGGGCTCGCTAGGGCTTTTGCAATGGAAATTTCCAGCTCGCCCAGTAAAGAATCACTTTCCGGTCTTGTTGCATAAATAACTATCATGCTTTCTTGATATTTTCTGTAATATATTGACAAAATGTCCTAAATTTGCTTTTTTTGTAGTTTTCTGATTTTAATAAATTTTGTACAAAATATAATTACCTACCTACTTGTGTTTTGAGTGTTATGTTAATTATCCAATACAAAAACATATTTCTTTTAAATCTTATGTTAAGCAGTTCAACAAGGTCACAATTAACCTTTTGATTAGTTTAACATAAAAATTAATTGATATCTGGTTTTGTATTCTAACTTTAAAATAGCTTTGTTTCTGTAACAGTTGGTGATCGTTTGTGGATCATCAGAGATAGTCACTCGGTTAGTTTTTTAACTTCCAGCGAATAGAAGTATTTAAAAACAACTAATCGACTACTTCTGGTCCACAAACGATCACCAACTGCTACAGAAATAAAGCTTATAAATAATATCAATAAAATAATAAAAGGGGGGTTTTGAAATTTCGCGGGCGTTTGCTTCTTGCGCCATCTACTTTCACCTTCCATTACAATCGACCAATTCAATACTGCGGATTAAATTTTAGCACGTACCTACTTGCGCGTCTCGGGTTGTCTCTGCTGAAAACATGAGCGAATCCATATACACTGTAGCCAGCCGTAGGGTAGGGCGCCATTAGGCTAGGTGTGCGCTATAATCTGAATTACATATACGAGTTTATATTTTTTGTATGTATTTCAGTGAGAGTTGACCGTTTTTGTTTGTTATTTAACATTTTTTTATACCTATTGGAACTCTTATTTTTGTTTTCTATATTGTACAAAAAATACCCATTTTTCGTTTTCTTTTTTATATTTTTTGTGTTTTCCAATAGAAAAATATAAATAAGATTTTTTCACCAACAAAAATTTTAGCGCTTGTTGGTCGACCAGGATCCCGCGTCTTTTTTTAAATAGTCCGGCCCTGCACCCAGTGATTTTACACTCAAAAATAAGAAACAAGATCAATAAACATAATATGTCCAAAAATGCTTCCTAAAAAAGATAGAAGATAACCAGTTTCATTTCAATGTCCTAAATATTGTTCAATATAATAAAACGAAATTTTCACAACAATTAACTATTCTCATTATTGCACTAAATCACACTAAATAAGGAGGAATAATTGTTGATATGATGAATGTTCTCTAATAATATAAATATAGCACACTATTTAGAAATAAAAACAGATATCCCCGGAAGTTTGTGAAAAATACTGTATATGTAAATATTAGATATCATTTATAATTAAAACGAAATGCATCATATTCATGTCATACCTTTTTGGTGTCAAGAGCACATCATGCAGACTTGATATTTAAAATATTAAAGATCTGAACCGTTCCTTCATAGTGTCACATTCTTGATATTGTCCAAGTTGACAGCATTTAAGATCCAAGAAGTCCGTGCAGTTCAAGCATTCCTCGTTGACAAGTGACAGTTGGGAAGGGTTGTTATATTGTCTTAGATTGAAGGGGACTAACACTGGACGTGGAAACTTGATAAACTTAACTGATTACCTACAGCTATCTTTTGAAACTATTTATTAATATACAAGGCATGTGCAATTATTTTCACACCATTACTAATATATAAGGTTGATTGCGAATTAATTTCTTTCAATATAAATAATAACTAACATTAACCAGCCCATTAAAAATGAGTCTAATTCTCATACTGTGTAACGATGCATTTTAAGGTATTTGTCCAACAAGCAATATATTTATATATTAATATAAAAATTGCAAATTATATCATTAAATTTATAATTTGTATTTTAAATCAGTGGAAGGCAAGTTAATGTACGTATATTGCATATATCAAAATGCATACTTATAATACCAAGGCTAACCACCTAGTACCCCTTCCACTTCTGGTTCCCTATAATTTCAGAAGAAGAGCCCCTCACGACCGACCCCAAGCGGATGAGGGTCAGAGACAGGCGGGAGGGGGCTCACCGGACTTCGGGATGTCTTGTCGACCTGCCGTGAGAGTAGCGAACCTGAGCGAAGAGCATACATGGCGCGATTGTATGCAATTTGGGCCAAATGCATCCAAACCATCGCGCCTTCTCTCAATAACACCTGAGAGATCAAGATCCTTCTTGCGCAGGACAGGTTACGTAAGGGCACCCCGTCAGCTAGAAGAACTACCAGCCGCAGTTCCACCGCGGCAATTAGCAGCTGATGGGGAACATCCTCCAGAGTTCACCGATGTAGACTTAAGGACGAGGGTAAGCCTTAAAACCAGAGCTAACCTAAAGCCACAAGACCTGGCTAGAATGGACGAGGTCATCGATTGGGAACTTCCAGAAGATGCAGACATCTTGCAAATTAACTGTGCCGTGTACAATGCCGCGAAGCAACTCGTCCCCTGTGAGAGGTCAACCAACCACGGGGTCAAGAAAGCCAAGCGGCGTGTGCAGAAAATCGAGGGCAAGATACACTCAGCTAGACAACACGCTTCTCGGATCCAGAGTGTGGTAGATTACAAGACGAGTGGTAGAGCCTTTATTTCCAGAATCCAGCGCATAGCAGCCGGATTAAGACGTCAACATCATACTCTAAATCTGACAGTGATGCTTACCATCAAGCAGCACTGTCTAGATAGGATCCAAGCGCTCATGGCGATAAAGAAAACATTGAGGAGGCGGGTGAGGAGTATGGAACAAAACAATTTGTTCCATTCGAATCCTTCCCGCCTCTTTCAAGAGCCACAGCGTGTTGTAGATAATCCGCCGACTGTAGGATATGTCGAAACCTTCTGGAAGGGAATGTACGAAACGACGCGTCCATTCAATAGCGACACTCCAGCAATTGCACACTTCGAGGCTCTGTGCCACAGACATCTTGAAGAGCCAGAAGAAGTGTGCCCGGCAATCAGTACGGAGGAAGTCCAACAAGCACTTGTTGGTACCAAGAACTTCGCTGCCCTGGGCCCAGACGGCATTAACAACTGGTGGTGGAAAAAATTTTCTTCCACTCACCGCCATCCGGTGCAAATTGCTTACAATTCTTCAAAAAACTATTTTATGTGGTTGCATTTTCTCCGTAAATGTGTCCAAATAGGAAGCCGATGCGTTTTGCGAATTTCTATTTACTTTTAAAAACATTCCAACATAAAAAAAGTTTTTCATTTGAGAATTTGTGCTCCATTTTGCAATAATCACTTTATTCAATAGTAATAATAGATATTCTTGAACAATTTACAATAACGCCACTACTATTTAGTGAACAACTGTTAACTAACAGTAATTCTTATTATTTGTTTTAAACCACAGCCTACTAAATTTCTCTGAAAGTTATATGTGAATTTGGTCGTTTTTAGAAAAACATTTTTCAAATTTTACTAATTACTAACTACTTTGCATACAAAAATGCCCTTGATGAAGAGGATTTCCTTGATAAAATTTTGAATACTTTATTGACAACTTTATGACAAACAAAACCTTAATAATTGCCTAAAAATTGATATTTTTAGAAAATTGTACAAATAAAGCAATTTAGAGTGAATTTTAAGTACATAGATAATAATTAGTCGCCGTCTGAATAAGCTACTTCCTTGTCACTGGCTTTACAAAAACTTTTTGATTTTCCATGGCCTACTATTCTGTTTTGCTAAGCAATTGATAACTTTTCTTAAATTAGTCCCTTGAAAAACAATTTTCTTCAGCATCTGATACATCATTTGAAATCTCTTTTTAAGCGCAATCTGTAAAACAAAAAATCCAATGTGGCTGCCATAAGAAATACAAAAGTTACCTCGTAAATCTCGAAAACAAAAGACTATCGAGCATTCGTTTCTAGACCAAAAAATTAGTCTCCAAAAAGTGTCTTAATAATGTTAAAGTCTAAAACCTGTCTGGCCAAGGATTACTTGGCTACTACAGCCGAAAAGAGAAATTACAAAATTTCGTTTTTTTTTTTTTTGGAAAATCTCAAAAGCGGTTTCAGTTAGCCGCTTAACGTTCTTAACGGATTTGGAATCAGTATATAATTTGTTAAAACTTATCCCGTTTAACCGACTTTGTAGATCTTACTGTTCCGAGATCTCAATGGTGAGCATCGAATTTGGGACACACGGTATATAACTAGAAAGGTAATCTTGACTTATTAATTGTAATTTTTCATTTTAACATGAACGGAATTTTATTTTTCAATTGTATGAAGCTTTGTTGACAATAACCTCAAGTTAATAATTTTTCAAAATTTTTAAATAATTGTCTGTATAAGTAAATTCATTTCATTAATTCTTTTCTTTCTTTTAAAAACTTAAGATGATATACATTAGTTGTCTAAATGTCTAGTACAGCTACTTGTCTATTCAGGGCACCTAAGCTAAGGTCATAGATATCGTTCACCGGTGACTGGGACGGCCCTCCGGAGTGCCACAGTGATCGAAATGATGGAATCTTTTAACCGCCAAATGCGCGACTGGGGGAAAATAGCCATGATTGAAAGCAACTTCTCTTACACCAAACATTTCCCATAATATAGGGTGACACATGAAAAGTAACACTGTTCGTTTTAAATGAAATTACGGATAACAACTGCTTTACTAACAATTTGTATACTTACACCACACGTAGTTGCACATTTAGTCTTAAGCAAAAAATACTAACTTGGTATTTTAAAGAATAAATTTTTACATAATGTCATGAGGAGCAAAATTTTAAAACAGCTTTTATCCAAAATTGTTGGCTAATGAGATGACGTGTCACCTCTTTTGCTTTAAGAAATTTTCCTAAGATTTCAAATGACCTTCCATCACACTTAAATTTAATATTTGACAAAAATATTTTTGAAAGCGAGTTTTATCCACATACTTTTAAAAAAGCTTTAATTTAATGTTGACGCACGAGGATCAAACCAAATGTGACTGTAATGAAGAGGATTGTGGAATATATGCTTAGTGTTTTTTAGACAATTAATGATTACAATATAACTATGCATTAAAGAAAATAGATGGGATAGCGCATACATATGGTAAGTGTCTTTTTGGGCAAAAATTAGTTAAATACACTAAATAAGTGCAAACACTTGCAACTGTTGTTTAATCGTGGGCTTAAAGCCAAAAGTGACCAAGTCCAAAACCAGCATTTTCTGGTTTTTTTTGACCAAGTAACAAGAAATTCACTTACCTCTTCTTGCAAATATTGACCCAGTACTGTGAGAACCCTAAAGTTGTTTTATTAAAACAAGTTTTTTTGATCAAGTCTAATAATAATACATTTTATGCGAACAAAAAAAAAATTGTTTTGATAGATAGAGATTCAAAACTGTAAATTATCATATTTATAAAAACACTTATATGGATTTTCTGCTTAAATTTTTATTCTTATAAGCTAATGTTTAAAAATTAAAAAAACAAAATTACCAGTTTCTCAAAAATAAACATTTTGGACTTGGTCACTTTTGGTTTTAAGCCCACGTAATGTATTTAACTAAGTTTTGCCCAAAAATGCACTTACTACATGTGTGCACTACACCATCCAAATATATGATTTTTATTAATTACTTTCATTTCAGAACAGTTTGATTCCAAAGAGTTTTTTTAAAACAGTTTTTATCCAAAATAATGGCGTGATAATCTTAATTAACGTCATCGATTTTCACAATTATGTTAAAAAGACACATACTAGTCTTCTAAAGGATCTGAATATAGAAATTATCAACTAAAACAAATAACAAAGAATATAATTTCTTACTTTCCTGTAATATTGTCAAATGGATAAAAGTCATTTTGAAATTTTGCTCCTCATGTGTTAAAATTAAATTACACGATGTCCGATGTATAGAAACGGACAGCTATTATTATTAACATTTTTGTATGTGCAATTTGAATCAAGGTACAATACCATTGTAAAGTTACGCATACAATTTTAATAAATATCGTATAATGAAAACCTCGTAAGATCTGAATGACTTAAAAATGTATCTTAACGAAGATGTCTTATGTATATACTTATAATAAAATAAAAACATACAAATCTGAAATATGAAAACCTCCAGGACTTCAAATTGTTTATTCTGATGTGCACTACAACATATATTATATTCGTACATATATGTATGTCGTAGGCAGACTGTAAAATAAATCAAATTGACAGAAAGAAGGATTGTGAGATTTCCTCCTTTCTTTGACAATTTGATTAGGCTTTTTATAAAATTACTAAATTCACAATCCTATACAGTAAATTTATCATTTATGGTAAATTACTTATGATCTAATATCTGATACAATAGACGTGTCCACGTGCAAATTGTACTAGTTTAAATTACTATGGCAAAAATTCGCCATGAACTTTAGTTTTAGTAAATTTATTGAATAGCCTAACAATTAAATATGTTCAGTCAACTATGTGACCCAATACATTTTCTAAATGATAATATCTAAATACTAATACCAAAATATTCGCATTATTTGGACCGCTCTGTATATGAAAGCAGAGGACCCGCTCAAATACATTATGAAACACTTTGCGGTATTTTTTATAGGCATCTAAATACTATATCAATATATTAGACCTTTTATAGAGCGTCTGAATGTTCTGGGGCTGAGAATTATTGTAGCATGTCACAGTAATTGACAAAACACGAGGTACAAGGATTGATTTTTTTAGGGAGGAAAGCCATGTGGATTTTATGTTCTCAATTTATGTATCTGCAGGGAATGTACATAACAGTGGAATAAGAGATTAACACTTGTTAGAAAAGCATCATTGGCAATGTGGTTATAAAAATTCATTATTTTTAAGTTGACACTGGATTATGGTATCTTAGAGTTTCCAACGTATAGTTTGACAGTATCTTAAACCAGCTAACTATAATAACGTCTAAACAAAGGCACACAAATAACATGAAAAGACTGGAGAAAAGAAATTTATTTCCAGATGACTAGGATAAAGTTTACGTGTTCTCATTTGTAATTTAGTGTCAGGAGCGTGAGAAAGAAAGTATAGTTTGCAGCAGGAGCCAGCAGGAGCGTTGACGAGTCCTAGAGGACGTCGCAATAATGTGTTGTCATCAGGTCGCTCGTTTCTGTAATTAGGTTTTTGTTTCTTCCCACTCGCACGTCCACGTTTGTTGCGGAATAATTAGTTTTGCTGGACATAAGACATCACTGAAGGGAAATTACTCTTCTTCCAATTAATTGTCCCTTACTGTACACTATGTTTACGTGACATTAAAATTTAACAGATCTTACGATATAGTGTACGTCTGCTACGGCCTTTGCAAGTGATAAGTGCTCAGATATATTGCCATTTGAAATGTTGTATCTGTATCTGTAAATACAGGGTTAGTCAAAAATGTAGTCAAAAATATCGAAACAACTCATTTTTGTCGTTGTAGTGGAATTTATTGAAAAACCGAAAAACCCTCATCGAAACCATATTATACATTCCACAGACTGTAAAATTCAGGAATATAATGATACTGGTAGTGTTAAAAATGCTTCCAAATCTGGTCGTCCAAAACTGGCAAGATCTGAAAGAACAACTTTTAACGTGCTACTAGGCACTAAAGAGGGTCCTCATTTAGAGTGCACTCATTGGACTTGGCTCCTAATGAAACAAAATTTACTATTTCATTAGTAAAGACATTTTTTTCAGTTTACCGACGCCGGAAAGTCCTCCTCCCGTGACTCCAATTCCCAAGGATACCCACCAGCCATATCCCGCAGGGTTAGTGGCTGTAGATCCCAGAATTATGTGGTTTAAGCAGACGGAGAGAACCTAGAATGACTGTCTTCTGCATTTGGCCACTTCGCTGATTTTTGACAGGACAGTATGGTATTCAATACCGAGAGCAAAATACACCGATTATTACGATGACTGTCGTGACCAAATAGCCTAGGTAGAGCACTTGAAGTTCATACCGAATATCGCGATATTTGGTTCGCTTTTCCTCCTCTTCAAGGTGATGTTTAAGTAGTTTGCTATGAATCAGAGGCGGTACAAACTCCACTCAAGTATATTTTACCCTTAGAATGTTTGCTTTTCACATTTTTAATAACCAAGGTATACATATTAATGAAAATAATATACAGTGCCCCACAAAATGTACTGATCATTTTGTTTCTGTGATAAGAAGAAATCCAAACATGTATTCACTATGGCAGTTTTCTAATGCAAAGAGCAGGCTTTGAAAATTTTGTTATGTACTTTGACAGTTTGCAAAATGGAGTTTGGTCAGTAGAACACCGCATATTTTGTATGTGGATTCGACCCCAGTTTGATTATCAGATAATATCCACGCCGTCCGAGACAATCACGGTGGTCTCTGGGCACATGCCAATCAAGTTCATGGTGGAAGAATGAAAGAAATAAGCGGGGGGGGGGGGATATAAGAGAGGAAATAATGAATAAATGGCAGAGGAAATGGGAACGCTTAGACGATAAAGCACAATGGACCAAACGGCTGATACCAAACGTGAAGATGTGTATTGACAGGAGGTATGGACTGGTGGATTATTATATGCCACAGGCATTGACAAGGCATGAATGCTTCATGGAGAATCTGCACGGATTCGGACAAACAGATGATGATACATGCTGGTACTGTGGAGAAGTCAATACAGTGGAGCACACACTGTATAATTGTGATAGGTGGACAAATGAAAGACTTAGAACCGAACTGGAACTAGGAGAGATAGTCACGTCACAAAATATGACACAAATACTGATGGAGAGTGAAACTGCATGGGGTATAGTAATGAAAATAGTAACAAACATACTTCAAACCATGGACAGGAATGAGAGGTACAGGCAGATGGTGTAGCAAGAGATGAACAGATTTTCTTGAAGTAAAGCTTACTCGGTACCGGGGGTAAGGAAGGTTTTTCAGGGGGACCATTTGACTAGTAAGCAGAACGGCTCTAGCTACTCCTTTTTAATAAAGAAGAGTATCTACTGCGTAACACTATTTCGTGTTGAGTTCGTAAATGAAGAGAAAGATGGGCAATTGAAGATAAAAAATCATGTTGTAATATTCTCAACGAAGAAAAGGTGAATAAATGAAATTCCATGTCATATCCTCCTTGCTGTTATGCAATATTTGGTTAGGCTTTTAAAATAGTGTATTGCTGAGCAGAGCTGTACCTATACTTATAAAATATACATGTGCAAAGTACTTAAATACTTTTTGTTGTCCTTGTAATTGTACTTAAGTGCATTTCAGTTTTCCAAGTAATTGTAATTATCCTTAAGTACAATTAGTATAATGTACATATACTTTTTACTTTTATTTATTTATATTTAGTAGTACTTTCTGCAAAAATAAAATATGTTAACAATGAATTGTCATTTCTGTTTTGTATAAAATTTTAGAAATAAATTATTTATTGGAAAGATATATTTTCTATTCTTTATAACATAACATCAGTAGGTGTATTGAAAAAGATCCTGCCATTAAACAAAACAATGCGACAACCGGAGAACATAATTGTTACATATGTATGACTATATAAATATTTAATATACATACATATGAAATTATTAGTACAACACAGTATAGTGACGTTTGGATTTTTCAAATTAAAAAATTATTAGATTCATTAGTTACTGATCCAATTTACAATTTCCTCATTTTTAGAGTAATGTTTAAGAAATTACATATATTAGATTGAAATGTAATTACTAATTCTAATTGTATTTAAATACATTTTTCGTAAAAGTAATTTGTAACAATGTCTGTTCGGACACCCAAAATATGTAAAAAACTCTGTCGGACATCAAAATATTGTATTTAAGTACTTTTCAAAATTGAAAGTAATTGTAATCGTACTTAAGGGGCCTAGTCGGGAAAAAGCTTCGGATAGCTGTGTCACTCTCTAGAAAGTTTTTATACATGTGCCGCTGAATAATTTTGCTCTTGACTATACCTTCACTGGACGTTTTATTGACCGACTTCATTGAGGTGCGATTCCTGATAGAGGTAACACTTTCTTGCTATACTTGTAGTGACAAAGATACTTATTTAGAAAATTCATTTTAACCAAACAGTACGGAATAAAAGTTTGAAACTTGCTGAGCATAATTATGAAGATTCATTCTAGACGACATGTATGAATTTTACCTCGAATTTTACCGATTGATATCATAATTCAGGAGTTAATCACGTCCAAATTCCACTTATATTTACAGTATAAATTTTCCCTACATAAAGTGAAAATTAATTAAAACAGATATACATGTACCCTCTAGTACACTTTCAACTATTGATCCTCCAGATTTGATGTAATTTGACCAAACCGTATGGAAGAAATAAATTTTGAAAAATTACCTTACAAACACTGGTTCGATTAGCCCTCTTAAGTACTTATATTTGTACTTATCACAGCTCTGTTGCTGAGGATGGTGGTCATTCACCATATATTATTTTTAGAGTATTAAACTCCCATTCTTAGATGCTGTAAAAATTTAACACATTTATGGTATAATGGTGAAATTTTACGTCATATTTTCAACTGCAGAAATGGCACAAATTATAATAATGATAATAATAATATATCATTGCTAATTTAAATAAATTATGTTCTTGTTCAAAATTTGCCGTACGTTATATGAGCAAGAATTTAATTTATAAACAATTAAAGTGTGAAAATGATGAAAATCGATGTTTCTGAATATTCAACTTCAAACGCTGCGAAAACGGCAACAGATAGAGAAAAATTGCTAAGAACATTTTTTTATAGACCGTTAAATTCCCTTCAAAAAAGTCCGCGACGGCATATCTCTACGATGAATACTTAAGGCGTTACAATGAGTTAAATGTTTATTATTTTTCTACTGCGTACTGGTCAGCTGTATACGTTGTAAAAATAAGAAAATTATGAGAGATTTACAGCAAGTCTACTTTAAAATGTCCTGCGCAGGCGACCATTACGCGGCGTACGAGTCTGTTGATCGCGCATGCGCGTTACTTGTACAGCTGACTGATATACAGCAGAAAAATAACACCGGTACACACTCATATAACTTACGCTCATATAACTTACGGCAAAATTGAACATGAGAATTCAAAAAAAAACTGAATCGAATGGTATTGGTCGGGAATGGTTGGAAATTATCGTGAAAATGGGCCTGATTTTTACTTAACTTGATTGGTCTAATGGTTATAAAACATAATTGTTTCCATAAATAGGACAAATTGTCCTGAATTGGGGCGCTTATTTGCCAAAAGATCAACCTACCAATATTTGCCTTTCCCCTAAATAAAGTTAACATCATTTCCAGCAGATGTAATTTGAAATACTAAATTTTTATTTGATAAAGATAAGGATTGGCTTCGTAACACAAAAAAAAATTGGGTATTTTTAATTTCATTCAGAACAGAGAGCGAATCATTTAAAATGATTAAAATATTGGAAGTGGAATTCTTAATATACATTAAAGCTTGATAAATTGATATAGTTTCTGCGGCAAAAACAGAGCGTAGATCTAACTTAAATTTGGATTCGATTTTTTGGGATGAAACAATAAAGGCTCCATCGGTACCTGATATAAACTTCGAAGTATCTGTATAAATAAGCTCTGGGTATTCAAATTGATTTAGCACGCATGAAAAATATTTGCTTTTCGCATATGACTTGAGTTAGTGTGAAAAGTAAACTACAGTTCATGTATGCTATATTCACATAGTTATGATCACAATAGTGCATGACTACTAAGGGTACGGGCATGCCAAATATGTCTCGCTGCTCGTGGTCGATACATCGATGGTGTTCGCAGTTCTTCCTCGCTGTTTGCATAGAGGTCTAGCGCGATGGCGATGTCATCATTTTGCAAGTGATTTGGATAGTTTCAAGTTTGCAATACTACTTCGGTAGATGTTGAAAGATCACTTCGATTTACACGAGTATATTTACCCCACGAAGGAGACATTTTTCAGCAGAAAACATAGAAACTCTTTTACTCAGGCAAATGTTCGCTGGTAGACAATCTCAGCCATTGTACTCGGTACGTGACATGTAAAAGGCAAGCAGTTTTATACCTTTAGGTACATGAAGTTTTTCATCCGAGGCAACTTAAATACATTATTATCGGCAACGTACCGGCTGCCGTTGTGCAACGCTACTGATTATAAGTTAATGTTCTAAAAATAATTTACACTAAATATATCTCCAAAGACAACTTAACAGATACGGTGGGTCATTTTTGTAAATAATTAAGGTTTTGGGCAAAAATTAAAAAAAAATTGCCATATTAAAAACTACAAAATTTGTTTTTTTGATTGATATATGTAAGTACGATTAGGTGAATTTATGAAATTTAAAAAAAAAAATTCAAAATGTTAATATTTGTAATCTTTTAAGGAAAATTTTAATTGTGTGTATATACTATATTTCCAAAATTATATAGAAAATGTGTGTTATTTGTTGTAGTCCTGAGGAAGACAATAAATATTGTCGAAACGTCGACTTAATGAGAAATTTAGGTTTTATTACATTTTTATTCAATTCCGACAAAATATCAACATACAAAAATAAAAATATTCCTTTTACTCCAAAAAATTAACTTAATAAAGCTTTTTAAGTGATTAAGAAGGGATAATATTTTGTTTCCTTTTGTAGAGCCAGCGACTATGATCGATTTAGTGATGCATTTGTTTCCATTTTAGAAAGCCAAAGATTAACGAATCTAGGGAACAACAAACAGACATGTAATGCGTATGTTGAGATATCTTCCGTTATACGTTCCCCGTCTATGTATAAATTAAACCGTCACACAATGTAAGAAACACTGAAATTTAACGAAGTTTATTTGCAATAAACATTACTTATAATTGAAAGTTGTACAGCCTAAGCAATCAGTTGATCTTTAAATTTTATAAATTTTATTACGTCATATTCGAATGTTATGTCTTGTTGAATATAAAAGGTTATCTGAAACTCAAAAAAAATCTTATTGAACACTAGTAATTGTTAATACAAGCTCCACCCTTTTAATTTATTACAATCTTTGTAAAACGTGTCGCCCATCATATTTTCTCACTACCATACCATTTTTAAATAAAGTGAGAAAACAGCAGGTCATGACGCAAGAAACAGAGTACCTACAAGCTACAAGTGTGAATTATCACATTGTAATACATATTTATCTACTTTACTTTTTATCCAAAATTGTTAAGTGGAGTTCGGCTTTAATTTGTGTGATACAAATAATTGATAGAGGATACCTTAGTGCTTTAGAAACACTTGTTAAATATAGAGTATTATTTCAATTTAAACACACGAAATCTAGTTAAGGACACATCTACTTAGTTGTACTTGTGGGTATCGTCATTTTTATCTTCTGTTCTATTTTTTTATCATGGTAATATCTGCTCTATATAACTTACAATTCCCCTCATATCTTCGACGACAACTTAATCCAAACAATGCCGCAAAATCGTACCCGAAACAAAGGTGATACTTGCCCACTCGATTCTTAATGAATTTCCTAGATTAAGATTGAGACTTCAATAATCTCTTAATCTATCAAATAAAAGACAGTTCAGTATATTTTATTGAAGATACACCAGAACAGACGAAACATAACTAATAATAAATAAGGAAAACCACATCTGCGAGTTCCAAATACTGAACAGTTCAACTATCTGCAGTGATTCGCCCAGATAGAAATATCATTAACATAACTAAGCCCAATACAAGCAGGTTTGGTAGTTAAACAGAGCCATCATATTTATTTACTGTAACTGTTAATATACATATAACATATATTTTCTGACTTGGAGTAATGAGAGTGTGCCTGAATTTTTAGATATTCAATCCAAAACCAAACGGTTGCTCATGCCAATCTTAAAAATTTATTAACTTCTTTACTATATCGGAGAATACTTGTTACTTAATTTCTTTTACATCAAAAATTACGTCAATCTGCCCATACTCTTGGCTCGTATAACGAAGGACCAAGCAAGACTGCTGTTATTTCCCCTTATATTTCTCTGAAGATCTGGTGTCTCGTAAGAGGGTAAACCCATTCCTACATCAACTACACCCGCAAATTTTAACAGATGTCTCCTGGCGTACCTCATCCAGCCTTTAATGATGCAGACTACCAACTGAGCTGGATCTATTGGGACTCCTCGGTCATTTTTCATGTCGACATGACCGTTCCCGGACATCGTCGTATGCTACAGACAAGGTGGCGAGTGTTACACAAGGCTGTAGAACAGCTATTGTTGTCATACTCTCCAGCTTGTTGAATGGTTGGTAAATATGTCACTAATAACACAACTGGCAATTTATATCCATTGTACGATAAAGTGGAGCGGATTTTCCTCTTAAAGTTCATAATGGTGGTAAGGCTCTTTAGAGTTTTGACATTTACTCTCTAGCCAGGTATCTCCCAGATCTATCCATTAAAAATGTTATCGTTAAAAAATTTAACTAGTTCTTTGTTTCTGTTTTATGAATTGCACATAAAAGGGGCAATGTCTGTCCTTCAATTAAATAAAAAAAAGTAACTACATTTGTATAAAATGTACGTTAAAATTCCACATTGAAATGGATATGTCTGCAATTCGCCAGAGAAAAATGTATTGATTACATAAAATTTGATAGGACGGTGTTTTGCGACTGATGAATTTTCTGTCCCGAAGAAAATTCTAAGCATGTAATAATATATACGTAATATTTTAAAATTCTCGTAGTGGCCTTGTTATTTTGTGAGATACATATTTAACATTTTAAAACTGAACCACTTTAATTGATTTATTTACTACAAGAAATTTAATTCATTTAACTTTACGAAGTGTTTTAGAGAAGAAATAGGTTATAGAAATATTTCGTGAACTCATCAGTCAAGACAGGGAGTTGTCAGTAAAGCCCATTTATTTTATTGAATCACGACAGTCGCTCAGTCACGTAGTTTCAGACACTTAGCGGTTTTTTAGCAGTGTCGTTGCTTCGCTTTCGTTGACGGGATAGTTGCGTTTCAAACAATTACAAGATTTAATTAAAACTACGTTCAAACGTTGTCTGGTGGGAGTCATCTATCACTGAACGTGTCTCTCAGTCGTTACATTCTTCCCGTATTCGTTTGCATACCGTTGTTGCTTTTACTTTTGCCCCTGTTATTGGCATTTAACATCTGCTCCACCTCTTCCTACTGATACTTAGCTAGTTCACTTCTCACTTGAATTTACTCTAAACAAATATTACCACGTGGCATTTCCATTTCTAAATCTACACAATTTAAAATGCAAGTAACGAAGGGTCAAGGTATCTAAAAGTATTTTAGAATGTAATAGTGAACTTTACAAAATATTTTAATTAAACGTAGAATTTTATTCAGTTAAGTTCCTTAATTAAAGTAATGAATTAATGAAGATTTTTTAAAATTTTTAAATTTTCCGTAAACTTAAGAAAAATTCGAGGTATTACTTACTTTAAGCAACCGCACCCGAAGAGTGGTATATTTCTACGTAAATTCTAGGAATAATTTGCTTAAAATTGTTATTTATTTACCCTGATTTTAATAAATCTCTCCCCTTACGTTTAAAAAAATGATAGTATGTTCTCCTGATTAATATTTGTTCTATGATACGTTTTAAAAATGTATGTTCAAAGGGAAAAGATAAATGCCAAGAAAGAAAATGGTAAAAATTCGCAAAGAATACAAAGAAATTATGTTCATACTAGAAAATAAACAGATTAAAAAATACTTAATATTAATTAAATCAAAGTGATTAATTTTTTCTGTCTAACACTTTCTATTTTGTTTCTTTCCTAACGTTCCACATATCTTAGTTTCTTAGTTTTATCTCTACGTGGTTACCTATCAGGTTACTGAAATTTCCCTAATATATGGGTCACTTGTTTTATATATCATTTTGTTATACTGTAGACCATTTAATAAACAACTCTTATCTCCCCGAATACGGCGGATTGTTATCTGATCGTTTCTTGTTTTAAATTTGTTTACTGAGGTATATTCTGTTTGGTGCTACTTGATTTACACGATTAAAATGAAAACATCCAATTCGATTTAAACTAATTTGGCACAAATTACACAAATTACTTTTAATATCTGCGAATTCATCTTAGATTGTACCGTAATAAGTTGTTATTATTATTCCTTTGAGCAAACATATTAACAAGGATTATTTTTTTTTACTTTTTTATTTCCAGATATACCACACCCCCGGAGGAGATGTAAAGCAATCGTTTCCTTGTCTATTAGTTGTTAGGCAAGTAAAGAATCCCTACTCTTCGTAGAGAAGAGGTTCTGCAAAATTTCCTGGTTGGGGGTAACTCGTCTCCAGGTGTCGGTGATTGACCCATGTGGCGGAAATAGGCCGACGTTAAATAACTGATTAAAAATTCTATTTCCAACTCCATCATCGACATTTAACCGAATTCATAAAATGTTCACTATCTTGTGTATGAAATGATATATTGGAAATTCGTTAAATAGAAAAGTTAATAATAGGAGAAATGTCGCCCATAACACCTTAAATAAAATAAAAATTATCGTTTCAAATAATATTGTTACAATATTGAAGTATACCCTTGTGTATACAAACAATACGTTATTTCATTATGTTCTTAATACCGGAGATATTCTGGACACATAACCCTTCCCAGAAACAATCTAATTATATTGATTGAATGACAGCCGATTCATTAGGTGTCATTCTTTCAAGGGATCCATACTATACTACACGGGCTGAACACTCAACTAGAAGAACGTGAAAGGGTTGAACAGATGTTTCTCTATCACCATTGCCATCTTATACGTATATTGAACGCTTTCTATTGTTTCTTCGTTCACTTATTGACGTTTGGTATATATATATAAGGCCCCATTTACTTGACACTTTCGTTAATAAATATAGTTCAAAATTGACACCCAAATTATAAATTATTTTAATATTAACAAATCACTCATTATAATGGTTTTCTTATTTTCATTCTAACAAAATATTACAGTATCGATAATTTGTATAAATTTAGCCAAACAAGTTTTAATAATGATGCTGCTATCAATAGACTGCAGTATCATGCAGTATACTGTGTTTGCATCTCCAAACACTACATAGGGTAGCGTCTGGTCAATCTCGCGTAGTCCCCTAGACACAAAATGATACAAAATGTGAACGGAATTTGTCACGGCGCATGCAGTTCATGCTCTTCTCTCTACTCCGAATGTACGCGTTTGAACGACGCTACTTCCCTGTGGTGTGGAAATACGAAAAAACGTCAGATTCGCAATGTGCCAACCAACGTTCGACTTTAAAACTGCATAATTCAAGAACTATGAATATTATTAACAACATAGTCCTGGAGTGGGTTGGAACCTTTGATGTGAAGATAACACTGCCGTAGTTTTCCACGAAACACAAAAACATTATATACTGCACTCGACGCGCGTTTCGCGCATCATCTGGAGATGATTAAAACTAAACGTATGCTAACAATCTACCCTATTTATACCTAAACTATTGTCACAGTTCACCGACCCGTGACCGTGACCACTCGGTGAACCGTGACCCACTAGCCAATAAAACGGGCTATTTGGAATAGGCCCTCTGTCACCATCCGTAGTATTTTTACACTTTATGCTTTCCAAGCTTTCAAATGCATCTAGCTGTCTAGTATTTGTTACATCCCTAATTAATCTTAAATTGTTAATATCTATTTTACGGTTGTTCTCAAACGCATGTTGGGCTACACTAGACGTATCTGTTCATATTTGAGATGGGCCATATGCTCTTTGAATCTAGTTTGAATTGATCGTCTAGTCTGTCCAACATATTTTTGATTGCAGTCTTTACAGCTAATTTGCCCGACTTTTCGTTTGTTTCAATTTTGTCTTTTGGATTGCCTAAAAGTTTTTGTAGTTTGTTTCCCGATGAATGAACCACTGTCATACCTACATCTTTAAAAATCATATCAATACCACGGGTGAATCGAAGATCGAATGGAGTCGATACAAATTTCGGATTTTCTCTTTCAATTTGAAAGGTCGAGGAATTTCGAGGCGCCTCTTTAAACTTTCGCTACCTAATTATTTTATCAATTAAACTTACAGAATATCGATTACTCGCAGCTATATCCTTAATCAATGCCTATTCTTTTTCAAACCTCTCCTTATTGAGGGGGAAGCTTAATAGACGATGGACTAGAAAACTAAAACTCGACATATTGTGTTGAGCACTATGGTGAGAGTCCTTAGGGATATATCTTAGAGTACTGGGTATCTTATGTCAAATTCTAACTTATTTTCACTATTTCTAATTATTAATACATCTAAAAATGGTAGTTTTCCAGAGTTTTCAGTTTCATATGTGAATTTAACTGACGCGAAACGACTGTTTAATTTAGATGCAAAGTTAGCAATATCAGCGACTTTTGTAACGAACACTGCAAAAATATCATCCACATATTTAAGCCAAACCCTGGGGAAATACTCGAATTCTTCTTTTGCGTCCGTCTCGAATCTGTTCATGAAGAGACCGGCAATAAATGGTGACAAAGCTGTTCCTTCATATTGTTCGAAGAAATTATCGTTGAATCGAAAACAATTTTGTTTCATGCAAAGTTTAGTGAGTTTAAGATATTCTTTTACTACATCTTGACTGAGATTGTTTAATTCGAGTAGATCCTTAAGGTAGTCCAAGGTCTGTGGTATCGGAACACTAGAAAATAATGAACAAATGTCAAAGGAGATCAAAATTTCAACTTCTGAATATTTTTTCACCTTATTGATGAAATCGTTGGAATTAATCACAGAGAAACTAGGTGGTGCAATAGGTAAATTTGAATTTGAAATTTGTATCGATTCCATTCGATCTTCGATTCACCCGAGGTATTGGTAAGATTTTTAAAGATGTAGGTATGACAGTGGTTCATTCATCGGGAAACAAACTACAATAACTTTTAGGCAATCCAAAAGACAAAATTGATACAAACGAAAAGTTGGGGATTTACGAAATTAGCGGTAAGGGACTAAAATCAAAAATATGTTGGATAGACTAGACGATCAATTCAAACTAGATTCAAAGAGCATATGGCTCATCTCAAATATGGTAGAACAGATAAGTCTAAAATTAATTAGGAATATAACAAATACTTGACAGCTGGATGCATTTGAAAGCTTGGAAATCATAAAGTGTAAAAATAGTATGAATAATGATAGAGGGCCTATCCCAAATAGCCCGCTTTATTGGTTAGTGGGTCACGGTTCACCGAACGGTGACGGTCACGGTTCGGTGAACCATGACAATAGTTTAGGGATAAATAGGGTAGATTGTTAGCATAAGTTTAGTTTTAATCATCTCCAGATTATGCCAACTTGGTTGGCCAAACGCGCGTCGAGTGCAGTATATAGTGTTTTGGTGTTTCGTGGAAAACTACTTCAGTGTTATTATTAACAACAATTAAAAAAACGAAAACTTTTCAGTTTATGTAGAATTTTATTCGGATAATGCATATACAGTGTGTCCACGGATGGGGTTGCCAAGAGGAAAAACTTCCTTATTTAATCAATTATGAAAATAAGTTATTATATACAGAGTGAAGAAATAATGCGTCCGACTTTGATATGTCGAGTTATATGATAGTTAGAAACTTGATTTAAAAACATAAATAAACTACAAAAAAGTTCATAACCGGAAATTACTTTCGAATATACAGGGTGAGCCAAGACGATTGTACAGGGTCAACTAAATTTTTTTTAAATGGAATGCCATGTATATCAGAAAATTTTTTGAAACTTTTTTTGTGGCCTCCTTCCACTCCTGTATTATTATTGACTCTCTCCCAACCACTTGGATGTAATGACGTAAAAATTTCTACGTTAGCGATATATAAAAAAAAGTTACTTTTTATTAAAAAAATGTGCATCTTTTAAAAACTCCAAATATCCATAATAATGTTTAATTAACTACAGGATGTTGCATGGTGGAAGCTTAGAGATTTTTTTTTATTTAACAAAAATTCTTTGTAAAACATAGAGCTCCTTTCAAGACCATATAAATATCTAATAAAATGGGAATTTGTGTATCCCATGACACAAACAACCAGGATTACCAATAAGAACAATTTTAGAAAGAATAGAAAAAAATAGTTAATGAATTTACTACCGAATCCATAAATGGTATTATTGATGATAACATGTGTTAACGATAGGTATACAAAAAATAAACAATAAGAAACGAACTTAATTTACTTGCAATAAAATAAAATATTTTTTTCATTCCACTTATACCATGTTTAATGAACAGACAGAGTTAAGCCACGCCTCACTAATTTATGGTTTCGCATAATAGTGTAAGCAACAACCAATTTCATACGCTGCAATAAAAGCGGGAATTCAAAACTCATTAATTTGAAACATAATTTTTAAAGAATTAAAATGATAAAACGTCAAATGTGAAATAAGTATATGAATTTTAAAATTCTTTATTATTTATAACATTTACATAGACATTCAAGAAAAATATAAAAACGCCATAAAATCACACTACAAAGATGACGAATTTTTTAATTTATCGCTGTCCATGTTTTTCGCTATTTTTGAGGTTGTGAAAGAAAAATAAATATTCCAACAAGGCATTTCTGAAGCCTATAAATACCCTCTTTCGTAATTTGCAATCAAAAACTTTACGATTCAAATACTAGTTATAGTTGGTCCCACCACTATTTCATTTGTTCACACAAGCCAAATCAAACACGCCGACGTTAACTTGGGTAACTATCAAACGGGGGTGTGTTTGTATACACAAATGACATAGCGATGAAACGGACTATACATGTCGATATTGAACGATTTTGGAATGCTGGATTTCTGACTGATTGGGAAAGTGGCCTCAAAAATTGAAAGTACAACACAAGTAAGAAAATAACAGTTAATTTGAAGATTTATTGGAATGGATAGAGACCTGAGATTGTATGTGTTACCTCCACTGTAATATTTATTTAAGGCTGTTAAAGAAAAATTATTAAAAAACATAATTTGTTATTTTAGAAGGATAGGGTACAAAAATAATTGAAGTACTTAATGTAGTGTAGTGAAACTGAAATAGTAAGTTTCTAAAACAAAGACGTATAGCGTTGCATGCTGGGTAACCATCCTTTTGGCTGTCGCTATACGTCGTGCAGCAGATTTAGTGGGCGATGGCGTGACCTTTAGCCTGTCCTGACCCCCCTCGGTTGTCCACAGTAGATTTAAATTGTCTCTGGGTTAGTGGTTTCGCCGTTATCTATTGTCTTCATCTTGTAACGAGTTGTAATTGCCTACAATAATGGCCCGTTTTCAGTTCTACACAAATAACTCACATTTTATATCTTCCTTTATATCTGTAAATAGACTAGGGTGGGAATTAAGGGTGGTATACTAATTGGAAGGACCATCGATTGATTTATTAACAAGTAATGTTTCAAACGAAATCTAATTGTTGATATCTACAAAACGGAAATAGTGGTTCTCGACATATTAAATGTGAATGTAGATTTTTAAGTTTTTATGGGTATATTTTTTAATCACGTTGTCACCATTTTTAGTGTCACATAATCAATGTTTCAAATCGTGATATAGTTTTAATTATTTGTGCATTTTGTGTAACACTTTTTCGGTAAAAGTTTACATTGCTTATTGTTATTACTTGTTATTGTCACTTTGAAAAATAGAAATCAACTCTATCTTCTCCCTTTTTATATTCTTCGATAGCGTATAGAAAATGCCATTAAAAAAATAGTGGTATATGAAAAATCTTTGAAATAAAAAGAAGTTATGTTAGGGACAGACAGCTTCAAAATGTAGTTAAGATGAACCTAAAAAAAGTTTTGATGTTTCAAATAGAAAATAATAAGATATGATGAATTTTTATCGAATATGTGTTGTAGCAAATCAAAAGGCCGTATTGTAAAATTATTTTCAATTTACAGGATATTTCATATAATGGTGGCCTACCAGAAATATATTTTTTTGATTAGAGCACATTGTATTTTTCACAAATTCTTATTTGCATCACAATTAAGAAACAATAGGAATTTGTAATGAAATACAGGGTATTCCATTTAAGAAAACACTCCTTTGCTTTGCTATTAAACACGTTGTAGAATTGGAAACAATTTTAGATAAGGCCACCTTGATCTACTACAACTTTTACGGTTCTCAATCGATTGAGCATATACTAACCCCAAGTGTTTGTCCCACTCTGTATATTAATATAGGCATGCATAACAAAAAAAAAATAGCAAGCAATAATGATGTATCTGTATCACTTTAAGTTATGAACATGTTTGTTCCTATGACAAAATCAATCAAAATGATATCATCTATATAGGAATAAAAAACATATCGTAAGGATTTATCGTATGATAATCGTAGCAGGTATACTTTGTATTACAAACTAATTTATCATTCATAGTAATTATATGCTCCATTAAGTAATCGGTTGTAATTAAAATGAAAATTATTGCAATTCGGGAAGTTCTGAAAAATTTAAGTAGATAAAAGTAGATATATAGATATATGTGCATATAACGACTTTTCTTTTGAAAATAAAAAATATGCAACTGAAATAAAAAAATAACAATTTTTCGTTCTTCCGTCGCATCTTTCCGAACAGGCATTGAAATTCTAGTGTCTACACAGAGATGTGTGATGGTGAGAGGCTCGAGACTTTTCCCTAGCTTTAGTAATAAGAGAGAGGAGATATTTTGAGTAAACTATATACATATTCATCATTCCGCCTGTGATGTAATGGTTAATTACGGCCCTTATTTAGGTCAACAGTCATAATCTACTAAATAATGTGCGGTGTACTAGGTTCCTATCTCCTCTTCTACTGGCATTACCAATTTTTATACTAATGCAAGTTTTGTTTTCAAAGCCTCCTATCGTACTTAAGCACTTTATTTAGAAGCCCTCCCTCGTAAATTACGACTATGAATGTTGTGAGAGTTGGTTGTACTGGACGTAATATAGGACCGGAGACTGAGTTAATAAAGAAAGACGGTGGTGTCTGAAAAGAGAAAAGACAGGGAAATAGAAGTATGTGTGGTGGCAGGGTGGCAGGGTGGCTAACGACCAGCATGTGGCATTAGTGGGCCATCAACAACGGTGCTCCGTCTTATCAAGCACCGATAATTGAGTATTGATCTCTAGTCTAGTGCTACTATGAGAAACAACGACCAACACTCACCATCTTATTGTGTTTCTCTTTTGTTTTTCTGTCACTTTGACGATACTAATAAATACCAAGAGATTTTAATTCCCCCTCCTTTTTACTCATTTCGTATTCAGTTATAACCATATAGGAATTTGCGCCAAGAACAAAACAAAATAAAAAATTCGAAATTATTTTTGTTTATATAGAGAGAACGAATTTAAGTGTAAGAAAATGCGACACATTATTTTAATAACTTTAACTATAATTTAATGTCAAATATTTTAAATTTAACTGCAGTCTATACAAACCGAGACTCAAATATCATGTTTCTTCTTTGTTAATATACTGTTTTGTAATATAAATCTTTTTAGTAATATTTCTTGTCCGAGACAACAAAGTTGTATATTGTAACATGTTATTATTGTAACATAGAACCTTATAATTCCAACATGTCAAATGTTACAAGTTAATTTCACACAACCAAATTTTGTTAGTAATATACATGTTATTTGGGTGCCAACACTGCCCGCGCATTGCAAAAGACGGGTTGACGGTGAATATCAGATGACGGTATAACAAACAGGCGTCAACTTTACTGTTACTTACATTTAATTGTAAAAACACCAAATTATATGTACACAAAACTATATAAAGCAACGTCAAAAAAATATGAGTGGGTTGTAATACTTGTGAGGGAGAGGGGTTGAAAATAGTTTTTTATAAATTGTCCAAAAACCTAACGGCAAATATAGTCACTGATCACAAAAGTATTAATTGTATTTTTCTGCTTCAAACAGTTTCGGAGGTAGTAGTAATAGTAGCAGTAATTTGCGGAGGGCAGCACTTGGCAAGTGGGCAGACGGGTTCTTTTTACTGACCCCCCCTATCGTCCCCTGAACCCTCTACTCGACCTGCTCCCACATCAAACCTCCTCGACCTTTTACTGAAAGTCATGATGTCTTTCCATTCCAGGGAGTTCACCTCATCATTCGAAAGCGTCCCAGCGCCGAGAGTTTCATAGCTCAGCTGCCCAAACCTGTCACACTGCGCTAAGTAGTTGTGGGCTTTCGTCCCTCCCGCATCTCTGGCAGGTAGGGCCTTCCGCCAGACCTATTCACAGCAGTTGTCTCCTAATTTTGTTGTGGCCTGTCAAGTCTCCAATGAAACTGTTTAAATTTTCCTGCTGTGGCCAACTAGCTAGGCCGACCGCGATTTGTTCGGCCTAGTCACAATGTCCCGAGCTTGTCTGCAACCCCTGCTCACCCTCCAATGCTTCCTCAATGTTCCGTGAGCCCATCATTGACGGCTGTCGTGACCTATCTCCTTGTGATGCCTAACATAGGCGCTGATCCTAGACTGGATTTCTCCGCTTCCAGTCTAGCCAATTCGTTTGCCTTCTCGTTTCCTGGGATATAAATTTTACCTCTTTGTGCCTAGCTAGCTTTTCCAAAGCATTTCCAGACTCCTCGCTCTAGGAGAGTAGGTCGCCTTCAGGGACGTTGGCTTTCGGAACAAATATATACACTCCATACTATTTCTTACTTCTTCCTTGCTTGCCACTACTAGAATCTCTACTAGGAAGATTGTAGTATACACCGAAGCAAATCTCTTTAATAATCTTCTGCCCTTCAGGTATATTCCCGCCCCCAAAAACGGTCCGGCAGCAACACGACAACCAAACGTATAGCACATCATAGACATTTATTTTCCTTTCCTCCCACTATTCTCTGCTGGGAAGAATTAGGGTATACCATCTCTCCAACCTTAGCTGGTTCTTGCTTCCGTCACCCGAAAGGAGGAAACGGGAATTTCCCTCTCCGCCAATCCAGGAATTATCACATGACTTTCAGTTCTGCCTCTACACCACCAAATTTCTGAGTCCCACATTGTTAGGTGGGTCATCTTGGATTTTCTTTTTATCCACGAGGAAAGTGCAGGCATGCCCAGCATGACCTCTAGGATAACTGTAGGTGTAGGCCTCATCGCACCTGTGATCCTGAGTCTTTGGAGTTTTGTCAGGTAATTCGGTTGACTACCGCCGTGTAGCAATGCAAGGCTTATGGGCTGAGGTCACAATTCCTGCCTACCATTCGGCGCACCAGCCGAAAGGCTGTCGTCGAGTCTTCAATAATTCTTTCGATATGTGCATCCTGCATGACAGTTTTGGAGGTAAAAAAATGCATGAAAATTTATATTATTAGTACAAACCAATGTAAAAGCAGCTTCGGATAATTTAAGTAGTGTCCGTCATCTCTCATGTTACAAAATCTTCGAATTTACATTAGGGAGATCGGAATTTTTGCAACTAAGGGATATTGTCACGTGGTTTCCACACAATTCATACCAGCTTTGACTATTAATTGATGGTGAACTTAGTGTTTTGATATATTACCTCTGATCCCTCAAAATGGGTGAAAGAGGAGGTTTTCAGTGGAGACTTCCAAGGGGTTTTTTGGATATTGTATACATTCCGTCGCATACATTTCTATCTAAATCGAGAATTCCAGATAGAAACGGGATGTTTTTCCCATTAGTTTTGTGCAGCACCATTACAAACTTTTAGAAACTCATGTGAAGAAGATAGATAAGAGCTAATATATGTTATCGTTGAGTAAATAGCCCCGTGCAATATTTACACAATCTGGTATCTATTTCGGCATCCGTCTAAATATGATGTCAAAAGTATTAGCCATTGAAAAAAGCAGTTCGGTACCAGAATGCTGAACGGTGTTGAAGCGCAGGCCAGGGTGGAGTGTTAATTCACGTAATACCTACAAATTCTACACGTTCTACGAAACGTAGATAAATACAAACTTCTCAGAGGCGAAAATCATGAGTTTATATTCTTTTTTTAGCTTAAGATGGAAAATAAAAATGAATACTATAGAATAAACAAGATCCCCTACATATAAATCTGTTTCTATTACGAACATTTTCATTTTAATATATCTTCATGCAGTCGTCCATTTGTCATAACAATTTTGCCTTTATGCAATTCATCGAACACTTTAACAACAATTTAACCACTGACTACTAAATTAACAAACACACACAATTTACATACACATTTGTATAGAGGTATACTCTATTTAAAATTTATATTGAATTCTAGGACTTTTCACACTGAAGTTTTAATTGGATATGTACTAAGTTCCAATAATCCTTTCTGCACTTTACTCTCATCGGCTAACATATTTAAAATATTTTGTTGAAATATAAATTAAAAAATAAATAAATATTTAAAATAACTCGTCATATTTAGACTGGTAACGAAACAAATACCGGAATATTTAAATGCCAGCGAATATTTCAAATATCGGTTTATTCAAAAGTACCATGTTAAACTCATTTTTGATAATAATAAGAGCAACCATATGCTGATAAAACAGTACAATTAATTTTAAAGATAAAGAATTTTCTAAAACATTTAAACAAGGAAAAGATCCTACCACAAAAATTAAGATTATGGGAAATGTCCTTTCATGTAGACGGTATTTAAGTAGTTAACTAGTAAATAAATATATACTAAACAAACTTATATCTTCTATGTTCCCCAAAACTCCTTAAATAACGATGTACATAATTTGTAGTTAAATAATGTCATGGATATACTTAATGCATAAATAAAAGTATAATTACTGTAATTAGTATGCTGAAAAAATAAAAAAAGTTATATTCGCGTTTTTGTATGGTTATATTAAAATAAATTATTCTTACTGGTGTGTGTTGCTATGTTTAAGAGAGCAGAGGTTTGTTTAGAATTCTTGTCAGTCTTAGGCGTCTTTCTATTAATTGTTGGAGTTGTAATCTGGAACGGCAAAGAGTGCTTTTGTAGGTTGGGGGAAAAAGTGTCTTGATGAACATCAGGCAATCACGGTCCTATTCTACTATCGAACGCACTTACGTGGAAATCAGTATTAAGCACTATAGTTTTCTCACAGCTGTAATAGCTTCTCAGAAAACCTGCAGATGGGAATATTTACTGAACTTACGACAGTATTTATACTAGCTGTATGAATACATTTTAATATTATATGTATAGACATAGAGACAGAAAAAATAAGTCAAACAGTACTTTCTATATATTCAATTCTTAAATACAATTCAAAAAATCGTATTCGTATGCTGTCACAAGCAAAACTTATTTGTACAAAATGTGGACTTTACAAGTTAATTTTTTTCGAATTAGTGAAATTAAATCATTACATTAGAGATGAAAATATTAATATAAACAAATACATACAGTGCGTCCGTAAAGTATGGAACGAATTCATTATTTCTTAAACCAAAAATATGTAGAAAAAAATTCTCGGACACATCGACAAACATTTTTGGATTCTGATTCAAGTAGTGTTGGGCGGGTAATAGAGTATTCGTTACTATGTATTCGTTACTCGCAAATACCCGAAGTACCGAATACCTGCTTTTAAAAGTAATCGTTACATTAATCGTTACTTTAATCGTTACTCTCTTTAGGATTTCAAGATTATTTTCATTGTAATGAAAACATAAACAAGTGTGTATCCTGACTTCAAGCCGACATAGGTATCTATTATTATTATTTGTTAGTAAAATTCTATTAATAAACATTCTTAAACCTATGGAAGAGCTTTGTTTATGTTACAAGTAATCATAATCATTAATCACTGAACTTTATTACTTATACGAGGCGAGTGCTGTACCTATGGGATACGCAAGTAAGTATTAGGTAGGTATATATATATACCTACTTCATAAATGTACCTTAATGATTACAAAGTAACGAATACAAAGTAACGATTACTATCCGTAGAAGTAACGAATACATACGAGTATTCAAAAGTAACGAGTATTCCCATCACTAGATTCAAGAGCTGATTCCAAAGTTGTATCATACTTTCGGTCTAAAATTGATAAGTTGAAGCATAGGGCCATTTTAAATATAGGAATTTACTAATTTTTCATGCTTTGTTTGAACAAATAATAGTCACTAGAACTAACGGTTAGTTAATAATAAAAAAATTTGTAGTAAATATTCGAACTGTACTCCTTGATGTAGCTGACAGTACCCTGAACCATAAATAAAGTGTTGCTGAACCTTGTTTATAGTTTCCTGAGAAATGTTGTTTATTCCTGTTCTAATTCTCTCTTTTAATTCAACAATGTTTCCGGTTTGGTTTTATAAAATGAGTTTTTTAGATGGCTCCACAGAAAATAATCTAGTGGATTGAGGTTCAGTGACCTTGGTGGCCATTCGATGAGTCCACGTCTACCATTCTACCGGTTCAGAAATATTTGGTCAAGTTACCTTCGGACCCCTGCTATAACGGGGGCGCACCATTTTGTGATGCCACAGACTTTTGTCAATATTTCCGGATTAATTCTTTTGGGAAATAAATTTAATAACGTTGGGATGAGACATCCCATTAAAAATTGAAGATACGCCGGTCCGTTTACAGTTGCATCGAAAAAAATAGGGTCGAATGATTATATTTCTTACAATTCCCGCTCACACATTTACCTTTTGTGTATACTGTGTGTGCTCCTCCCGTATCCATTAAGGGTTTTCCCTAGCCCAGTATCTACAATTCTGACGATTCACTTCAATATTTAATTTGGAAGTGCATTCATCAGAGAAAATAATATTTTTCATCAGAAGAGTATCACCATTGCACATATTCATCATTGTTTCACAAAATTGTAGCTTCCGATCTGGATTATCATTACTTAGTTCTTGCACAAACTGAATCTTAAAGAGATGCCATTATTCTAATTTTAATACTGTATGTACTGACGTTTTAGTGACATCATAATCGCGACTAACCTGGCGAACGCTGATACGTGGATTATCTTCAACAGTCAGTAAAATATTTAATTCCGTATCCTCATCAACACCTGTTTTGGCTAAATCTTCCACCAAACCAGTTTCTCCAATTTTTTTTCCAATTTTACTCACTGTCGATTGAGTTATGGGTCGTTCTGGATATTAAGTATTAAATAAATTACATACTTCTTGTTGAGTTCACATCCTATGACCATACCCAATCATCGTAAGAATTTCAATTCTCTGCTTTACAGATACACTGATGTTATAAATGAAAATAAATCGACAACAATTATTGAGAAACCACTACTGGGGTAAAGTATTATTAAGTGATTCACTATCAAAGACGATAATGATTAAATAATAAAACCAAAAAAAAACTAGCCTATTCCATACTCTATGGACACACTGTATATTATAGCAGTAAAGATATTTGATCCTCACACTGGGATTCAATTACTGACTGTAGTTTTTTCGGACGCAGGAATTAATTCCAGTATATTTGAATATTTGGTGTATCTCAAAATATTTATCTCCATCCCACACAAGATTACTTTAGAGATATAAGGGGTGGTATTATCTGTGTTGTTTAATGTTTTAATGCACTTTATTAACACCAAGAATCTATTCTTGTGGTCTAATTTTCTATAACCTTACGTTACAATTACTATTACATCCCCCAGTAATCACTCATTTCCCGGTCCTTTTGAGCATCTTGAAGTGATCAGTAGTAGTAGTAGTAGTAGTAGTAGTAGTAGTAGTAGTAGTAGTAGTAGTAGTAGTAGTAGTAGTAGTAGTAGGAGTAGTAGTAGTAGTAGTAGTGGTTGGAAGAACTGGGCGCCTGGTAAGTAGGTCACAAATGGGCCCTTTTTATCAATCCCGTACCGTCTCCTCAATCTTCATTCTACTTGTTCCATCTTCAAACCTCCTCGACCTTCTGATGAAGGTCAGGATATCGTTCCATGAAAGAAGCTCATCGATCTTCTTCAAAAATTACATCAGGAAATTGTAGGATCCCTCCCGGATCTTGGACAGGTAGGATCTCCCTCAACATCCATCAGTTCTTGGTTTCTACGTAGATAGTTGATTTAGAGTCTTCTGGCTTTAGCCAAGTAACCAGGTCAAGCATAACTTTTTCTAACTGACTAAAGAGCCGGCTCAAATCTGACGCCTTTAATTACTCGTTTTACTCTGGAGTTGCTAACGTGTAGTCAGAAACATTTCTATTAACTTTAGCATTTCATAAGCAGCTGTTTTATTGCCCAACTCTGTTGCTTTTCTATATTATCTACTGGACAAGTAACCAGGTTTAATTGTTTCGTAGACTACAATTCATCTAAAATGCAATGATATGTATTTTTTAAACCATAATGAAGTAAACATCTCAAAATTATAGAAAATTATAAGAGGTGGTGTTCTCTACTGATCATCAGTTAAAGATCACTGCTAGCTTTTAAAATATTTTGTATTTTTTCCTCACCCCGTACACATACATATATTCTCTTCAAAGGAAATAAATTCATTTGAGATGTCATTGCATGTTTCAAACTGAAAATAATTAAAAAATCGATTTATATACATAAAACGATTTCGCATAAGATCGTTTTAATTTAATAATTATGATATTGCTGAGAAATATAACTATTGTATGTATATAAGAATATATAAATATGTAAAATAATTTATATTACAACACTGTTTCTGACGTAAAGAAAAACAGGCAAAGCTTTAATAACATCGTATTAGAGCTAGGACCTGAATTAATTTTCGTAGCTGACATTTTAAATAAGTTATGTGCCTGTCGTCGTATATTTTTATAAACCCCCATTTAAATTTGCCAGCGCTCCTAAACGTTTATCCAATTTAACCCCACACCCCATATCGTACCGTACTTCGAGTAAATTTTAACTTATATACGATGCACTGCGGCCTTTTGGATTGTTCATCCTTCCTGTGATACATTTTGATAAATAGCCTCTTTAAAGTGTCAAAGAAGTGTCACGGCTAAATACGACTATAATAAATAAATAAATAAATAAAATTTTTTTTGGCCGCCAAAAAAATATATCAATCTAAATACATTTTCATATATCAAATTCAAACACTAAATATAATAAACAAGGCATTTTTTAATATTAAATTATTAGAAATATGTCATCCTATCCATTCATTAAATAAATGTTCTACAAATTTTCAAGGTGTATACTTATTTTTCAAATGCGTAAATCTAAATAAGCGTTAATTTACTATTATTTGAAATAGTTGTACTCGGGAGTGGCAGATTTATTAGACGTAAAATCAGTCACATAAGATGCAAAACATTATGGCAAACAATATTATAGAATGTTGTATCCCGAGAAGCAAATTCGTTGAGAGTTAGATATTAAAAATCACTTAAATTACGTATAAATATTTTTTTGGACAGTCTACAGGTTGTGTACTCAATCATTCGACATGTGTCTCTTGAATGGCAACCTTGTAATGTAAACCAGAAGCAGGTAAGCCGTCGCTTGTCAACGGAAACATTAGCAGAAAATTCTTTTTCCATGTAGCTGTCGTGCGGTCAACAGTGCTCATTGCCCGTAATACGATGTCAATTTTCAATCTTCCTTCAATGTCTAATGATTCAGTACACAATCTGTATAAACCAGTGGCATTTTTAAATAAATAACTTTTGACTTGTAATTGTTTAATAGTTAACTGTCACTATTGACAGATAGTATATAGCATATTTGTGTGCTATACAGGCTGTAACAAATTCGCTTCTCACTACAAGGATCTCGGAAACGGTAAGAGATACAGCATCGGTTAAATTAGGGCAAAGTTGCAGAATTTGGCGATCAGGAATATGCCGTTGTGAAATCGAAAATATCTCTTGTCGTTCTTGAGATTTTTGACAAAAAGTAAAATTTTGAATTTTCGTTTTTATTTTTTCTTGGCGTTATTTGAAGAGTAATTGAAAAACTAAAAGCACATTTTCGTCGTCATTTTTTATCCTTTACAAGATAGTGTAAAAAATTTTTTTATAAGAAGTTTCGTCTTTTCACGACCATCATCAAATACGTTATTATAAATACGGTCCTGTATTTTTTATTGCACTTTTTTGTAGCATTTGAACCTCCGAGTTCATTGATGTATCAAACTTTTATGTTGCTAAACGTTTTGTAACTGTAAACCATCATCAAGCAAAAAAATACTTTTTTTCAGATTAACGTTACTTTATTATTCTTCATAATTAATAATTATTAACAATGAAACTATAAAAATTTAATCAACAGGTAGGAACACAAGTAAAAGCACAGTAAATAAATTTTAACAAATAACAACAATAATGATAAATAACAATTAACAACCTAATAACTACGAACAGAGTGATGAAAATGGTATAAATTGTTATAATGTACAATTTGTAATAAGTATTCAAACAGATTTCCATTTACATACCCACATAAATCTATTCTTCGACGAATATTTTGCACTGCCCTCTAAATATCACGTCTTCGTAAAGAATTAAATCCATTTACAATATTTGCTCTTAATTCGGCAACATCATTTGGCTCCGTTTTATAGATTTTATTTTTTAAGTGCCACCACAGGTAATCCTAAGGCGAAAGGTCCGGTGACCTCGCTGGCCACTCGACCACTCCACGATTACCAATCCATTTTTCAGGAAATTGTTGATGAAGAAATTGTCTTACGTCTCTAGTATTATCCCCATCTGGCTGAAACTATAAATTTGGCAATATGTTCAGTGGCAATTCGTCTGAATAATCTGAAAATGTTGTTCTCATAAATTCAAGATAACCTGCACCATTTAAATTTTCTTGATAAATAATCGGTCCGAGAATTCTATCGCCATACATGCCAGTCCATACGTTGAGACCAAATCGAACTTGAGCTCGAATTGGTCGATTAATTCGTGGATTTTCTACCGCCCAAATATGTTCCGTATTTCTATTAAAGATTCCACAATTGGTAAATTTAGATTCATCACTCCAAATTATTTCATTTAAAAAATTGTTGCTTCTGTCAATTTGCTGCCTCAGCCAGATACAGAATTGTAAACGTCTTTCTTGATCACCTTGTCGCAAACAATGAGAGATATGTATTTTATAGGGTTTCATGTTGTTATTTTTTAATATTCGCCAGACTTTCATATGTGAGGTATTTGGTAAATTAAAATGGTATTGGCTATTTCTCTGGTCGATTTCGACGGGTCATTATTTATCTAAAATAGGAAACATAATATAATTTAAAAAATATTATGTAATATTACAATCACATCACATTTTAGATAAAAAAAACCTATACAACATAATATGAGTAATCTCCTTTGAGCAAATATTAGCTAGCTCTGCGCAAACATCTAAGAATCTTTAAGTACGCACCTGATTCAAAATAGCATCATTTTCATTTTGTGTAATTTTATTGACATATGGTGTCCTGGCTTTCTTACGTGAACCAAATTCCCCAAGATTTCGATCTAACTTTTGAAATAGGGATCGGTTGGACTGTACTCTTTCAGGAAATTGTTCCTCATACGTATCGCTAGCTCTCCGTGAATTTCGATTACACATGTAATAACATTTCAGCATATCTCGCTTTTCATAATCCGAAAAGGGCATTTTTGAATAAAAATTAACCAGAATAAATTAAAATAACTCATAAACAGTCATAGACAAGCGAAATGCGACAGTTACCCGTTATTGTTTTATTTGTTATTCTAAATATCCAAAGCCGCCTTATTAGACATTATTTTTGGTTGTTAGTTATTTATCATTATTGTTGTTGTTCTTTGATAAAATTTATTTATTGTGCCATTACTGTGTTTCTACCTGTTAATTTAGTTTTTATAGTTTCATTGTTAATAATTTAATTAATTATTAATTATGAAAAATAATAAAGTAACGTTAATCTGAAAAACAGTGGTTTTTTTTTAATGATGGTTTACAGTTACGAAACGTTTAGCAACATAAAAGTTTGATACATCAATGAAGTCGGAGGTCAAATGATATAAAAAAATGCAATAAAAAATACAGGTCCGTATTTAAAATAACGTACTTGATGAAGGTCGCGAAAAGACGAAACGTCTTATAAAAAAACTTTTTACGCTATCTTGTAAAGAATAGAAAGTGCTATTGAAAAAGTGTATTTAATTTTTCGATTACTCTTCAAATAACGCCAAGAAAAAATAAAAACGAAAACTCAAATTTTTTTTTTTCAAAAATCTCAAGAATGGCAAGAGATATTTTTGATTTCTCAACGGCATATTCCTGATCACCAAATTCTGCAACTTTGTCCTAATTTAACCGATGCTGTATCTCTTACCGTTTCCGAGTTCCCTGTAGTGAGAAGCGAATTTGTTGCAGCCTGTATAGTATCAGTCAAAAAAAATTCAACTACATTTCGATGGAGCCTCTAATGATTGCACTACAAGCGTTGAATACCTTTGTCCTGATCTTTTCTATTCTTCTGATGGAATTTATGTGTCCATAAACTTTATTTACCAAATACCCCCCAAGAAAATATCTAACTGTGAGGTCAGGAAATTTAGGTGGCAATTGTACAAGAACTAGTAGTAATAGCAATTTTTATTCAATTCATGATTATACATTCTGAGCGAATGGCATTAACTGAAATAGTATGTCCTATACTCGAGTCGTTACAAAAACATTAATATCTCAAAAACAAATTACTTGAAATAAAACGAATTTAAAACACGAAAAGTAATCAAAATCGACAAAAAAATAAAGTGTTCCATTTAAAAAAATAATGTTGTAGACTGTTTTGGATTTGTGTGCATTACAAAAGTAATGTAAACTTTGGACACGTCGGAAATAACTTTACTTAGAACATTATTCGATGAAACTGAATCTATAACTAAATTAATCCTGAATGTCATTTATGAAGAAATTTTTTACTTATATTTTTGAAGGTACGATGGACAAATTTTGAACAATAGTTGGCAACTTTTTGTATAGAATCGCGGCACAATAATATACACTATTTTAACACGCTTTTATTAGCTTCACCTGTATGTTTGTTTGTTTGTTTGTTTGTAACCGACTCTTTGGACTCGATTTTGACCCACTTTAAACGGACAGATTTAATTGAAACTTTGTACACTTACGAAGAATCGGTAACAATACAATAATTTGATAAGTTTATATTATTATCCTGATCAGGATCGCCAGTGCTTTCCTCACGTATCCTCTGCGTGAGAGCAAGAGGCTCAGATTCTCAGTTCGGTCGTTGGCCGAGCGGGCAAGTCTTAGTCGACGCGAAACGACGGACTCCTCGCGCGTGAGTTCAAATCCCATGGCTGAAATAAAAAAATATTTTTTTTCAGAAATATCTGTTGGATCGTAATATGTTATAATATCAGCATCAATAAGCAATATAAATATAGTTTAAAAAAACTACAAAACACGCTTTCATAGCACATCAAACTAAAAAGTGAAAAATAAATATAGTTTAAAAAAACTAAAAAACACGCTTTTAAAGCACATCAAACTAAAAAAGTGAAAAATAATTATTAATATAAACTGAAAGCAATAATGAACGAAAAATACTAGTATTATTGTGAAAAAAAGCATGGGGCGCTTTGTGCCATATTTTTCGTATATCGAGCAACCCACGCTTTTTTCACAATAATGCTAGTATTTTTCGTCCATTATTGTTTTCAGTTTATATTAATAATTATTTTTTTTTACTTTTTAGTTTGATGTGCTTTAAAAGCGTGTTTTTTAGTTTTTTTAAACTATATTTATTTTTTAAATGAAATCTCTAAATGTCTAAGAATATGTAGTAAATGAGAGAATCTAAAATTTATTGAGTGTATAGCAGATCTAGATTTGAAGCGATTAAACGATGATGCCTCCATACCTACATGTTCCGTGGTTTTCCTTACCATAATAGAGACAACTTATGTGACGTTTCTCTACTATACCCGTGCTCTGTGTGAGATACTCTCAAGCAAACTTTCTCAGTTTATTTGTGGTTATACGTACCCGACAGTTTGATATATTTGAAACGATCTTAAAACTAGTTTACTTAAAAGATCTTCTAAGCAGTATAGTTTATCAAATGCACTGAAGAGTATTTTAGAAGTATTTACTAACCTTCTATAAGCAATATTTCTAATTTCACTAGAACGATGGAGAAATTTGTCGTATAAATGGAAACACCCTGTATATATTCGCAGAATGAGTAATTTTATTACTTGCATATTTTATTTTATATGTAGAGAAAGTTGAAGTTTTATTACATTACAGAAATATTTTAATTATGGACCGTAAAAAGTCACTAATAAAATTAGATGGAAAAGTATTAGCATTCCTCAAAGGAATCTCTATAATGTCCTACAGGCAAAAAAAATCATCCTTGATTTCTGTAACTAACAATAATACACTAATTGGTAATATTATTAAATATTATATACACAATAGCAGTTAAATAACGGTTGTAGAAACCAATTTATTTCTCCAGCTTTAACGCATTCATCGAACATGAAGAATGAATAAAATTGAAAAATCATATAAACAATAGGAGATGCCACACCAATAACCCTCGGGTAATAAAGTTGATAGATAGGAACACGGATAGGGTCAGTAGACTTGAACTAACCCAGGGGTACCATAACTCGACTTACGACGGTATACGCCCGCCGAAGTGATATACTTCTTCCGTCAACCGCTGTAAATGTCTTCTGGTCATCAGCGCGCCTCACTGCCTTGCCTAGCCTGGCTATAGACTATTCGGTTACGCTTCACCGCCGACCCGCCACCCAGCACTGATTTCGAAAATTTGCCATTTCGTTTTTCCATATTTTCCTCCTACGTCCGATTGCTAACTGGAGAAGGCGTTTTATTAAGAACGCGAAATGCTAGAGTTCGATAAGATTAATTTTCAGCCAGCAATAAGTTGTAATGAAGCGTTGTTCTATTTGCATTTCCAATTGAGGTTATGTACATATTCTTCATGAGTGTTGAAGGTTAATTTGAAATTTTGGAAGATATTTGCTTACTATGTGTACTCTCCGAACAACAGATTAGAACTTTAGTTTGAGGACAGAATTACTGATTCAAAACTATTTCTTTAATTTTAATTAATTAATACATAAAATGTGTGCTTTTTGGTATATCCGCAAAACGAAATATTTTAAAATATTAGTAAAAAATAATCATAAATTTAAAATTCATCTATCGGAAATATTGTTAACTAAAACTATTTAAACTCAGGCAAACACTGTTAGCTAATATTGCTAATTGTTAGTCCTAATTGAAATATGTAATTGAAAAAAAGTTCGCATTATGTATCAGAAATTAAAAGACAGTAAACAAAATAATGTACGACTTTTTTTAAATTTATAAAATATGAAAATACGCTATTTTATCTGACATATTTATCTACAGGAGTCCTACAAGGAACTGTTTTTGAACCAATTTTTTATTAAACTAACTTACTATTTTAAGGCATGTTTATGACGACAATCAAATTAGTATCAGTTTCTAGTAGAAGAAATTAGTGCCGCTCAAAACAAAATTTAGGGAATCTACCTGGCTCAAATAGATCAAAAGTTATTCAGCGACAACTACTTAAGATAGGTCATCCTCAGATGCCTCTAATTGTTCAGCAAAAAATTTTTCAAAATATATTTATTGGACTGAATTTTATCTTAATATTAATTCTACAATATGCGTGAAGTGGAGTGGAACACTTGATGTGAAGCTAACACGTGGTTTTCCACAAAAAAAAACCATTGGATTAGATTGTAGGTGGATGGTTAAGGCCTTAGTGGTCTCCCTTTACTGCGACCTAAAAAAAATCTTTTGTGATTATCCTTATATCTAAGTGCACCCATCATTTCTAGGCTTCTGAAGAAGCCCAAAATTTTTCTGGGGGTTATTGTTCCCTCTTCGGCAGGTGTTGTGGATATCTGTTGCAAGTATCGCAGCTTTTGGTAGATTTGGACTGTATGAGAAAAATGTATGTGCCGCGGTTTCAGCTTCATCTGTACAAAAGCGACATATGCCGCTTTCAGCTTTGCGCATTTTATCGAGATGGTCTCTCAGTGATCTTGTAAGTATCATTAACTCTGGTATGCTGAGTTCGAGTAGCTCTTCGCTTGTCTTTGACATGAAATTAACTTCCAGTAGGATTTCCGTTCCTTTTCCTGTTTTCTGACGTCGTCTATTGTGTGGTGTCTTATGTGGATATTCCACAAAATGATTCTAGTCCGATGAATGATGATTCTGCACCTTCTCTCGCAAGGTTATCTGAATCTTATTCCATTCTATTCCTTTATGTCTTGGCGGCGTCCTGGCACCCACATCAAGTTAACCTTGTTTTCTTTGTCAGATGCTTTACTGTTTGTAAACATTCCCAAACTATGTTAGACTTACAAGTAAAGGAACTTAATGCTTTACGTGTTGCCTGGCTGTCTGAGAGGATATAGATGCTTGCTCCTCGTGTGCCATTTCTAATGCATTCTCGAGTGTAGATTTCTATGACGTGAATTTTCGCCTGAAAGATGGTGGGAGTTTGGTTTAAGGCTTTTGATAACCTACATCTGGGCCCCCCTATTCCTTCCTCCATTTTTAATTCATTTATATATCAGATAAGGGATGCGTTTTCAAATTTGGGTTCTCCAGAGCTATTTGGCGATCAGTTATTATCACTTCATATATCCGCTCAAATTCGAGCCTCACTGGCATTGTGTCAGTAGGTTTTGTAATCGAGACTAAGTAAAATTCATTCAAGAAACTCAGGTGTCCAATCAGATCTCCTGGTTTCAATTTCTTAGATTGTAGTCAATGAGCGCTGAGGGCTGCTACCTACTGTACATGCATAGGTAAAGGGAGTAGATCAAGCAAGACTTCCACCGATGCTGTTGGACAGGTTCTCATTGCTTCTGCGATTTCCAGACACGCCAACCGTTTTTCTAGTCTTTTATTTTTTACCACCATACTAATGATGAGTAGGTGACAATGGGTCTGACAACTGTTAAGTATGACCAATAGATCATTTTTGGTTTTAGATCCCACGTTTTACCGAAGACACTGCGGTACATCCAGAGGGCCGCTGTTGCTCTTTCAGTAATCTTTGTCAGGTGTTTTTTTCCAGGTGATTTTCTGGACTAGGATAATGCCTAAATATTTTACCACATCAGATAAGTCAATTTGTACACCATTCATATTTGAATTAAGACAGTTTTAATCATTTCTAGATGATGGCAACTTGGTTGGCGAAATACGCGTCGAGTGCAGTATATGGTGATTTCGTCAGTGTTAATATACATGTTTTCTGGAAGACACCTATTACCGACCACTCTATATAGTACCTACTACTTTCACCTATTACTATGAGTACATTTACTAGAAAAACTAATTAAAAAAATTATTTTTTAATCATCTGATGGAGTTCTAGCATTATCATATAGATATTTTAATAATAGTCGTTGCTGCATATGTAATTTTTTTATTCTCAGATCACGCAAGCTGCAGTGACGAGTAACGAGGTACCGTGAGCATTGTTCTAAGCTCATGCACACCGGAAATTAATCAATTTCCCTGATTGGACGGAAGCTTTGAGTAGATTGACACAATCACCCGTTATATTACACGATATTTTATTAAATCTGCATTACTAGGTGAAAATTTTATTACTTTTAATAAAAGTAAATGCACAAACGGGATAATTTAAGAATAACTTGATTATTATTAAGTACTATAACATTTGATAAATCGTTTTGCCACTTTCGAAATGGCTTTAACTTAAGTTTAAGTTCAAATAGTTTAAACATTCAAAATATAAATTTTTAGCGTAACAATATATTCGATGTTCATTAACCATTTATATGATATAAGTAAAAAATTGTTAATAATATATTCATAAAAAAAACTGTTTCTCTTTTGCATATTTGTAAGAAAAATTTACTTACAAAGAAATAGGTGTACGAAAACAATTTATAAACTATATTCCTTAATTATCAAAACAATACAATTACTGTATTCTGTTTATTATTAAATTTTTTCTACAATCTGGCTTCAAAGATTTGATAAAAATAACTGAATGCCAATTAGCCGTTTGGGGGAAATTGACGCCTGGCAAATAGGCTCCTGTTACCCACCCCCTACGTCCATTTAACCGTTTACTCTACTTTCTCCAACTTTGGACCACATCAATCTTCTGATGATGGTAACGATATCGTTTCAAGAAAAGAAGCTCACTTCCCCCATCAAAAACACCAAGGCGTCGAAAATTTCTTACCTCATTTGCCCAAATGCCTCACACTGCCCCAAGCAATGGTAGGACGACACTTTATTCCTCCCCCATCTTGGGAAGGTAAGATCTTCCTCGATACTTATAAGTAATACGTATCTCCTAAGTTGGCAATGGCCTATCAGAACTCCAACTAGATAATTGAGAGTATTCCGTCTCCGACTGAGTAGCTAAACCTACCGCAATTTGCTTGGCTCTGCTACAAAGTCCCAATCTTACCAGCAGTCATTGCTTAACCTCTAGTGAGTGCTTCTTTTGTTGCCCCGTAAGCCTACTCATTAAGTGACCTGCATCCTTCTGATGCCCAAAATAGGTTCAGGTCTGAAACAGGGCTCCTTACCTTTTCGTTCCCTATAAGCCCAGTATGCTTACCAGAGCATCCCCGTACTCCTGTACTATAGTTGACCTTATCCTAGGAAGGCAGATTGCATTCAGAGCCGCCTGGCTATATTAGACATAATCTATTATTTTTTTCGCGCTATTTCCTACCTCTTCCATACTTGCTACAGCTAGAATGGCAAATACGTCTTCGTGAAAGACCTTGATGTACGATTCTAGAGCATAACTATCTTGCACTCGAAGATTTGTCGGCTACACGAGATTCATCTGTGCAGCACACCAGAGAATCCTTGGGAACATTTATTTTTTAAATTAATGCCCAAATATCTTACAAGATATTAGTCACAGTGAAAATAAATGTACCATTTTTACTACTGTAAGATTTAAATACAGGGTTTTTGTTTTTAAGAGAATCTTTAGAGTTAAATTGATCATTTGTTCATAAAGCAAGAGTAATAATAAATAGGTCTGAGTTCTGGGACTGATCATCCGGACTTGCGTTTACTAATCTTGTAGAGGACAACTGGCAACAACTTCCAGTGAAGAATGTTCAATACTAACTTTATAGTTGCATATGGTAGTACTTTCTGTGCAAGTTCTATAAAATGTACAAAAGCCAAATTGATCAATTTGGACATATGTAAAATCGTAGAATCGAGTGCAAATAATCTAAAATACAGATGTCTTTCCAAAGATATAACAAAATTAAACCAAATATCTCCGTGTCAGGTTACACAAGTCCCTCGATACCTACGGCCAAAGTATGAAATTTTATTGTTCGTCTATTGGACTTGATTTCCTAAATGCTTTTGAATAATTTAGATAAAATTGTCTAACTCCATCATATCATGAGCCACAGTTTCAATGAAAAAATGTTTTACTTTTACGGTTTAAAGCCAGAATTGTTATGTGAAGGAGACACCATGTATAAAACTGTTCTTACCTATGAATGCACTCTGCTTTCTCAAATTCAAACTTTGAGATATAATGCATGTGTAATCAACATAAGAGAGGGGAGAGAGTAGTAGAGGTTTTATTAAAATTTAGTGATACATAAAAATTAGTGAGTCAGTCTAAATTACAGTTTAGCTTAATGTTCCGATATGTAATTAGCTGCATTCGAACAGAGCTAAATAAAAAGGTATAAGTTACACTGAGAAAAAGGTAAATAAATACTTGAGGAATGAATCATTCTATTTTCTTCGTACGGTAATAGAATCTGTTTCCACACCGCATATTTTTATATAGGAGCTTATAATCTTTCGCATCTGACAAAGTTAAGAAAAATTGGATGAATAAATTAATTTTAAAAATTTCCGAGGCCAAACCAGATAGGTCATATATATTTTTCAAAATAGAATATACAAATAATACTATTTCAAGTTTTGTGTGACACTAACGCAATGTCCTTAATACAGAAATCGGAAAAATAAATTTATCGTATTTATTTGTTGTAATACATCTTGGAATACTAGGGAAAACTTTCTTTCTTTCCAATGGTGCTACAATCCAAATCCAGTCTTCGCCCCTTGCAGTTTATTCTTCCACAGATATTTTGTTTCCTCAGTTTCATCATTGGTTTTGATAATGTTAGCAAACTCATTCATCATTTCGAAATTGAGGTGTCCAAACATTATATTCTGACGTATCATATTCCTGGGCTTCTATCTTGCCTCAGTCTATCTCTGGCAGCTATCTCTAGCGAATAAGACGCTTTTTTGCGCATAGAATGGATCTCCCTAAAATATTCAGATCATCTGTGTGGGTTCGAGGTCGAGTGGTAAGGACACTTACCTCTCACCCTGGAGTCCCGAGTTCGATACCCGATCGAGGAGCTAGGATTTTTGTAAACCAGAAATAAATCCTAGCATACTCAGACATTGGGTGTGTGTCCATTGTTTCTAAATGTGTAGTCCTCTCCCGCACAAGATACCTTGATGTACCTTCTGGGATATATGGGGTTGTATTTCTGTGGTATTTAATTTTTTAATCTGTGTATCCCACTAGTTTCTTTGATTTGTTCAATATAGTGGCGTATTCCAGGTTTTAATTAAATATCACTGAGGCCTGACCATCTCCAGGCTTCAGTAACCTTGAAATTGTGAGTTAATTCTCTACTGCACGTTTTGCGATGCGGTCCTACTAACTTTGATTGTAAGCTGATAAACGATATTAAACTCGTAGCCTTGTTCAAGTATTTGATGAACTGCGAACAATTGGTTTACAGTTAACCGTCCTGGTCTGAATCCAGTTTGATATTCTTCTCTTATATTTTCAGCATACCATTTCAGTTTATTTTTAATGTATATCGTAAGGATTTTGTCGATTTAGAGAGAAGGGCCACTATAGTTTATTCAATTTTTTATACAGTGGGCATAGGATGCAATTCAGGTGTAACCTCTAAATTTCATTTCATTATGATCATTCTGTGATTTACGATATCTAGCTTATCTCCGTCATCTCCCCCACATTTAAATAATTCCCATACTCTCCATTCTCTAAGCTTTTCCTGAAAGGTGTACGTAGAAATTTTGGATACACAGGACAATGTTTAAAATAAATGAATATGGACAAAAAAATAATACCAATGTAGTCTTAGTATCTAAGACGAATATGATTTTGTCATATGAAAAAGTTAAGTGGAGTAGATTCATAAAGAAAATATTCACTTAATACGGAAGAAGCTTTGACGTAAGTTTGTCAATATAAATTAAGACAATTAGAGCTTCACTACTGCGTAGGGCCTTGCATATCACTGTCGTTGTAATGGGGTATAACGCGCTAGTTTTTACAATTTAATAAAATATTCTTCTCAGTGTAATAAGGCTTACTGTATATTTGGCTATCAGTAAAGAGACCTGCCAGATAAAGTGAAAACATACACCCTCCTACGTAAAAAGAGCAGGATTTCAATTCATTCAACGAGAATTCGACTTTTCAATAGACCAATGAAAGCCAAATATTTCAATTAAGCAAATGGACACTCGAATTTAACATATGCTTCTCATATTAGCTGATGCTTTTTCCAGGACTTATCAATAACTTTGTGCTAGTTTTTTTTTATGGATTAATATAAAAGAGTCTCGGTTAAACACTGGCCTGAGAAAATAAATATAAATTGCAAAGACATACAGGGAAGATACCATTATTATGACACACGATTTGTTTTATGACTTTTCAACTGAAATAAATATAAAGTTCTCTTATATGTGGTGTTTGAAATCGCATTAAAACTGCAATTAGAAACCAAAAATATGAGAGTAGCCTTAAAAAAATTAGTTCATGTGACTCTAAGAAGAAAAACCTGATACATGACCATATTGTGAAATAAAATAAAAGTGTGTCCAAAAATAAAAAAGAGCAAAATATAAATTTTTTGACCTGATTCATGAATCTGGAATCAGTGTGTAGTCTTGAGATACTGTGCCTCAAGCTATCCGATCCTCAATGAGATACTGTGCCTCAAGCTATCCGATCCTCCTATCGTAAGCGTTGAATGTCCATTGGTAAGATCAGTATTCGATATAGCTGTCTATCATGACCTACGACCATGGAAAAACGTTCACATCATCACCTTACTGGAACCACTGGATTATGACAGCAGTATAGGGCCTGGCATCGACCTGTTACAAAATAAAATTTTCCAACCTTCTGGAGATACGCTAACACAATCCATTCCAAGATCTTATGAATGTATTCTTATACGTTCATGTTCCTTTGTAGAAAAACTAGAAGAGATCTACTTCTATATACCATTATTACACCATAATCCCTTGGATAAGTGCTGCCTCTCGTTTCATATAAAACTGAATATCTGACCTTTCTCCGTGCCAACTCAAAGCTATTCTGCGTCTATCGTAACCCACCCAAGAGGATCAGGGTGCACTATCAAATTCCATTGTTGATCGCATTGAGTACGTTCCTAGCACCATCATGTCTCAGCTCTCGGTGCCTCCTAGTCAATGGCAAAATGAGGCGAGGTCGGTACGATCTAAGACCAAAGAAACTAATTCCATGATAAATGGACCTGATGGGCAGTCGTTGATCTGTAGCAGCTAACCATGATTCAACTGAAATAGTTTCATTAAGGACGAAATTCCTAAGAGGCGTTCAGTGGTTCTTCGAGCATCCCCGGTACCTCGACGATGGTCTATCCTTTATTCCAACATCGAATCACTTGATGCATTTCGGCCAACCCTATCCCCATATCTCTGAAAAGAAATGTCGGCTTCTAACAACCTTACGATTCTACCCTTTTCAATTTCAATTAATTGTTGAAAATACGCTCGTGTTCTAACTCAAAGCCATTGTCAATGAGATTTGCAAGACAAACAAAGCGATTAAACGTAAGTTAAAAATGAACTCGGATTCAACATTAAAAAGATTGTTTTGCGTCAGTACCAAAAAATAATGTATCCTTCAATCGTTCTGGACCAAATTCACTTATTAGTTTTTGTGAGACCTACTGGTCACTTGAGATTCACCTAAATTCTTTAGATATTACCGGGTATTGCAATTCCAATGTTGCATAGTATATTTGAAATACAAAGAGTATATTTGAAATACAAATAGAAACTCACACACTAGATAATAATAATAATAATAATAAATAATTTATTTCCTACATGTTAAAGCACCCAATTACAGAAAAAGCTTAAAACTAAATATACTGTGATGTAAAATGCACAAATTTGCAATGCACATAGTCATTAACATTACATTAAGAGTTTACAAGAAAACTCATACATAAAAGTAAAATATATTATAGTGTTATGAAATAACCTAATTTAATAAGAACAGTTTTCTTCATATATATGAATTATTTTAGCTGAACTATCATAGTTGACGTCACATAGAGACGAAATGGTGTTAAAAGTTTTACACATATTAAAGATTGGTGACTTTATCATAAGGTTTGTACGAGGAGCATCGCAGTAAAAGAGGTTGTTTTGACGGGATTCTAATCTCGGGACTGATAGGTTTAGTTTACTTAAAGGAAATGAACAATCAACATTGTGACTAATTAATTTACAAAGAAAGGATAAAACGACAACATCTCTTCTGAATCTGAGAGATTTAAGATCAAACATATTGAGCAGTATATTGTTGTCTGTACCTCGGGGAGGATAAGATCCATTACATTTGAAAAACATAAATTTCAGATATTTGCGTTGAACTGATTCAATGCGTGAAAATGAATTTTGATATATGGGAAACCAAATAATACAGCGATATTCCAATTTACTTCTTATAAATGATATGCATAACAGTTTCAGGGTGTCAATATTCATAAAACCGCCCCAATTTCTTACTAAAAAACCTAAGGCTCTAGATGCCGATTTGACCATTTCATCGATATGATTGTTGAAAGTAAGTTTTGGATCAAAAATAATTCCCAGATCCTTATAATTCACACAACGATCTAAAATGTTGTTATCTATTTTATAGAGAAAGATAACTGTAGTGTCCTTCCTTGTATATGACATAACCTTACATTTGCCAATATTTAACTTTAGAGAACTGACCGAGCGCCAGCTAGAAATTTTATTAACTTCATTTTGCAGTAAGATACAGTCCTCTATAGAACTTATCTCTAGGAAAATTTTGAGATCATCAGCAAATGATAGGTGGTGAGAATTAATATTAGCTGTTAGGTCGTTAATAAAAATGAGAAATAAAAGGGGTCCTAAATTTGATCCTTGCGGAACTCCCGATAGTGCTGTATATGATTGAGAACGATAGCCTCCATATTCAACAAATTGATGTCTCCCAATTAAATAGGACTTAAATAAACAAATTAAAGAGTCAGAGAAACCAATTCCTCTCAGCTTTGATAGTAATAAAAAGTGATCTATTTGATCAAATGCCTTCTGTATGTCTGTGTATATAACATCAACTTGACCTTGTGAATCTAAGGATTCTGATATATACTGAGATATCGAGGCTAGATTGGTAATTGTAGATCTCTTCTCCATGAAACCATGTTGAGAAGGCAATATTGTATTTTTAACAGACCAGTAAATGTATTCATAAAGAATAATCTCTAATAATTTGCCAAAGTTACATAATATTGCTATTGGTCTATAATTATTATTAGATGTGAATAGTACTGTACAAAACTATTAGGTAGTTGTTAATTTCTAAGGATATTGGCTACTAATTAATGTATCTAAGAAAATTATTAATCAGATGTAATGTTAGGTTTCTATAGATATCTGGTTATGTTTTCTGTACGAGGTATTTTGATTACAAATCTACTACTATAAATGTGATAAATCATAGCAAGTATTGCGTACAGGCAGAATACAAAGAGTAAATGAAGAACACTTCAATATGCACAATAATTACAATAATTAATAAATACTGCCAAGGTCAGAAGCAGCGACGAGTGCCTCTGTGGTCTGAATCAGAAGTCGAGCTGCTATTCTACAAAATGCGAACTTGGCGTGAACTTTAGACCGTGACATTTTCTACAGATTACAATTATGAAAGGCGTAACCTTACATATTTTTTTAACGGATGATACTAGTTCTGTCGTTATAATCAATAATGTAATTGTAATAATGTATACAATTAATGGTAATGTTTCTTATTCTTTTCCTTGAAAATTTACTTTCTGTTACATTGAAAGAGTAATGCAAAAACATATACACATGCACGATACCAATAATCAAGCGCCATTGTCTAAAACACACTATTAGTTATATAGAAAATAGCTAGGATACGTGTGTATTTATTAATAACTAGTAACAAAATTATTCATCTCGCAAAATTTTAATGACTACTTGCAAAAATTATCTATTTAATAGGGATTAAAACGAAACGACCCCTGTTTTTGAACATTAATATCATGAAAACTAAGGATAGACATTTTTTTTATTTATAATTACGTTTCAAGTAATTTATTTGTTAACACGATGAGAATATGTATGTGGCAAACATCGTCAAGCATGTACTTTATAAACTTTAATGTGTTAAGTAATATTTAAATGTTAACTAGTGTTTTTAAAGTGACTATATTATTGAAGTTTCATGAAAGTGTCCCTTGTTCTCTTCAGGAACATCTCTTATTTCAAATTTCGCACAAGTGACGTGTATTTACATCATAGTGTGCAGCAATAATTAAACTAATTTTACGAAACTTGGTGAAGAGGCATTCCAATAAGCCCTAAATAATTAGAACATGAGCTTTGCATGTGACTTTCAGCCTTGAAACTAAATCAAAGTAGGAGGTGCCTTCTCAATCGAAATCATTGAATTGATTCGAATGACTTTTCATGCTCTACATTAAAATACGTAAAATCGGATTATTAATAAAGGCTTTTATACAGATGGCTCCACCTTAAGTAAGGCACGCTGTGTATATATCAAATGTTCCACTGAAGATTTACATCTCAACCATATAAGAAATAACTAAAACCTGATGTCAATATGTAAGGCACAGTTTTCTACCTTGAGGTAGTGTAAATAATCTAAACACATTAATTCAGCTTTGGTTTTTTCAATATAAACAAAAATTACATACAACTGCTACAAAAAAAAACTATTCGACAAAATTTTCTACCCATAGGAAATATTAATGACTTAGTTTAGTGAAATTAGGAAATGTCAACGATGAATCAAGAAACAAACTAAATACAAAACAAAGCAAAACGAACAATGAATATAATACTCCATTTTACATTTCTTCTTATTTACTTTGGTCTTAGCCACGGTTTACGTCTAATTTTAAAATTTAAGAGCAACATCAATAAGTTTTCCCTTAATTAAATTAAATTACAATTTATTTTGTAGAATTTTTTTTTTCTAAGTATTAGGCGCATCTTAAAAATCCAAAATTACTTTTGAATATGCCTGTGTCAGTTGAAAATTAATTTTTACTTAAGTTTTTCTAACGCTAGCAATTTTGTCACGATCATGTTAATCTGTAATAATCCAAAAAATTACATTTAATAATAGAAGGCGGCTATAAAGTGAGTAAATTAATCAAAATTTCTAGACAGGATTCGAGCATTTATAGCTATCAAGAAAACGTAAAAAGGAGGACGAGGAGTATGGAACGAAACACGTTATTCCATACGAATATTTTCAACCTGTTTCAAGAGCTACAGCGAGTTTTCACCGACTATAGCAGATGTTGAAACCCTCTGGAAGGGAATCTACGAAACGAATTGTCCATTTAACTGCGGCACTCCAACAATTATTACACACTTTGACGCTTTCTGTCGCAGAATTCTAGAATAATCAAAATAAGTGCGCCCGGCAATCACTATGGAGGAAGTCTGACTAGCTCTTGTTGGCACTAGAAACTTCGTTGACCCAGGCCAAGTCGGCATAAACAACTAGTAGTGGAGTGAAATTTGATTCCATTTACAGCCGTCTGGCGCGAGTTTCCAACTCTTGATTGAACGTGGGGCAAATAATTTCGGACTGGTTTGTCAAAGGAGTTACTGTGCTCATTCCCAAAAAGGGGGATCTTTTCAACTCGAGGAATTACAGGCTGATGCTTGCCTCCACTCCTGTTACAACATATTTACACGTATCTTGTATCTGAGGACAATGAGGTCTTCCAGAAGATATACGAACAGCTATTGTTACACTTGCTCGAATGCTTTCAGCACCAATAGGGAGATTCTTGTGAGATGCTGCGCTCTGGAGGACTCACTTCACCATAACATTAGGTGCAGAGTGGGTCACCATAAATCAGATAGCATTTAAAAAAGTAGTTTTCCAGGTCGATTCCCTGACTCATCCCATCTTCTACAGATTGAGCCAACCCATTAGATACACGACTAGCGGTATGCGCAGTTTACAGTTGCCCGTCTGTTGCCAGCGCGAATGTCAGAAGGTACTTTTACAGCTGAAATCCTGAAATTGAGAATTTTTTTCGCGGAGCTGTCAAAATTTAAATTTTTAGTCTTTTTTTTTTCATTGCGGAAAACTTCTCCACAATGCGTAGAACATCCTTGACTTTTTTGGTCTCGTTTCGATAGTTACAAAATGTACATAATGTATTAAATAACTAAGAGCGTCAATACAGCTGCTCCCGCGCGCCTCGGGTTTTGATTACACAACTTTGAGTGCGGCTCGCGGCTAAACTATAAAAGATAAATATATATATCTAGACTTTTTGTTTTGAGAATTTTTCCCTCTATAACTTAGGTCCTATAAGATCTTGACGAATCTGTTACGGTTCTGGTCGAATCTGAAACTTTGGATCATTATACTCGGTTTTTAATTCTGAACAACTACCAAATATTTTCAATCATTACCTAATTACTGTCAGTTTCTCACCTCATCTTCTTGATCTGCTAATCATTGCACAATGAGATACGTCTTATTTACTGGAACTACTCGATCTCGACTGTCAGGCGAATTTAAAACAATAAGCCTGACATAGTTCTCCTCAACTATCAATCCAAGGTGATGCATGCATTGAGTTCTCAGCACCCGTAAAGAATAAAATCACCTTGAATGAGGGAGAAAAACAGACCAAGTATCACAATATCCGGTACAAGCTCCAAGTGCTGTACCCAGGCTACTCGATCAAGATGGTCGTCCTAATAATTGACGTACTCGGAGAAATAAAGCTGCTCTTGGAATTGATGATCTTCAAACAAATCAGCCGAATGGTTGGCAAGCCAAATACAGAAGACGGCCATCTCAGTTTTCTTTGTCTAATTAGAGCACGATTCTGGAATATACAGCCACTAACTCTACGGGGTGTGGGGAGTTGCTGTAATTAATTTGCTGATGCGACTGAGGCCATGGGAAGACAGTCCAGCTTGGGTCAAACGATAAAACGTATTTATTGAATTAATAATTAATACATTAATTAATTTCCTGAGCGAAGTTTAGCACTAGGACTATTCTAATATATTGCAATGTTACAAAAAACAACTTGAATAAATCCAACGAAGTGGTATTAAATGAGTGGCAGTGGGCAAAGGATTACATTTTTAAATCCCGTATTACAACAAGAGAAAAATGAGCTTAATTGCTCGGCGTTATTTTATAAAAAGTTATCCTTTAAGGAGTATTAAAGCTTTAATTAGTTGAGTTAAATGAAAGAATGCCACCACATTTTATTAGGGTCGTATATACATGTATTTGCTTTACAGTACTTGCTGAAAAACATATTAAATTAATTAAATAATTAATTTTCTGTAGAAAAGGATGGAACACGAAGAATGACGTCTCCATAGGTTACTTTTTTATTCTACTTATATCATTTGATTTATTAAATAGTAGTAAATTTTCGGACATCCAGAAATGCCTCTAAAAAAGAAATATTAAGTTAATATAATTAATACGAGCAGACTAAAATACATTCCGTGATTCTCAGTTCGGTCGTTGGCCGAGCGGGCTAAGGCACAAGTCTTAGTCGACGCGAAACGACGGACTCGTCGGGAGTGAGTTCAAATCCCATGGCTGAAAAAAAAAAAATATTTTTTTCAGAAGTATCTGTTGGATCGTAATATGTTATAATATCAGCATCAATAAGCAATATAAATATAGTTTAAAATAAATATAGTTAAAAAAAAAACTAAAAAAACACGCTTTTGAAGCACATCAAACTAAAAAGTGAAAAATAATTATTAATATAAACTGAAAACAATAATGAATCAAAAATACTAGTATTATTGTGAAAAAAGCGTGGGTTGCTCGATATACGAAAAATATGGCACAAAGCGCCTCACGCTTTTTTCCACAATAATACTAGTATTTTTCGTTCATTATTGTTTTCAGTTTATATTAATAACTATTTTTCACTTTTTAGTTTAATGTGCTTTAAAAGCGTGTTTTTTAGTTTTTTTAAACTATATTTATTTTTCACTTTTTAGTTTGATGTGCTATGAAAGCGTGTTTTTTAGTTTTTTTTAAACTATATTCATATTGCTTATTGATGCTGATATTATCACATATTACGATCCAACAGATACTTCTGAAAAAAAAAATATTTTTTTTCAGCCATGGGATTTGAACTCACGCCCGAGGAGTCCGTCGTTTCGCGTCGACTAAGACTTGTGCCTTAGCCCACTCGGCCAACGACCGAACTGAGAATCACGGAATGTACTTACAGTATTAAGCCTCTTGCTCTCACGCAGAGGATACGTGAGGAAGGGAAATTATTTAATTCTGGCGATCCTGATCAGGATAATGATATAAACTTATCAAATTATTGTATTGTTACAGGTTCTTCGTAAGTGTACAAAGTTTCAATTAAATCTGTCCGTTTAAAGTGGGTCAAAATCGAGTCCAAAGAGTCGGTTACAAACAAACATACAGGTGAAGCTAATAAAAGCGTGTTAAAAACTAAAAAACACGCTTTCATAGCACATCAAACTAAAAAAGTGAAAAATAATTATTAATATAAACTGAAAACAATAATGAACGAAAAATACTAGTATTATTGTGAAAAAAAGCGTGAGGCGCTTTGTGCCATATTTTTCGTATATCGAGCAACCCACGCTTTTTTCACAATAATACTAGTATTTTTTCGTTCATTATTGTTTTCAGTTTATATTAATAATTATTTTTCACTTTTTTAGTTTGATGTGCTTTAAAAGCATGTTTTTTAGTTTTTTTAAACTATATTTATTTGAAGTATAGTTAAGCGAATATATACATTATGTCGTTAAGACATTTATAGTAAATTCGCAGATCATTAAATAAGTTAGCCAGGCTAGGTTTAAGTGAAATGTAGCGATAAAATTAGATTGGATCTAACAAGAGAAAATTGTGTATCTGGTTTTGTATGAAAAAAGTGACAAGAGTTTTCCGAGCTATTAAACGCGTACATCTGTCAACATGGAAAAAATGGCCAATTCTTGTATTTGTCGACCCTAGACAGCTTATAAGAGTAGTCCATTTATAAGAGACGCAGTTGCCAAACGTTGGAAATCTTTATTGAATGTGGTTGAACAACTATGCCGCAGTACGACATATTTCATTTCGTCGCCTGCAGATATGTTAGCTTCGTAACTGGAATTCGTTTGATAAATGACAGATTAGGTGTATTTTCTACACTAGTATATTGTATACGATATAAATTATGATTATTTATTCTTTAGTAACTAGAAGGTATATGCAAAATTGCCTCTGCGTATACTTATGAACATATTTTATGATTGACAGTAACGAAACATATTAAATATAATCAATATAGGTACATTCGAGATTTGTGTACATGTATAATTCAATCGCATAAGATTGACAGAGAATGCCGACACATTATAAACATTTACTTAAATCATTTATGGCTAGTGATTATACATTTATTCCACCCAACAATAATTATCCTTACACAAGAAAAAATAACACCGGAGAAAATAGTATAAGTTAAAATAAAAACACAATATTTCTTTTGTTTATAAAATAAATGTAAACAAGGTTTATGACCGTGTCCTCAATATAATTAAACAGTGTTAATAACAGTACTATCTTTTTCCCTCCATGTCAAAGCTAAAAAATCTAATTGAAATATTACCACAGCTTTTCCTACTTATGTTCCGTTGAGAGACACAGGACTGGATTAATCGGAAGGATAAAATTGTTCAGAGGAATAAGTTTCAGAGAACTATTATTGAAAATGTAAATTATGTGACAACTTAAAACTTCACTTCAATTCACGTCATTTTAACTTCAACTTCATTTCGGCAAAACAAGACAACTTCAAACAAGAACTTTATCACCGTTTGTGGATAAATTATTTTAATACAACGTTGTCGTTGAAAGTTTTGGCATTTAAGTTTGGTGGAAAATACCTCTTCAACGAACTTTGCACTAACAGGCCGCGAATAACACAGTCATGTAAATAAAATTTTAAGAAAATTTAGATACATGTTCAAGAGAATTCCAGTAGATCAAAACCGGCAACGGCAGGAGACAAAGATTTTAATATTTTATTGACATTTGAGGCAAATCCTAAAGGATCGCCTAGACAACTTATTCTTGATTCTGAAGTGTGCCATATATCAGCCAGCAATCTTCTAAAAACGGAAACATTTCATCTTTACCTATTGGTTAAGCGAAGATGACAAGAGGTTTGAATTTTGCGGGTTAATGATGGAGACATAATAATAATTAAGATTTCGCTACTAGTCTTCTCCGATGAAACTACCTACTTTCTATCTGAACGAGATATTAAGTAAGCACAATTGCTGTTGCTGGTCACGAAATTAGATCTGGTGCATAAACAGCATCCACATAAAAGAAATATTTGGGTAGGAATCACTGGACGTAATATCATAAGGCCGTTGTTTTTGGAAAGCAATGTAACTGCTGATTGCTATTTAGATTTGTTACAAATGGGTGACACCAAAATTAGCAGCCCTCTTCCCAGATGGAAATAATTTCGTTACAAATAATGTTAGATATAAGAAATCTATTGTTTCACACACAGACATCATTATACACTTATTTTAGTAAATTCTGTTAGTTTCTGGTTAAGTGGAAGAACAGTTGCCACATACGTTGTGTCTGTCATACTGAACTTCGCCATTTATTTTTTGTAATTAAAGAAAGAACATTTAAATATGTAAATTGTATTAAGTATTACGAAAAATAATAAAGACGTTTAGTACTTATTATTATTTCTCGGTTGCTCGAAGCTGGACAGTCCTCCCGTGGCCTCCGACCCTCACTGGAGCGCCAGCAAATTACCCAGTAGATCTCAGAATCATGTGCCCTAAGCAGGAGCCTGGGTATAGCACTTGGAGCTCGTACCGGAGATCGCGATATTTGGTCCGTTTTTCCTCCTCCTTCAAAGTGATGTTTTTCTCGACAGGGGACGAAAATTCGATAACATATGGTTTGATGGTCGAGAAGAACTATGTCAGGCTTACTGGTTTGGATTATTATTATTATTTTTTTAGGTAATGGAATTACTCGCTAGATCCGCAGAATTTAAAAAATAAAACATATCACAATAGACCGTACAACTTGGACGATTGAATTGAAAGGGCACAGTCACAGCGTCCTCGAAAATACCATAAAGAGTTTTCGGGCCACCTGGGTCACTGTCTAGCTGTAGATAGGTCACAATTTGAACATCTTTTTTTAATATTTTTTTAATTATTTTTAATTGTAATGCGATTAATATTAGTGATTAAGATTGAATTTTTTGTTACTCGTGCTTTTTCTAAGTATGTTTTATTTTTCCCTAAAAAACATGATAATGTTTAAAATAAAAATTTCAGTGTTTGTTTTATCTATTTTTTTCAAAAGATTACTTATGTAGGCCTACCAAAAAGACATTTGTTTTATCTATTTTTTTTCAAAAGATTACTTATGTAGGTCTACCAAAAATATATTGCACCATGCGAAGAAAAATGAGCTCTTTCTTGATTTTCCACAAAAAGTACAGGGATACCGTTTAAAATGTCATGGCAACACAACGGCTTAACAAAGAAAAATTTCGAGGTGTCCATGTGTACGTTGAATTATTTCAAGTATCTTTCGTTAGTGTCAATTTTGGAAAAAAAATTGCTACTTAAAAAGTTATACGCAATAATCCACACTATTTACACATCCTGTATAATATTTTTTAAAGACAATGCCATACATTTATAATTTCAATTTAATAAATTATGTGAAACACAATCGAAAGCCTCGATTGTAATGCAGAACTAAATGTGCCTATAAAATATACTTACTAGATGCTATTTAATAATGAAGGTTGAGTCATTTCAGTGATACAAGAAGTGGTGGTATACAAGTTTTATATGCATATCATATTCCAAAAATATGGGTAAAAAAATATGGTGTAACTATTTTCAGACCACCTCGTATATATTTGGGCAAAAGGTCAAATTAATAAGGTTCTCATATGTAATAATAATGTCATTTTATGACAATAATTTACGTATTATAAAAATGTAAATTTTCACTAGCCATGCTGATTTTTTCATTAAAGAAATTTCTTCTCACGAATTATTACTGCCACCTTATATAATCATAGAAAAGATCGGGGCAGTCAGTTTGCAATCGACAAGTTCAATTTATCTCTGAGATCTAAAGTACCGTAGATCTAAGATAATACATCTAATTGATTATTGTGTACTGATTACTAGATTCATACTGACGTTGTGAGAGGTATGAATATGTATTTAGCAATTATTATTACCTAGAAATTACCATTTTGTGATACCATGAAAAAGTTTACCTTATTTATATTACTTCTTATAACAAATAAAGTTTGTGTAATATTACATCGCCGTACCGCAACACACATCGCACATTTCTGATTGAACTCGAAGTGACCATTCATTGCCTGCAGTTATTAGCTTGTGGTATTACCGGGTCTCGAGGCGTTTCCTTCGAGGTCCCATCATTGAAGTTGATCGTGACTGGCCTCTGATCGTGACATACACGAGAAAAAATATAACGTTTAAGTGGATATCTGCTACGCGTATATGCATATTACATTCTGAAGATCACATACACATTAAAGTGGTGCCTGGCCGTTTTAACTTGCGTTGTAACATCAGAATATACGAGAGGAATAACTCTCGTTGAGGAAAATAACGGTGGTGTTGAGATTATAGCTTTGATTGCCGCCACTTGCAGCTTCCGACATTCACGCTCACCATGGCAGTTGAAGATGTCCATTACAGTTTGCAATTACAGTCAATTGCATTAAAAATAGACTTACTTTGCAGACGAGATCTAATGAAATGCTTAAGTTACAACCAACTTTTACATGGGAAAATTTTTACGTCATTCTAGTTAAAGTATTGCGATGAGTAATATTATTATTTTTACTACGCAGAACATAAGACACACACTTCTTAATAGACATATAAATGTTTTTCAGTCAAGGTTATTTTTGCCTTATAATTTAGGCATCGTAATTAAACCGTGTGCAGGGTCTTTCGAAAGCAAATTAAGGGGCGAAGCAGATTAATCTATTATGAAATTCCATAGAATTATTCAGGAATGCCTTTATTTTATGATTTGCTGTTCGGCTCAAGCAAAACAAAGGGTTATAGTATATAAGAGAGTAATAAAAATACAAATATTCCAGTACAACTAGCGACAAAACTAAAACAACTACATACAGGATGTTCCGTTTAAAACACCTATATAACTTTGGTTTTTTAAGTATCTACATGGGTGGTTTGAAATGAGGAAAGCCTAATTATTACTATTTCATGACTAAAGCTGCAAATCGTTTCTGTGTGCCATGGTCGTAGAGTACAGATGTACTTACCGTCGCCGACATTCACCTTGACCGCGAAACTCTTTCTCCAGTCCAGTCTATTATTAGCTTTCGAGTTATGTACACGTTAAGTCACTTGGGCGTATTGCATATTGTTTTGTGTTTTTATTTTATCTGTTGTACTGTATTGTTGATATTAATTTAATAATAGAGCATGGCAGACGTACGCAGGGGTAGAAAACTGCCATTTGCTGACAAAATGAATAAATTCATAGGTGAATTCCCGAATTTATTCTATGATGGTGTTAAAATAATTTGTAAAGTGTGCGAGAAAGATTTGATGTGCTAGGATAAGCGTGATTGTGGATTTCACGTAAATAGTGTACACCTTAAAAAAAAAAAAAAATGGCGTGCCTTCGACAACACAGTTTATTTTTGATTTACTATTAATGCTGATTGCTTGTGATGTTCCGCTGCACATACTCGATAAGCAATCATTTCAAGAGTTCTGGAATAAATACAATGCCCAGGTGAAGTTACCAAGTCGCACAACGTTATGTAACTATCTACCAACTGTACACGTAGACATGGTAAATAAGACGAAATATAAATTAAAAAATACACAGCTGTGGTTATCTGTTGATGAGACAACAGATTGTAAAAAAAATTCTATTTTAAATGTTATAGTACGAGTACTGGACCCTCTTAAACCGACAGTTCCACTGTTACTAGCTAGCAAAAGACTAAGTCAGTGTACTAGCGAAACAATTACCAGGGTGGTGCTGGAGACGTTAGAAAAATTTGAACTGTCAAAAAGTCAAGTGTTGATATTTGTAACTGATGGCGCCGTGACAATGCGTTCGGTAGGCTGTTCTTTGCAAGAAAAAGGTTGTACGTTTATACATGTTACGTGTAAAGTGCATGCTTTACATCTTCTGGCAGAAACTATTCGAAAAAGTTTTCCAGAGGTGGATGCATTAATAGAAAGTACAAAAAAAGTGTTTCTTAAATCTCCTAAACGTCTCCGTGCATTTCATAGCAAGTGTCACGGTATTCCTGAACCACCACAGCCGATTCTTACACGTTGGGGAACATGATTGCAGGCAGCATTTTATTATGCTGAATATTTCCAACAAATAAAAACTGTGATACTACAAATCAATCCAGATGAGGCTGCATCTATTAAGGAAATCCAGACAAAATTCGAAGATATTTCCGTTGAAACAGCATTAAAAAATATTGCGAAGAACTATAAACCATTACATGAAAGCATAAAAAAATTAGAAGACAGTGCGTTGTCATTAGCGGAGTCACTGCAAATAGTAGACGAAGTAAATCCACTGCTACACGCTATAGGTAACGCAACAAATGAGCGCGTTAAAGAAAAGTTCGCAAGTGTGTCAAATAAAGACACCGGTTTTACCAAATTAAGACAAATATGTGATGGTGCAGCCCCAGATGCGTTAAGTGCGTTCAAAGACTATTTTACGTATGCGTGTATTACGTCAGTAGATGTCGAACGGTCGTTTTCAAAATATAAGAATATATTTTCACCATAGCGAACATCACTCATGGAGACAACCATAGAAACATACTTGATGCTGCAAGATGGCTACACATCTTCTCCAGTTTGTGATAAGCAAGATAGTTCATCAAGCTAGTTAAGAGGGTAAGTTTTACATACATTTTTATAAATTGTAACAGTTTATTGTTTCTCGTATTAATTAATTTCGCGTACGCCACTGTCCCACAGAACATTTTTGACAGCCCTATTCATGACATTTCAATTATCCCAAAATAAAAAGTGCAAAAAAATCTTGATTTCAGTTTCACGATTCTCTCAAAAGGATTTCTGATTGATATATCTACATAGAATATTTGATTCAATGGAGCGATCTAAAGATCATAGACTATATACAAACAGCGGAAATTCATCTATTTTTTTGGCAATGCTAAGGATCTGCAAAGAGCTCGGGAAACTGTTATTCAAAAAATTTTTGACGAACTGATACAGCATAAGGAATCTGTTAAATGCTTAGTTGTTATGACTAAATCACAATTGACATTTGTGAATATAGTACTAACCTCATTAAGAGATCCCACGGCTAATTAAAAACTTAGCTGTTCAAATTGACATTGTTTAAATACGAAAACAAAAATCATGTTATGTATTATTCTATCTTTTTACAATTATTGTGATACAATATACGGCCCATGCTTAGGTCGCAAACGCATTGACGACCAGTTGTTTGTGAATGACCCGCGGTGAGCGCTCAGTGATAAGAACCTCGCGGTTTTGTATTAAATTTCTAAGAGAACTACTTAGTCAATGTGAATACAATCATTGAAAAGCTAAGGTGCGAGACACATTGGCGAGCGGTAAACGGTGAGCGATGAGCGTTAAGTAAAATATTTTTTTCTACTACCGAGCGAAAAGTGCAACTTTGCGCTTCCAAAAGAAAGCGCAAAGTTGTACTTTCCCGAGGAACAAGCGTTTTTTTACTTTGTCGCTCGCCGAGCGACAAAGTAAACGCTTAGTTACCATGGAAATCATAATAAAGAAACGTCTAGTGTATCTGCGACTTTTGACACAAAAGTAAGCATTGAGGGTATTTGACAGATGTCGACAATTTTGTGACAAGTGCGTGATTTTAAGATCGTTCTCGTACAATAAAAATGTAAATACCATTTTAACAAACATTTCTACAAAAACATGTGTAGCGCAAATTGATGCTCTTATTTTGAAATCTGAACTGTCAAATTTGAGGTTATCAATAAATATTAATTTTTACCAAACATTTTTTATAAAAACACCGGTAGTAGAAAAAAATCCTGTGTGTAATTTGAGCGCAAAGTGACATTGACACTCTCGCGAAATAGCCGGGCTCCGTTACGCGTCGCGCGTAAAACTTCTCGCTCAGAGCGACAATATATCACTTTGCGCTCTTAATACACAAATAGCTATTAACATTAATCTTTCAATGATTGTGTTCACATTGATTAAGCTGTGCGCTATTAAATATACACGAAATCGCGAATTTCTCACCGCCCGACAAGGTGTTTGCGACTTAATGTAAAAAATATTTTATTTAACGCTCACCGCCCACCGCTCGCTAATGTGTCCTCGATTTTAGGTCGCAAACATATTGGAGGACGCTAAACGGTGAGCGACGAGCGGTGAGCGCCAAGTGGTAAGAACTTCGTAGTTATATATGTATATTTCAAGGCACAACGTTTAGTCGTTGTGAATACAATCATTAAAAGGCTAACGTTAAAAACATTTTATTTAACGTTCACGGGTCGTCGCTAACAGCTCACGACTTGCAGCTCGCCAATGTATCTTGCGCATTAGGTGACGGTGAAAGTTAAATAAAATATTTTAAACATAACATTTCATTGATTGTATTCACACTGACTAAGCAGTGTGCTTTAAAATATACATACAAAACTACTTCTTACCGTTCAGCACTCACCGCTCGTCGCTCACCGCTTACCACATGCCAATGTATTTGGGATCTAATGTTAAAAATTTTAATGCAATTTTATTTAACGCTCACCGCTCGTCGCTCACCGTTCACCGCTCGCCAATGTGTCTCGCCCTCAGAAATGAAGTTAGAAAATCACGTAAGCTATCTGAAATGATCACTCTGTACATGATAATCATTTAAAGATACGCCTAAACCTTTTCCACAAAATTGGTAAAAGACAAATTAAATTAGATTTGCATTCTGTATCACTATTTAGTACAGTATCTAAACTGAAATTTGGGATAAAAGTTTTAAAAGATCTGTACGGGGCGCGACGATAGGCGTTGAAACGCTTTAAGTAGCACCAAATGTACCATACACTATTGGAAGGCAAATATTTTTGAATCGAATTTTTAAATAAAGATTGGTTATGTTTGTATTAATGCAAAAGAGAGTTATATTTATTATTTTTCTGCCTAGTGGAAAAAAAAATAAAACATATCACATAAATTAGACAACCTCCAAACCAAAGCCGGAACTGCACGAACAGGATTTACACAGCTGAAAAAACGCGGACACACACACACTTTGACTTTGTCAGAATCGAAACCGGGATTTGAACCTGATAGGCAGTAAACCAGCTACGTTTGTCACTTTCTGGCCCATTGCGCTACTGAGATCTGTTTAGTAACGCGCTAAATTAATAAATGAGCTCGTATCTACCAACGAAATGTGGTTTGAAATGTTTTATCTGATAAGGCCTTCTTTATAAAAAAATGTTTACATTTTGTGAAGCCTCTAGTATACAATTTACAGATTCTTATTCAAAATAATTTAGAAGTATATTTCCTCGCACCTTTTTTGGTTATTACACCACTGCCCTCTTATCGAATGTTAGAAATAAACAATTATAGACGCTATAAGGATGAGTATAATTAGGTCCAAATATGATTTTTACATAATACTGGGTGTTTAATAGTGTACATTAAATACCGTATAACCAAAATTTAGATATATTTATATTTTATTTTCCCAATGCGTTTTAATAAAACGGATTTTAAACTGTTTAAATCATTTAGTTGTTGTACATGACCTCCTTAAGCAAGGATATAATTGGAATGTCCTTGATGGAAATTTAACATTTATTTTACAAAAAAAATATTATACTTATCCAAAGTTAAATTTTTCATAAGTAACAATACCTCACTTTAAATGACATTATATATTTGTAATCTAACTATCTACTGAAGCTTTTTGGTCTGGCTCCACAAAAACGACTAGTTTTAATACCACCCATATAATATTGGCGCATCCGCCAATTACTTGAAATATAGTCCTTAATATTCCCAATAGAATAGAAGCTATATTGAAAATTGTTAAAAGCGTTATGTTTTCATGTAAGTAAAACCTAAATTTTTGTATTTGCTGAGATGAAAAACAATTTTTTTCTAACTTTTGTTCATCCATTTCGCAATGATGTGGGAAAAAATTGTTAATCATGTTTTTCTGGAAAATCAAGGTAGCTTCAATTATTTATTTATTTTTATTTATTTATTTATTTATTTATTTAAATACAAAATTCAACAGGCAGGAGCCCAATTACAGGATAAGGTACATTGAAATTATGTATAGATAAATACACAATAAAAAATTTCTTAATTAAATATATAATATATACGAACAAAACATATAGAATTGTATATACACATATAAATATACACTTGTGCATATACATACACATACATATACAGGTAAATAAAGAATACAGTGGATTACAAAGCATCAAGATGCAAAACAGAGTTTTTAATTACACTTTCATTACAGAAAATTATATCAACACAATCTTCGATTTTAGCATAGTTGACATACATTTGATGTATTGGAGAGGCCAAGAGAGTATTAGTTCTTGATATATGTGAAATAAATAAGTTGTTATGGCGAGCAGAAATTCTAGATACTTTATAATTTATTTGATTTAACAGGTTAATACAATCCAGACGATTATTAGCAATTTTATATAGAAAAATTATTGATTGAGATATTCTTCGTTTGGCAAGACTTGGGTAAGTTAAATTTTTCTAATAATATATTTTGTGGGAATCCAATAGGTGGATAAGTGCCCACAAGAGTGTACACTGCAGATTTTAAAAACTTACGCTGAATATTCTCAAATTGTAATATATTGACATTATAAATTGGATTCCACACAACTGAAGCATATTCAAGGCGAGATCTAACAAATGTTACATAAAGCAAACGATAAGTGTTGACATTTTTAAAATCTTTGTAATTCCTGATTACAAAGCCAAGACTCTTAAAAGCAGAAGTAATTACCATTTCGACGTCCTTATTGAATGGCAATTTAGGATCAAAGTACACCACACGTTTGTATACGTACAGATTATGCTTCCGGCCAAATGACATGACATTACACTTGCTAGCATTGAGGGGTAGATAGTTTTTGATGCACCAGGTACTGATGGTGTCCAAGGTCTTTTGCAGAATTTGACAATTATGAACATTATCAATAAATCGGTACCATTTTAGGTCGTCTGCATACAAGAGGAAGTGAATATTAGTATCCAAGCTATCAAAAATATCATTAATGTACATTACAAAGAGGAACGGCTCTAGTATCGAACCCTGTGGCACGCTAGATCTTTGCAAGAAGCTATTCGATTTATGACTACGGTACTGAACAATATTATGTCGATTCTCTAGATATGACTGACTGTATTTAAAAAAATAATGATTCTGAGAGATCAAATTTATCTAGTTTAGAAATCAAAGCACCGTGTTCGATTCTGTGAAAAGCTTTTGAAAAGTCTGTATAGATAGTATCTACCTGACCCCCTCGATCAAGACCTTCGCAAACAAATTGCGTTTTGCACACAAGGTTCGTTACTGTAGATCGATCCTTCATAAAGCCATGCTGATCAATAGATATTAAGCCTGATACGTGAGTGTACATATAACCGTGAAGAAAAATTTCAAAAAATTTCCCCAAGTTACAAATAATAGTAATGGGCCTATAGTTTGTTATGTCACTCTTTTCCCCCTTTTTGTACACTGGACACACGCGTCAAATTTTCCATTTTTGAGGAAATCTGGAAGTACTGAGAATTAAATTGAAAATTATTAGAAGGGCTTTGCTAATACAGTTGAACAATCTTTAATTAGAAATGCCGGAATTATATCAGGGTCCATGGTCATTGTGGCTTTAATTTTCTTTATTAATTGGCATATTTCCTCCTCAGTGATGACAGATAAGTTTAAAGTATTTAAATTCAGACTACTTACAACGTTAAATTTACTGAGTATAAGGGACGTAAATTATACAATACGTTTCTCTTGTCTCTATGAATTTCACAAAACCCGTAATTTTTATTTACTCTTTGAGTTTAGGTAATAGTTATTTCTGTAAAATAATAGTAGTTGTACTTTTATTTCATATATAAATAATTATAAACATGGTGCACGGAATTGGCACTGTATCATAATTGACTAGATCGCATCATGTGGCAAGCGATAAGTCACTGTCTAACGTGCTCCTGGGTTCGATTCCTGGCTCTGGCAAATGGCAATATCGAAGAGAGTGACTGTCTCAACGTTTTTTCGTCCTCGCATAGCTTCTGAATTTTTTTATCTGGTGTATATGGTGTTTTTATACAATTTTGTTTTTTTAAATATCTAAATTATAACAAAACTTATTGAGCAATTCTTGTAACTAAGACTACAAAGGAAAGAATCTCAAAATCTACATTTTCCATTAATTGAAAATCACTAGTTAAATAAAATAACGCATAACATTTTGAATAATACTAAAAAAAAGTGATGATAAAGCAAACAGAAAAATTCTGTTTGCTTTATCATGAATAATTACTCACGTTACCTACGTTAAAAAAAAGTGTTATGAGATTGTAATTAAATTAAAATGAAAGTTAACGGCAATGTTTTAGGAAGCAAGACTACACGTCTCAATTGTTTCAAAATTATATTGTTTTAGATGTGGATCGATCGCTCAGATGTAGCAAAAAATACTATATTATTATTTATCTCTAAATATATTCGTTTATCCAAAACGTCATTTTTAATCGTGGTAATAAAATTGTGTGATTTATATCATTCCGCTTACTGTCAGTTATAAAACAACAATATATATATATATATATATATATATATATATATATATATATATATATATATATATATATATATATATATATATATATATATATATATATATATATATATATATATATATATATATATATATATATATATATATATATATATATATATATATATATACATATATATATATATATATATATATATATATATAAATATATATATAATATATATATATATATATATATATATATATATATATATATATATATATATATATATATATATATATATATATATATATATATATATATATATATATATATATATATATATATATATATATATATATATATATATATATATATATATATTCGTTTCCGGGTATACTCCCGCGTAGGTGATAGGCCCCGAGAGGGACCGTGGTTGTCTGAACGACGTTTCGGCAGAATCTCATCTGCCATCCTCGAGGTTCTAACCGATAACTGCTTACTGCGGCTCTGGTTACTGATTTTTTCAGTTCGAGTAACCAGAAGCCCGCAGTAAGCAGTTATCGGTTAGAACCTGAGGATGGCAGATGAGATTCTGCCGAAACGTCGTTCAGACAACCACGGTCCCCTCTCGGGGCCTATCACCTACGCGGGAGTATACCCGGAAAACGAATTTAACATATACATATATATATATATATATATATATATATATATATATATATATATATATATATATATATATATATATATATATATATATATATATATATATATATATATATATATATATATATATATATATATATATCAGAAAATACAAAACAAACACTCATTATACCATCATGTCATACATTTTAGAAAGACACTGTGTTCAAGAAATTGTCGATAAATGTAAATGTTGCTATTTATTATTTCAGTTTATAGTAGAACGGAGTTCTTCTGAAATAATATTTGACAACTTCAACAATACATGTTAGCATAACTTCAATTTATCTTTCATCCTAATTTAAAGGTTTGTTTTCGACGCCCATGTCAATCACCCCAACTATTATTAATGAAAATAGGCAATAACTGTAAAATTGTTGTCATATTTTCAATTAAATAAAATAACGCGGTTTGCTCTTCCAAACACATTTCGAAGCCAAACAAGCGAACGTATTTGTGATTTGTCTTTGATAGATGATAGAAACCATTCATCAAACTGGTTCACTACACACGGATGCTGATGTCAGTGGTGTACTTCGGAAACCCAATTTATATTTTACCAGAATTTATTTTATAAATGAAATAAAAATGCGAGAATGTAAAAGAAATATGAGCAAAACAGAAAAAACTTAATAAGAATAATATTGAGAATAAACAATTACCCAAAAAATCTGCCATCTTGTTAAAAATATAATTTGTTTCCATGTTATATGATGCTGAATATACAGACGCATAGGATATCACCAATGAGTTTTCGCAATATCTCTGCAAACACTTACGGAGCGAAAGAGAAAAGGATACGACATGAATTTGACTGATTTTATTGAAAGTGATGTTACTAAAACCTTAAAATAGTCTAGGTCAAAACTACTAAGGGACTAGTACACAACTCCCAAAGCAAACTAAAACTATTTCTAGTTTTCAAAAGGCAATACGCAATTGTAGACAAATCACTATTGCCAATATCTTTTAAAAGATTTCGAAATTTTTCTTTACTAATAGCAGTAATGGAGTAATAATTGCAATAATCATGTAATAAATCAGAATAAAGAATACCAGCATGACTTTCGAAAAGGAGGATCAACCTCGAAAAATTTATTTTGTTAACACAATTTACAACTAATGTCATTGATGACTAGAGATCGGCAGGTTGATTTACCTTGATCAGTTTCCCTTAAAATGTCTGTGATATTTAGTAACGTTGTTGCACAACTATGACCACCATATATTCATACCTAGTACAATATTACTATCTTTTATCTGAATTCGAAACAATATCAGGATATTGTATTGGGTCTACTTTTCAATTTTTTGTTAATAATATTATGCTGTTTAATGCCTACTGCGTTTTAAATGCAAATGACCTAAAGCTGTCCAGAACACCTAACCATAAAACCCTACCCAACTCTATAAAAATAAAATAAAGTCAATATTGTAGTTCTTGTATATTAATTGTAATATGGTACAAGTTTAACAAAATAATTTTTATATAAACACAGCAATTAATTCTTAGGATAACACATCTGATTATTTTTATTGCTTCAGGTCGCGCCACTGGCTAACGGTCATCCCGGAACCCTAACTCCCGGAGTCCGGAACCTCAGAATACTCTTAGGCAGGGACCAACGTTTGTCTAATGGACTGGAAAAGTTGATGTAGACAGTAACAGTTTATGTGATTTCTTTACCCATTTTTTCTTCAGGATGCAAGAAAAGTTTACTACGTTACAATGGAATTAAAGTCACAATAACTACATAAAAGAATTACTGATGATAGACTATAATTTTATTGATATATGCATGTAAAAAGTTTAATAAAATAATAAGTATGTTAAAAGTAGTGATCATTTTTTTCCAATACTATTAAATTCCTGGAATATTTCTTAAAATTAAATGTAAACTCAGTCCTAATGGGAAACAAACATTGCCTTTAACTGAAGCGGTGTAGTTTCTGTTTAAATAAGGATTTTATTCACCTAACTATAATAATGTTATGTAATACTGAGTTTTCAATATATGTTATACACCGTTAGTCAAAAATATGGATACATTCGCCATTGTGGAGCGACTATTTTTGTTCTATTTTTGTTTAAAACGTATTAGGTATATATCTGCCGATATTTTGATGTTAGGAATGTTGTACTACTTGTACTATTGATAGCAGAAATGACATCTTTTATATTTTCAATGGAACCCTTGTATATTTTCAAGGATTTAAACAGGGATCCTCTATGCAAATTTAGCAATGTTTAAACGACCACCATTTATTCCTTGACAGCAACCAGGCTGATTACAAAAAGTTTCGAGACAATTCGGCAAGGAATTCCTATTTATCAGCTGAATCTCGTGTGAGATTTTTAAGTTTAAGTTTTTCAGATTATCGGAATTATTTTTCTATACCACCCACTTCAAATGGTAATCCAATGGCGTCATATCTGGAGATCGAGGTGGCCATTCCTGTCAATCCAGTTTTGAAAATCTTTGATTTAAATATATTCTCGAACGTCACGTCCATAATACGCTGTTGCAACTACTGTTGCAGTTGTGCCTTTTAATTGATAAAAGGTGAGAACAATATGTTGTTTAGAAAATATGGATCTTTATTGCATCTATCCAATATTATTTCACAAATCTGTAAACGCCTATGAATCATCGTATGGCAGCCTTTGTATTTATTTGATTTGTAGGGGTGAAACTTAAATGAACATCTTCTTCAATAGTCATCAGCAACTGTTTCTTCAGATGTTGCTGATTTGGGAGAATCTTTAAGTCACAAAAAACCCCTAATTTTTTATGAATCAAGCGCAAAGACAATTTGACATTTCTATAAAATATTTATGTTTCTATCTGTTTTGTCAATGACGTGAAGTTGAAATAAGTAAGACGGAAACTGTGGGCATCTGAATAGCTCTGTGATCTATTAATAAATTAATTGAGACACGATAAGCAGTTTTAGTTCTTCGGCAATATCTTAGTAGCGAGGAGAGATGGCGCCACTATTTAAAATAAAACTGACATCAAAATTACAGATCGAAGAGCCTTAAATCAACCACTATACCTATTCGACAGCGTCCGAGTGTAAAATTAAAGTTGTGTACTTTGTTCCCCTATATGTCGATTTTATTGCAAACATACTGGGTGTTACAGGATCATGCTGCACCCCATTTTCACCTTTAGTTTTGAAGATAATTGATTGAAATTTGGGACCTATTATATACATAATAAGCGGCACTTTTTGACATACAAGTGATTTTTATTCACTTCCGGTTTCGCCGGAAGTACCACTAACTTGCGATTTTTAAATAGAACACCCTGTATATTATTGCATTTTTGAATTTTGCATAATTTTATGAATTCAACAATGCCAAATAGGTGACATTTCAATGGTCAATATTTTTTATATGATTTTTAGTTGTCCATTTATGTGTACCATGACGGTACCGATTTATTCTAAATGACCCGTGTAATGCTAGACAAATCGAATTCCCGTCAAAAATACTAAATTATGTGATTTAAGGGCAAATAAAGTTCATCAAAATGGTTTTTGGGGTAAAACTTTTTTTTCAAATGGAACCATATTGGTACCGTGGTACCGTTTATTAATACTATTAATATAAAATAATATGAACACAAAACATTACAACCGTTGTTGAAAATGCTGTCCATTAACGTCAATGCATTTCTGAACTCACATAGCTGTTTCCCAAAAAACGTTCGTCAATTGCTGAGCCGTTATGCTATTAATTGCGCGTCTTACTCGTAGCTCCAGGTCTTCATGGGTTGTAACGGCGGTTGCGTAGACACTATTTTTTAAATGACCCCAAACAAAGAAATCAAGGAGTGTTAAATCAGGTGACCTTGGAGGCCACTTCACGGGACCATTCGTCGAAATTACGTTTCCTCCGAATATCCGTTGAAGGTAATCAATTACTATCCTTGAATTATGGGGAGGAGTGCCATCTTGTTGGAAAAGCTTTCCCTGGCGTAAATGGAAAGGTAATTCAGCTAAATTGTCAATTCATTTTGCAGAAATTCCAAGTATCTGGCACCAGTCAGAGGTCCATCAAATATTATTGGACCAATGATTCTCTTACCGATTATTCTAAGCCAAACATTGAAACCGAACCGCACTTGATTTTCATGTAACCAATATTTTGTATTTTGTCGGTTAAATAATCCCAAATTTGTAAACCTAGACTCGTCCGAAAATAAAGTCATTGTTTAGCTGCACGTTATTCTGCAATATCCAATTGCAATATTCCATCCTACGTTCATAATAATTTTTGTACAAGTGCTGGTGCAATTGGTATTTAAAAGATTTATAGTGGGATTTGTGCTAAATTCAGCTTACTGTTCGGTGACTGATTTCAAATTCAAACCCAATTTGCCTTAAAGAAACAGTCTTATCAATTTCTAGTCGAGCCAAAACATTAATTTCCGTTCCTTCGTCAAGAATGAAATTTTCTTCGAGATCATTGTTGGGCTCACTTTGGAATTGATTTTTAAGGCGATTAAAATAATTTCTCGCTGGACATTGTCCAGGATATCGTTCAGCATAAAGGTGTCTAGCCGCTATGGCATTTTTTCTACATTCCTCATAAATAATTAATATGTCCATCTTTTCATCTCGTATAAATTTTCGGCACTTTGAACACAATTTCATTGTTTTCAAAACCACCTTAGTTAGTTACTTCTTAACATTTAATTAGAACAAAATTGTATTTTCTTATTTTCTTTTAGCTGTAATTTTGTTTGTATTTATCGCACATTTTGATACGACATATGAATAAATTTCTTATTAATAGTACTAATAAATGGTACCACGGTGCCAATATGGTTCCATTTGAATAAATTGAGTATTTCCCCAAAAACCATTTTGATGAACTTTATTTGTTCATAAATCACAAAAATTTGTATTTTTGATGGGATTTCGATTTTTCTAGTATTACACAGGTCATTTAGAATAAGTCGGAACCGGCATGGCACACTTAAATGGAAAACTAAAAATTATATTATAAAAAAAAATTGATGTTTGAAATATCACTTATTTGGTATCGTTGAATTTAGAAAATTATGCAGAATTCAAAAATGCAATAATACATAGGGTGTTCCATTTAAAAATCGAAAGTTAGTGTCATTTCCGGTGAAACCGGAAGTGAAACAAATCACTTGTATGTCATAAGTGCCGTTTATTATGTGTATATGAGGGTTATGTATGGTTTGGCAGATGCAAATGGTCAAAATTTTTCAAAGTAAATTTTTAAATTAATAAGTGATATTATTTATTGTAAGTGTGCTAAAACAAAACTGGGATATAGACATTCACTCTGATATAATAAATTAGTAATAAGAGAATACAAAAACTCAAGAAATTAATGTTTTTACAAAACATAACCTCAAAATGGAATGTGATGTGTGTAAGGAAGTAAAAGATATATTTAAATGTGAAGGATGTAATGGATCAATATGTAAAGCATGTGGAAAACTAACATCATCTGAAATAAAAGTACTTCAACTAAGTAGTCGAGTATTGAGATTTTACTGCACAAAATGTAGAAAAAACGAGACATATTCATTGTTTCGTAAAATTATTGAAAGCAAAGAACAATTGGTAGAAAGCAAAGAAAGAATCATAGCAGATAAAGATGATATAGTAGCAGCCAAAGAAGAGGTAATTATATTACTGAAGAAAGAAATAGAAGAATTAAAAAGTACTAAGAAATATGGCCATGAAAACAACACAATTGGATACAATGAAATAGTAAAAAAAATCAGCACCAAAAGTATTAGTGGTAAAACCAAAGAAAGCAACACAAGAAAGTTCTAAAACGAAGCAGATTATAGAAGAAAAGTTAATCCAAGCTCATTAGGAGTTGGTGTGTCAAGAGTAAAGTATGTAAGGGATGGTGGTGTAGCAATAAGTTGCAGTAGACAAGAAGATGTTAAACATATGTCGGATAGTATTCAACAACAATTAGGAGATGAATATGAGGTAAACATTCCAGAAAAGAAGAAACCAAAAATTCGAATTATAAATATTGACAAAAGACTCTTAGCAGACCATGAAGAACTAATTGAAAAAAATTGTTATACAAAATACTATTACCACTCCACCAACTCGATGTACAATAAAAATTCTGAATACATATGAAATAAAACAAAATAGAACTAATGCAATTTTGGAAGTAGATTCGATTACTTACAGTCAGATAAAAAAAAGGATGTTTTATATATTGGTTGGCGTGCGTATAAATATGTAGACCATATAAATGTAGTACAATGCTATAAGTGTTGGAAATTTGGCCACATGGTAAAAAATTGTAAAAGTGAAAAAAACATATGTCCAAAATGTTCTGGCAATCACAGATCTAACGAGTGTAGATCTAAAGAAGAAATATGCATAAACTGCAAATATGCTTTAGAAACATTAAAAATACCAAATATTGATGTCCATCATACAGCTTTCAATAGAAAATGTGAGGCTTATAAAAGGATATATGAACAATTGCAACAGAAAATAAATTATTCAGATGGTAATGAAATACAACAATAGCAACTAGAAAAAATAATAATGTATCTAAATATACAGGGTCTACCACAAAATAAAACTGAATTAGAATGGATTATTTGTCAGTGGAAACCTATTGTAATATGCATTTCTGAAACACATGTGACAGAAGAATTTCATAATAATGAAGTAGATATAAAGGGATATAATACAATCATAACATATTCAACAAGCCAACATACTGGAGGAACAATAATTTATGTAAAAAAAGAGTATAAATATAAAGAAATTTTAAATGAAACTATTTATATGAATATGTGGTTATCCGGAATCGAACTAAATATAAAAAATTGTAAATATAATATTCTCAACGTATATCATTCACCGAGTTCTAGTGATGCAAATTTTTTAGGAAAATTAGAAGAAATACTTGAGGAATATTCGACAAAAACTGATATTCTTATTTTAGTAGGAGACTTTAACATCAACATAGCAAAAAAATACATATTATTCCAATAGACTGAATAATATAATTAGAAATAATGGTTTATATCAAAAAATAGATAAATTTACTAGAATAACAAAAGAGTCAGCAACAATTATTGACTTGATGATTACCAATGAGAAAGAAATACCATTTCAAATTCATCTGACACCTAAAATAACAGACCATTGTATTTTAACAATATATCTAAAGAATAACAACAAACAGGAATCTTTTACAAAAAAATACAGAAATTTCAAACAATTCAACGAATTAAACTTTCAATTAGATTTGATGGAAACTGAATGGTTATCAGATTGTACAAATACTAATTATTTAGCGGAACATCTTGCTAAGACGCTAATTACAGTATTAGATAAGCATGCACCAATAGAACAAAAAATCGTCAAAAGCAGTTGGGCCAATAAGATGTGGTGGACACCAACAATAGGTCAAGAATTAACAGAAAGAGACAAAATGTACAGAAGAGCGGTCATTACACAACAAGACATTGATTGGCAGAATTACAAAATTAAAAAAAATTCAGTGGTACAACTAATAAGACGCCAGAAAGAGGTATTCTATCAGGAAAAAATCGATGAAGTCAAAGACAACCCAGTGGAAATGTGGAAGACTCTAAAACAACTAGTCAATAGTAATAAAAAAGATAACAAAAAAGAAGGCATTACATTTAATAATGAACTGGAAAAGAATGAAGAAGCTATAGCAAATAAATTTAATATATATTTTTTAAAAAGTTTAGAAGAACTGGTAACTAATGCGAACCAAAACCAAATGGACGAGATTTTAAACAATATGATTAAATGTGATGTTAAATTAGATAATTTTAAACAATTAGAATTTTGTGAATTAAGGAAAATAGTTAAAGAAATGAAAAAGAAGAACAGCAGTGTGGACGGCATAACAACAAATATTTTACAATCTGCATTTGAAGTAATAGGAGAAAGATTTCTACAGCTGATAAATACTAGTTTAGAAAATGGATGTTTTCCCAGAACATGGAAGACATCTACAATTATACCACTGGAGAAGAAAATAAATACTATTAAATGCGAAGAACATAGACCGATAAATATGGTACCAACATACGAAAAACTAATGGAAATTATAGTGAATGATCAAATTATAAAATACATTGAAGATAACAAATTATTAACTAAATATCAAGCAGGATTCAGAAAACAAAATTCATGTGAGAGTGCACTACAAACTGTGTTAGCCAAGTGGAAAAATGCTTTAAATGAGAAAAAGGTTATAGGTGTTGTATTTTTGGACTTTCGTAGAGCATTTGAAACTATAAATAGAGATTTACTACTGTTAAAATTAAAATACTATGGTTTAGGATCTACGATAATTAAGTGGTTCAGTGAATACTTATCAAATCGAACTCAAGTGACAAAATATAACAATAATATATCTACCTCAAAACAGAATATATTCGGAGTGCCACAAGGGACAGTATTGGGACCTAATTTGTTTATATTATACATAAATGACATAGTGCAATGTGTACAAAAGTGCAATATCCAACTTTTCGCAGATGATACCTTGTTATATTTCATAGGTGATAATATAGATGAAATTATAAACACTTTGAATGATGAACTTAAGACTCTACAAACATGGTTAAAACTAAATAGCATGTATGTCAATACAGAAAAAACAAAATTTATGTTAATTAAAAGTAAATATAACATGATTGATACAAACAGTCATATGGGAATATATATAAATGATGAATCGATACAACAAGTTGTAGAATGTAAATATTTAGGTATACTTATTGATGATAATTTATCATTCTCTAGTCATGCTTCATACATCACCAGCAAAATTGCCAAAAAAGTAAACTTGATAGGTAGATTAAGGCATGTCAGTACATGGACTAAACTGTTAATATATAAAACAATTGTTTTACCACACTTGAACTTTTGTGCTACCATTTTATATCTATTGAATAACACACAGATACATGATATACAAAAAAAACAGAACCAGGCACTAAGAAGCATTTTAAATTGCGATAGATATACAAGTATTAAATACATGTTGGAACGGACGGAACTATTAAGTGTCAGACAAACTATTTTTACTAACACGATGATCGTTATATATAAAATAAAACATGGGTTATGGCCACACCATCTACTTGAAGATTTAACTTTCGTTCAAGACATCCATAATTACGAAACAAGATCGAGAGGAAATTTTTATGTTGACACTGTTAATACGTCGTATAGCCAAAATAATTTATTTCACAAAGGTCTAATTGAATATAATGAGTTACCAGAAGAGGTAAAAAATAGTGAATCGCTTTTATCCTTTAAAAAGAAATGTAGAAATTATTCTATTGAGCATATTGATATATAGACAATTATTTTTTGTTTTTTTTTCTTTTACTCTTTTGTATTTTATAGTTTAATGTAAATATTGGTCTCGATATTGGTCTACATATGTTTATTTTGAGATAAGTAGGTGTAAATTTAAAAAAAAAAATGTCAAATTTAGCTATAAGCTATTAATAAAGATATTTTATTTATATATAGGGTATCCCAAATTTCAATCAATTATCTTCAAAACTAAAGGAGAAAAGGGGGTGTACCATAATCCTGGTACACCCGGTATAAAACTCTCTCCTGATACTTTTTACAAAAAATCGAACATCGGTAAGAAGACACGACCTTCAGAAAAACAACAAAATTGAATTTTTTGCAATAGAAGAGCATGGCTTTCGCTAAGTGGAACCTGATTTTAATAGTAATGAAATGAGGCTTTCATCTTGTTGAGTACGTTTTCACAGGCCGCTAGTTCGCGAATACATTAATTACTAGCCCTGGACGTTTTTCAGGGCTAAAAGGGGCAAGAAGAGTGGAAGAGGGTGAAGGGAAGAAAAACTGGAGTTGCGTGTGTTTAGCGTGTCATTAGCGCTCCGCGGTGATGGATTGTAGCGCCACTGCTATTGTCGTGGCTGTATCACGCACTACCAATCACCAGCAATCCTATTAATTCTCTTAAATTTACTCTGATAAAAACTATTACGGAATGGAAATTAATGTTTTTTATTACATTCCTAGTAATGTCGATTTATTAATTAAAAACTACTCAATCGAATTTAATAAAAATGAAAAAAAGGAGTCAAATACTGCAGTCCTAATATTCATTTGTTACTTGTTTCTTTTTGATATTTCAGTTATTCATTACTTTTTATTATTTTTTATGTAACCGAGTATTCACTATGTTAAATAATTTTATTCTTTTAACTATCATTAACTGATTTTCCGTTACATACTAATAGTGTGTTTAATTAGTCAACCGAGTTGATTCATTCACATGGAGTCATAAAAATTCAACGCCAAGCGATCGAGTAAATTTGTGTGTTTAAGTCGTTTCGTTCAGCTAATATGATATACCTCGAATTGAAGCCTATTTAACTTTTGTATTCGTTTGACCTAAATAAAAATGACGCTCGACAAATGGTGGTACATAAATTTGTAAGGTTTGTTGACATTTATAAAAACTATGGATGGTAAGGCGCTTCCAGTTCAAGCACGCTGCGCTGTGCATTTGTGAGCGTTGCAGCAACATGCAGTTTGAATGGAGAGATGCGCAGCTCACGGTTCAAATTGCATGTTGCTGCAACGTTTGCGAATACGCGGCTCGGCGAGCTTGATCTGGAAACGCCTTTAATGAAATGCCAAGATTCATGAATATAAAAACAGGAAAAAAAATTGAATGTTCAATACGTGTAGAGGACATAGATATGACAGATTAAGAGATTAAAGTCCATATAAAAATCATCCGAACCACACATGGGGTCGAATTACTCATCAGTTTCTATGCAACACAAAGTTGCGAATCTTTTCGCAATACAATGGCAATTCATTACAAAAAAAAGTAGTAAACATATATATTCATATATATCATAGTCACTACTAACTGAAGCTAAGAAAATTTGTAACACACATTTCAAGATTCCTCTTTTGATTGAACTTTTGGAATCAACACAATGACTAAGGAATATGAAAGTCCTAATAAAGATCGAAGCAAAAGTTATTTCGGGTTAGACAACTCTTTTGTTTCCCCCAAGGGGTTGCCTGACGCCTCATTTATGATGTTTGGTAATGGATGTTCTCATGTAGTGCCTTACTCGGAAGGCTTCCATGTGCAGACATATGCGGATGACGGGCTGGGCTTGGTGACTGTCCGCTTTTTAAGCGCCGTCTGCATAAAGATGCAGATAGCCTGTAGAATTATAGGAAGATCGTGCAAGGAACTTATCTTTCAGTCAACGTAGCCAAGAATGAGACAATTCTCTTCACCAGGAGGGAAAAAATAGAGGATTTCCGGGCACCACTTACGTATGGAAGATCGCTAGCACTTACACGGGAAGTTAAATACCTAGAAGTAACTCTAAATACAAAATTGCCATAGGGGACGCATATAGAAAAAAATGTTAAAAAGTTGAATGCAACTTTTAGGTAGTTACGTCAAGTGGTAGATAGGAACTGGGGCCTCGGCCCACAGATCTTGCATTGACTCTATCGGCGATTGTCAGGCACAGGCTTCAATACGTATCTGTGGTTTGGTGGCCGTATGTGGACCTAATTACTACATCTTGAAGACTGGCAAAAGTCCAACACTGGCCTATCTAGCAATCACAAGTGCAATGCTGCTCTACAAATCATGCTGGGCCTATCTGCATATTCCTCATAGATAAAGAAGAATGCGACCCACCTAAGAATTCGTAACTCAGAAGGTTGGCCGTGTAGATGTAGAGTTGAAGGTCATGCGACAATCGCTGGCTTGGCCAAGAGGGAAATTCCCAGTTCTACTTTACAAGTGACTATAGTGAGAGACCCGCTAAGATTGGAGAGATGGTGTACCTTTACTTTTCCGAGTAGAGCAGAGTGAGAGAAAAGAAAAACCAACTCATCTTCGGACTTAATGGTGTGCTATACAGATGGTTCTGGTATGACTGTCGGATCATTTTCGGGCGGGAATATACCTTGAGGGCAGGAGAGTGCTAAAAAGCTTTGCTCTGGGGTCGTTTATCATACTCTTCCTAGCAGAAGTTTTTGTCAGTGGCAGCACGGAAGAAGCTAAAAATAGTATAGAGCGAAGTGTATATATTTGCTCTGACAGGCAAGCGGCACTAAAGGTAATCTGCCTTTTCAGAAGAAGGTCGGCTTTTGTTCAGAAGTGGAGATGCTTTGGAACCGAGATGGGCGACGAATTGGCTAGACTCGGATGGGAGGCGCCTTGTTTCAGACCAAAGCCTATGTTAGGCATCACAAGGAGGCAGGTCACGACAGCCTCAATGATTGGGTTCGTTGGACATTGAAGGGTAGCAGTGACTGCAGACAAGCTCGATACTTTATGACTGGGCTAAACAAATTGCGATCCACCTGACTATTTGCCCAGAGCAGGAGGGCTCCAAATGGATTGATCGGAGTCATGACAGGCCACTGAAAGCTTAGAAGACACCTGTCTCTAATAAATGTGAAGGAAGACCCTACCTGTCCGAGATGCGGGAGAGATGAAGAAACGTCCTACAACTATTTGGGAAGGAGAGGATTATAAAAGAGTTTAAATCAATATGTTGGTATATGGTGAAGGTAGACAGAAAAAACAAAAATTGAATGGAACTGTCAGGTCGCAATAGGTATATAATTATTGTTGATGTATTTTATAATATAATTCGTTATATACGTACTTTTAATTAAAAAAATAAAATATCATTATGAAGATTTTAATAGTGATTATGGAAATTGTAATATGTTGTATGCATGTTAATACATACGTTACATAATTGCAAGTCTGAATGAAAATGAATATACGTACCGTCACTTTTCAACAGTTTTCTTGCAAAAGCCACTGCATAAGAGGAAATAGAACGGCAATTATAATTGTAATTAGTCTTACAGGAAGTATAATTAACAAAGGAGTAGTTTTTCTTAAGTGGCGTTATTGTAAATTGCGTGTGTTGATTAATGATTAGTAAATGAAAATGAAGGTTCCGCCAAGCTCATCTAAGAATGTCAGAATGTCCACCTGTCCGTGTCCACTAGATGGTCTGTATAGGTCGGTGGATGGTGCGCAGATAAGAAAGTAACTATAAACCGAGACTGAGCGCTGTTACAATCCACGCTTCGACGGGACTTTAAAATCAGTTTCCTAGTCATCATAGTCTGACAATTGGCGTCCTTTCGTTTTACCAGATTTGTACTCATTCTTATTTTAAATCAGTAGAAGTTGAAAATAATATTCTGGAACAATTCCAAATGCAATATAACCACTGTTTTAATTATTAATTAAATTTTCACTTGGAATTAAAATATATTGAAAATATGTCATAACGTACCTCTAAAAGTCTGAAAAGCAGACTTTCAATGGCATCGTCATAGATCTTACAAATTTCCAACGATACAAAATGCTTGGCTTCAGCAGCAAAGTATTGGTTTTCAAATTTTTAGATAGTGAGAGTTTAATGATAATGTAAGTAATATTAGTGTCAACATGTGTAGTAAAAGTATAACGATTTTTTTTATATCGATGGTTCGAATCAATCTCGGAGCAAGTTAGAAATTTTATTTGTAATTTGTTTTGGATTAAGATGGGAGACAACTGTCGATGCCCTAGACGTGGTTCGGACTCCACAATAAACTGTAGGGCCTCGTTTCTCCTTACTCAACACAAAATCCTAAGATTTTCTGGGAGTTACTTGAGAGGAGGTTAAGAAAACATTTTAAGCGTAATAGGCAACCATTTGATATATGGAGATGTATATTTGTCTTATGGATTTTCACGTACAAAAGTCTCTTGCGGGTACCTCTCATTGAATAAACACTGTCTAATTCATAGGTAGTCGATGTAAAAAAGCCTTTGGACTCTCTCCATGGCGGAGGTGTATAAGAACAGATAGGACTCCAGACAATAAATGCTAATTGCAATTTAGATCTAACAAAAGTTACGAACAGCAGTCGCATTGTATCAAGAGATTTAAAGTCTTTCATGCTACGAATCAGAAAGCCAAAACTCTTGTAAGCGTATGCTACATTATTATTAACATGATCCATAAAAAAAGGTTTGGGATCAAAAGTAACACCAAGATGTTATATTAAAGCCGATCGTCTTAAGATGAACCTACCGAGAGTAAACTCAAATAGTAGCAAATAATTTTCCGCCTATACGACATTATATTACATTTACTGGTATCGAGATAGATGACTGTTAAGACACCATAAATTTATAAGATCTCGTCTTTCCTATAGTTTGGCATAATCAAAAGAATATTTTACCTCACAAAATATCTTTAGATCGTCCGCGTATAAGAGAAAGTTAGTGGTGATCATTTATAAAAATATCAAACATGAGAAGACCAAGCTTCGAACCTTAGAAGACACCCGAGATTTGGATAAATTTAACAGACTGATAGCCGTGACACTCTGTAAACTGTGACCTATCAGTCAAATACGACCTAAACAAGGTAATTAGCCAACGCTAAGACCGACGTTTTCCAGCTTGTATAGTATTAATTACAAAGAACATAGATTAACTTACAAAGTATTTTAGCCCGAAATTCGCAACACAAGTACAGATTTATAAAATAACAGCCAACTAACCGAAATGAACAGACAAATGACCATTGTTTCAGTCTTGCTTGGGGGTTACATTTGGGGTCCCTAAGGCTGGAATATCGCAGTGTATGTGAGAGGTGGGCATTTATTTTTGGTTTATTAGAAATATTTATAATGTCAAACTTGGTACGATATTCAAAATTATTGTCATAGTAATATAAAATGAATTTTCATTTTCAGAATCGCAATAGTTATTTATGTAAGAAAACCAAAAAAGTGATTCTTTGCTGGGCGAGCTGGTGAGCCCAGTAAAGACACATTCCGGGTGTGTTGTGTACAATGTTTTTTTTTGCAACCGTTCTTGCTAATCTCCAGATAAAATGGTACAGTTTCACATAACTGTATTATTTTTATTCTAATATTTTGCAAAGAAAATTCAAAAATTCTAGGGATGTTAGAAGCTTGCTTTCAAAGAAGACTGGATTAATCATTTCTAATTGTTATCAGACCATTGTCTAGGATACTTAATTAGGTACCTATCCTACTGTTGTCACCCAAAAGTTACATAGGGAATCGGTAAAGACTTTATCGATCTTTTATGTCACTTTACGGGTCTAGACTTTTTAAACGGTTGCGAAAAAATTAATTAACACGAAAAATTTAATTTATTGCACAGTCATTAGAACAATGGCAAAGTCCTAAAACTATTTTAAGCATATTAGCATGTCTGGTTCTTTAGATATTTACATTAACCTTAACATAAGCTTGGTTTCTTTCTAAATAGTATTATTTGGAATTTAAAATGATTATTATTGTAATATGGATCTGACATTTATTCCTTTTAATTTTTGAAGTACGGTCCTGTGAATCCATATAAGACAATTACAAATAATTGCGACTCGATCCGTCTTAATATATGCGTCAAACCAACGGTGCGAGAAAATAATTGGGACACGATGTTATTTTGAAATTTATTACACTACTATGTGTTTCTGATGCTAGACCAATTGTACAGGTATCTTCATGATGCATAAGATTTGTACTATCTATGGATTATAAATCTTCATTGCAGTTCTAATTTGTGTCTAATAAATTTTACTATTATATTTTGAATTATGGAAATATTTTCGAAAAGGTCACACCACAATTTTCATTTAAACATTCAGAGTCACTAGTATATAACTTTAGATTTGCTTTGATGGTAAATATACTCTGTGTATGGAAGGTCATAAAACAGTTACACAAAGTAGATATTTTTTATAATAATTGGAGAAATACAATTTGTTTGTATTATACGCTAATCATACTCATTAAAGTTGACATATACAAATAAGTGAATTTAATCAAATGAATTTTAATATTTTATTTCATTTTAAAAAACAACCTGAAGTTGCTTAAATAAGTTATTTCTGTCTATTTTTAAGAAAAAGCGTTTTAATTAATATATAGTAATAAATTTGTTGAGATTTTATACAGGGTATCCCATAATTAAGTAATTTCCTTCTAGGGTGTGATAGTACTATATAAAATAAGTTGAGTTTTGCATATAAACATTTGCCTTAAATCAGTTCATAAGGAAACTACAACCCCTTAATAAGGGAAATACAACATAGTTATATGCCAATAAATTCGAAACGTCTTAAGTTGCAAAAATTAAATTTGGACCATTTATTAATTTCATAATATTACAGTCATATTTTTATCAAAATATAATGATTTGTTGAGATAGTTACAGAGAGGGGTTGGGATGAATCTTCGCCATAACTTTTTTGTCTTATTTATTTATTTATTTTTTTTTTTTAGGCATTTGCATTAAAAAGGTCGCCTTACTAAATGTCAATAGGAGCTATAGTTTTGGAGTTATTTGTATTTAAATATACAATGTAGCCATTTTCTAATTCTAATACCATGATAGAAAATAACTTTGGCTCTCAGTTTAGCAAATTTCTTAATTGTTTTTATAGCAGTTGCCTTTTGGTCTTCCGGACTTTCGGTTAAGAATAAGATGTCTGCGACTAACATGCTTGCCGTTCCGGTCCTGCTCTACTCCTTGGGAGTAGATGAGTTACGCCAATTAGACAGAGATACCCACAAGATGATGAATAGTCACAGAAGTATTCATCCTAGATCATCCGTTCCTCGTGTGTACTTCCACGTCAACGGGGGGGGGGCGGACTCTAGAGCCTGGAGTATACGTATGGCAAAGTAGTACTGAGTATGGTATGCAACATCCTCAAGAGCTCAGGTCCCCTCTTGCGGTTTGTGAAACATCATGAAACTGCAGGAGTGGAAGCAGGATTGTTCAAGGTACCAAAAAAAAGCCGCAGATGAACTTGGTCTCGCATTCGACATCAGGCGAAGAGGTCGGCGAGATGCTGATGTAGAGTTAGTTACTGAACTTTAGCCAAATCGCCTGAAATCCCGAATCAGAGTTGTTAAATAGGAAAAACTGTTTCGGCAGCACGTCGATAAGCCCCAGCATAGTGTCTTCTATAAGAATATAGAAACACTGGGTTTATTGACCAGGCTAACATTCGCCTTTCTAAGGTCAGCCGGACTTAAGTCGGAGACCGATCGATTCATTATGACGTGTCAGGATGGTAATATCTACACCTTGGTCTACCGTAGCCGCATGTGACGTGTAGAGGTTCCTGATATCAACTACAGACCTGCCGTCAGGCGCCAGAATCGCTCATGGACATACTTTCTGTATGTCTCATATACGCGATTTCAGCCTACATCCATCGACATAACGCGGCGTTACGAGTGCTATACTACCATCTAAGGTACTCGTACGGGGTAGACCAGATACCAGTGCTGCCTTACGTCTCCGGAAATATTGAGTCCGTTGTCGAGAACGAGAAATGTATTTATTGGAACTACTCGTTCCCGACTGTCAGGCTAATCCACGCCAACAAGCCTGACATGTCCTCCTCGACCATCAAACCAAAGTGATGTTTGTCATCGGCCCCTACTGAGAAAAACATCACCTCGAAGGAGGAGGAAAACGGACTAAATATCACGATCTCCCGTACGAGCTCCAGGTTACTCGGTGAAGATAGTCGTCCTAATAATCTGTACTAGGAGGGACAAAGCTTACGCTACTCTCGGGATTGAGGAAAATAGCGGCCAACCAAAAATCAACCAACTGGCTGGCAGGCCAAATTCAGACGATGGTCATTCTGGGTTCTCTCCGTCTGTTTAAGGCACACGATTCTGGTATCTACAGTCACCAACCCTGCGAAAATAAAAATGAAAAATGAAACAAAAACAATAATTCTTCTCTTTCTAATAGCACACCAAGCACTAACTTTCTGCGGATGAAGCCCCTCTTCATCAGCGCTTGGAAATACAAATTTTCTAGTTATCAACGCTCCAAATTCTCATATTCCAAGAATTAACATAACCACTGAGATGAAACGGAGAAGGTTTTGTCAAAGAGGTCGCCATCTGAATATTTTTAAACTGATTGAATCTGACTATTAAACTTCTGAGTTATTAGCTACCGAGCATACATGCACATTCAACCTCAAAAAAAATCAACATAGATGCCTAGATATTTTACTGATCTGGATTGATTTAATTTTATACTGTTATCAATTTTTATACTGTCATAATCGGGTAAGTATTTATCACAATTTTGAAGGGCGCAATTTTGGTTTTTGTTATATTCACAAATAATATAATCAAATAATTGAAGATTGTTTTGAGGTCATCCTTGGCCATATTGAAGGCATTATTCCACTTTTTTGCTACATTACAACGGTATCACCTGTAAAAGACAGTATGGTTCCAGAAGAGTTTAAGCTAAGTAAATGATTAATGTTTATTAAGACTAATACTGGTCTCAGAACGGTGCACTGGGGAACTCCACAAGTCACCACATCGTCGTCGCTCAGTGTACTTTCAAATTCTACATATTGGCTTATATCCAGAGATAACTTTTAGTTATGATGTAAGCATTACCCCTTATTCCTAGATGTTCTAGTTTATCCAGCAAAAGCCTATGACTAACAGTGTCAAAGGCCTTTGCCAGATCCACGAAAACACCCAAACAAGCCATTCTGTTATCTATAGCTTTATACACAAAGATGTAAGTTTAACAATTACATCTTGGTTAGATTTTTTTTGCTGAAAACCAAATTTTATATCGCTTAAAATTTAATTTTTTTCTAGATAGTTTACTAATCAAATTTTTAAGATTTTTTCAAAAACCTAGATAAGGTTGCAGATGTGAGGGATATTGGTCGATAATTGGTATGTTTATATTTATCACCTCCTTTAAACAGTGGTTTTATATTAGCATGTTTTAATATTGACGGGAAAATGCCATTTTTTATTGTGAGGTTTATTAGATAAGTGATTGGTTCTGAAATATAACACGCCGATGATTTGAGAATTTCTTTATTCCATCTGTCCCTGGAGATTTTTTGTCTGTGTTAGCCTTCGGTCATCGTTATGGGGTAAAAACATTATAATTATGCACACACCTTAAAATTTTTACTAAGGGAACTATAGTTCTAGTTTTTAATCATATCAGAAACTAATTAGAAAAATCAGTTTTTATAATATGTCACTCAACCCACACTTTTAAGAAAAAGTATCGTCATTTAATTTTTGGACACCCAGTATTTTGAAAATGTTTTTTGTTTTATGTTCTTGGAGTGTCAATAAGATTTACAAAGTGTGTTTTCCACAATTTCCATAAATTTCTCATATATTTTTCTAAATTTATTGCTGCTTTATATTTAATAGAGGTTTTCGAGTAAATAATAAACAGAACGAATGTATTTTAGACATGTCCAAATTATAAATAAAAAAGCAACTGATTCTTTGTGTGGGTAATTCTAAAATAATTTGAAAGCGTGGATATGATAGAAAATCTGAAAAGGAGCGGAGAGGTGTGGTTTCGTGAAAATCGTGAGTCTGATCACGGAATTGCGTGTCGCGTCATACTAGTCTTGGAGTTAATTGTCATCATAGGACACCTCAAGGAACATTATCCAGCCTTATTGGTTATGCCTACCACGATAAAGAATTGCGAATATCGGCAGTATCTAAGAAGTAATAATTCCAGAGAGATTTAATTTTACTACTTAACTGAAATAACTTGCAGAATACTAATATGCATTTAAAATTACAAGAATAATTAACAAATTTTAACAACTTAATTCTCCACCATTTTCATTACATGAATACAATATTTTTATTCAAAACAATTTGGGCCACAAAAATTTACTGTAACTATTCCTTAAATTTTTATCAAAAATAGACTCCGCCCGCTCCTTCTCGTTAAGACATTATTTTAACAAGTATTACAAGTGAAAAGGTAATAACGTGTTAGCAAATATTGTGTCTGAATGCATTCTCATCAATCTATATGTATATGAATTAAAAACAATCAAATCCATGTTATTAGAAAAATGTGGTAACACCAATAAATATTAACCAATAATAAATGTAGTGAATGTATAAAAGCGTTGTAAATGTTATTTGAAGTGGAATGTAAAATGGTTAAAAAAATATGTTAATATTAAGCACAAAATGATAGATAAAATAAAAATGTGTGTTGTTTAAAACAAACTGAAAGTAATTGGCAGCATAAAGTGGTTTTCCTACCAGATAATTATTGCTGTTCATGGAAGTACGTTTTTTAAGAATTATTTACTTATGGTGAGGTTAAATATTTCACGCATGATTATTGTAAAAGGAGTACCTCGCCTTATCTATACAAATCTTATTAGATAGATGAAGGTGTAGCAAATTTGCAATATACACGCAGTTCTAGAGAATTGTTTTATAGTTAGGTTTTGAAAGTCCATAAATGCATGAACGCTCGGCCGTTAGAGACAAAACCTAATTACTACTTTTTTTATTTCGGAAGAGTAATCCTATCATCATAAACAAAACAAAATACAAAATAGTTTACTTCGGATATTAAGTAATTATATTACAAGTACTAATGTTAGTTGATAAACGACTGAGTCATTTCGCGTCAGTTAAATTCACATATGAAAATTGAAAACTCTAGACAACTACCATTTTTAGATGTAGAAACAGTGACAATAACTTAGAATTTGACATATACAGAAAAGATACCAGTACTCTAAGATATATCCCTAAGTACTCTCACCACTGTGCTCAACACAAGTATGTTGGACAGACTAGACGATCAATTCAAACTAGAATCAAAGAGCATATGGCCCATCTCAAATATGGTAGAACAGATAAGTCTAGTGTAGCCCAACATGCGTTTGAGAACAACCATAAAATAGATATTAGCAATTTAAGATTAATTAGGAATGTAACAAATACTAGACAGCTGGATGCATTTGAAAGCTTGGAAATCATAAAGTGTAAAAATAGTATGAATAGTGACAGAGGGCCTATCCCAAATAACCCGCTTTATTGGTTAGTGGGTCACGGTTCGGTGAACCGTGACAATAGTATAGGTATAATATATATTGTTAGCATAAGTTTAGTTTTAATCATCTCCAGATGATACTAACTTGGTTGGCGAAACGCGCGTCGAGTGCAGTATATAGTGTTTTGGTGTTTCGTAGAAAACTACGTTAGTGTTAAAACATCGTAAGTGACATTTATGTCAAAAATATTCTTTTCAGACTATCGTAAGTGTTGGATAGTATTTGAGTTCCCTACGTATGTCATAATAAAGTGTCAGAACACCAATTTCGCGCTCAAAATGATTTTATTTTTATTGTAAGTAACGGTAACTTTGAAAGCATCCCAGATTTGTATCGTAAGTATAATACGTTACCTAGTAAAGTATCGTAACTCATTGCATTTGCGATACTCTATGTTACTGAAACTGAATACTAGTAAATCTCAATGTAATAAACATTGATGGTTTCAGAGAGCAAGATAATTGAAATTATATAGTGGAAATTCCCTGTAGGATAGAATGATTTAAAAATAAAAATAACTTAAAATATAAATATATAAAAATTACTAGTATTCAGTTTTTTTGCATCCTTTAGGTGAGCTGTCCAGACGAAGCTAAAAGCAAAAACGCGTGTCGACAGATGTCTTAGAGTTTTTAAAGTGATTGTTTAATTAATGAGTACCCTTTATTCTATTTATTTTTGGTTTTACTGAACAGAATAGTTGGAATTAAAAATAACATTATTGTCAGTCACACTGAACCTAATTTTCATATTATCTTTTTTGTAATCCAAATTTCAGCGCTTTGGCAAATATCCGGGAAAACAATTGTTTAAAAAGATATATGTTGTAGGTATCTATAAGTTTTGTAAAAGTAGTAAATAATAATTAGCAAAAAAATTTTTCAGCGTTATTATTTTTTCATTCCACTCTATATTTTAAACTTTTACCAAGAAGAGGAAACCTAATTTATTTTTATTTAAGATATTCTGCGTTTCCTGTCATCAAAAATAAAGCCTAAAAATTGTCGTAAGTACAGTGTGTACTTACGACAAATATTAGGACACAACTGCTGATTTGCGAATCGACAAACTATCGTAAATAACCAAAATGATAAATTAAGTATAAGAACTTAGAAATTACGTCTCTATCATTAAAATACCGCACTAGGAAGAGGACACAAGTTATTATAAAAAATATGTATTGCTATCTTTAACAGAACAAAACTTTGGTTTTCTGAAAACTTTACTTAACTACAGTTACGATCTTTTATCAAAAAGGTATCGAATAAGGTCTAATTGCAAGAGATCAAGCCCAATGGTCATTAAATTATGCCAGTCTTGTAGATCTGTTGTGATCAGAATTTTTGGTATACAAAAAGCTCAGCACCACGAATATGGCTTTTAGCACTCTCTACCGTCAAACAGTCTACTTCTTCAAACATTCTAAGGTACCGAAATACGAGCCTTTGATTTGTATCTGTGTATGCCAGCATCAATTGGCCCCTGAGCTTCATTTTAGACTTACGGAACTCAGTAAATGTGTATTATTTGGCTCTCAATCATCTCGACTAGCGAACACAAATGTGTATGGAATAGTAAATAGGTACATTGGAAGGCACCGGTCAACTACCGATTGGCTCAATATCTGGTCTCTTAACGATAAATCTAGAGCCATGTATGCCTCAGCCCCTGACCTGTCATAATTCATATTTCATAATCCAATCTTTGGCCATCTGTTAGTTGCATTCCTGGATTCAAGTTCTACTTCAATGAGTAATGGTGTGAGGCCCAGAACAGCTAAACTTTGAACTTGACATAAGCAAGCCTAATTGTGGGTTCACCATGGTAAAATATATCCAAAGAATAGTCTTTGGGTTTATATCTCACAGATTCGAAAATGAGTTTCCACATGCATAAAGATATGCAAGTTGTTCTCGTTCGAATTTCCTCACGGACCATACTCAATCGTGTCTCTATATGAGAAGGTAAAGTTTCTTATTTTTCTCCATATAATCAATTGTGTTAGTGTTGTCTTGCAGTTTCACTACTTACAATTTTCTCTAATGAAGATGTCATCAGCGTATGGATCTAGAGACTGCTCTTTATTAATTCTTGTTACTCCTCCCACATCTATCTCCATTACTTTAAATATATTTTTGACGATTCTTAATGATAAAATGATTCTTGTTTCATACCATTAATTATACCTTACTGGGGATCTCTGTCCATATCACTGGATAAATGCCTTCCCTTTCAATAAGACTTAAATCAGTAAGGTTTACAGTTTTGGAATTTGACTGAATTTTAATGTTCTAGTTAATGATATTACAATTTAATGGGAATGTCATTCAAAACAGAAAAATTACTTTCTGAATTTAGTTGACGTTTCGCTATATTTATTAGCATCCTCAGGACTTTAAAAGAGAAAAGATTTACGACTTCTAGTTAATATAGTTAACATCAACTGAGTCAAATATTTTGTGAAGATCTAGAGATGTGATGTACAGGCAGTAGATTTTTTTTGGTTGTTTATTGTCTGTTTTCCTGACTGTGAATATATTATTATTTGTTGATCCATTCGGCATGAATGATACTTGGTAGGATGGATTTTCCGGTAAATTTTTTGGCAGGCTTGGAAGGAAGTATGCATTACCGTTGTATCCCACGCTGTTAAGATTACTCTTCTATACTCATACATGGACTGGATGACATGTTCTCAGTTAATGATACTTGCCGTGTCATTTGTCAAATTAAGAGTATTTTCATAATAATCCAGGTTTTCTCCAGGTTTTGAACCTGCCTCTGTTATTTGATTTTGTTTGTTTATTATCTTCTATAGTATATTTAACTACTTATATACAAATTTCAAGTCACTCTTTGGGGTTTTCTCATTATTTTCACGACAAGTCATGAAGTATGCAGAATTCTAAAATTTGAAAACTAGACATAGTAGCGCTATAAGAACGAGTGGCAAGTGGTATTCAGAAAAGTTTAAAGACAATTTATGGCTTAATCTTTGGTAACTATGTAAATATTTAGCTGTTTAATTTTCTGCATAGTTACTGGTTTAAATTCAATTTTTAATAATTTATACGCATGTGAGCTGTATACATAGCTGTATACATAGTCAGAATTTAGAAACAATAAAAAGTTGTGCTAATCAGAATCTTTGTTACATTCATCAAGGTATCTTCCCAGTAAATCTTAAAACCGCAATTGTAATTCCAATTCATAAGAAAAATGATAACATGGATATGGCTAATTACAGAGCAATATGCCTGTTATCAGTATTCTCTAAAGTATTTGAAAATGAGTGTTACAACAGATTAATTAAGTTTGTAAATAATCATAATATACGTTATAAATATCAGTTTGGTTTTCGTAAAGGCCTGTCTACTGAAGATGCTTCGGTTTCCTTTACTAACTATATTCTAGAGCAATTGGACAAAAGTAAAAAAGTTGTAGGCATCTTTTTTGACTTTACACGAGCTTTCGACATGATGAATCATAGTATTCTCCTAGAAAAAATGTATAATTACGGAATAAGAGGGTTAGCCTATGACTGGTTATGTTCCTACTTATCAAACAGAACACAAAAAGTCCTTCTAAGATCTGAAACAGAGGACTATTATTCTGATCTGCGACCGTTACGTGTCGGAGTACCTCAAGGTAGCACGCTGGGCCCCCCTGCTATTTATTTCATTTATAAATAACATTCATGAAAATGTAAAGTTTGAACATGTATCACTATTTGCTGATGATACGGTAGCAGTTGCATCAGCAAACGACTTTACGTGCCTCAGTCAATTAGCTAGTAAGGGTACCGAAAATGTGGAATTCTACTGCAACAATAATGGTCTGTAACTAAACATAACTAAAACACATTTAGTTTCATTTTCAGTAAGAGAAAATAATTGTAGTATCTTAGTCAAATCATCTGACAAATCGTTAAAACAGAGTCCTAGTATAAAATTCCTAGGCTTGCAAATTGACTACAACCTATCATGGCATTCTCAAATAGAGTATATCATAAAGAGGTTGTCATGTTATTGTTTTTCAATGTGGCAAATGAGGAAATTTGTTAACAAACACACATTGCTAACGTACTACTATGCCTACGTAAATTCTATTCTCAACTATGGTATTATAAACTGGGGTAACTCAAATAGAATAACTGATGTACTTATTATGCAGAAAAAAATCATAAGAACGATGTGCTTCAAACCCAGATCATATTCTTGCAAAAATGTTTTCAAAGGTATGAATATACTAACAGTAATTTCATTATATATTTTTAAATGTGTTGTGTTTGTCAAAAAAAAATCCTGAGAAATTTACTCAAAGTTCTGAAGTTGCCCAGTATGATTTAAGGCACGAAAACCACATTAGACTACCTCATCACAAACTAGAGCTTTTATCAAATAGTTCATATGTGATGCCTGTCAAATTGTTTAACCATCTACCTCCTCAAATAAAAAATATTTAAAATCTAAATCTTTTCCAGAACACAATTGAGTCATTGCTATTAAAGCATAGTTTCTATTCAGTCTATGAATACTTCAATACTCCTCTTATCTAGATAAACTGTTGTATGCTGTCTGACTGTTCATATCTGCATGTATAAGTTGTGTTTACAATTATAGTTATTTTTTATATATATGTGTATATATGTGTGTGTGTGTGTGTATATGTGTGTATATATATATATATATATATATATATATATATATATATATATATATATATATATATATATATATATATATATGTATGTATATATGTGTATATGTGTATACATATTTATATTTGTTCAATTTTAATTCTATTTATATGTATACTGACGCATTCAATGTATTTTATTATACCTTAAATGAATAAAGAAGTTTATTATTATTATTATTATTATTATTATCTAGACGAGACAACACAAAAGTCTAAATTATGAAACGTCAAAATTAGAAGTTTTGTTTTATAATGTTACAAAAATGCAAAATAAGTGTACGTGTAAATAAATGTATGAGTATTTTGATCATTAGAACCCTAACTATTATTATTATTATGATTAACTGGTTTATCAGTCGTGACCATCCACCCGTCCACCCGTCGCACACTCGGTTGGCGGGTTGGGCAGAGCCAAATATCCTGCGGCATCCCGAGATATATTTATATCCCGGTTCTGCATCTCGAAATTAACTGTTAACTGAGCGCAGTCCTCTCCCTCTCTCGCAGGACCGGCTCCACTAATTATTTTTTACACAGAAATATTATAAGTCAGTAGGTCATCATGATTTTCTTAAATGTTGTTTTCTATTCGTTGTCGGGTCTGCGATATTTATGATATTATTGCAATGCACATTGCTAGGAAACTTATATAGCCGCAGCTTCAAATATTTACACATGATTATTAGCTAATTTACGTTACATTTCCATATCAGATTACCCCGTGTCTCAGTTTACTTAATATACCATGGCGCTGTGGAAATTTTTTTTACGCAAATTAAAAAAAATTGGTTCCTAATTTTATTCTTAATTATTTCGTTTTTGAAGGGCGAAATATACATTTTCTATTCCTTTATCAAAAGAATTATGAGAAAAAGGCTGTCTATATGCAAGTATTGTGTACGTGTGTGTGTTATTATTTGTATATGTTTATATCTATTGACTTATTCTTGTAAGCATAATTTTAGGTACATTTTTTTTTTCAGTTTTGATAAATATGTAAAACATATGGTTTGTCCTTTAGAGCAGTATAAACATTTATTCCAACCTACTTCCAAAAAACAAATAAGTTAAGGTTTACCTTAAGTTGAATTTATATATTCTCCAAATGTCTATATAGAACGATAGAAGCTGACTGGTAAATTTATGGAAAATATTAAACTCCCTAGTTTCCTGTCTACGATCTTTGCTGCATTTTTCTTCATAAAAAAGCAATAATATTTAAATTTTACTTTAACCATTAGAAAACAGGGTAAAGTTGGTCCAAAAACCTTTTAAGCCGGCCCTATCTTCAGCATATGAAAGGTTGTTAGCTATGTATTGAAATACAAGTATAAATAAATCAAATTCCGCCTGACCCTGTCCGAGCGTTTTCAAGAATTATCACGTTAGCGGAAACCATATAGCCAGCATCAAATTATTCCATTCATCCAGGAAAGTATGCACACTTTGTTATAGCTATATCAACATTGTAGCTGGTACATAACTTTGTTATGTATTATTTATTGGGCAAACTTCATGAAATAATTCGGTTAAATCGAATGTGGAATACCGTTTTGCAATTAACTTTTCTGTTTACTACTGTTTTCCATAAGAATGAGAATACTTAGACTTGGATATACAGGGTGTCGCAATTTCAGGGGTAGGATTTCAGGAGGTGATAGAGCATCAAAAATAAATGGTAGTTTCTTGTATAAAATATATGTTGGAAAGGCCAGATACAGGGCATTAAAGTTTCGAAAAGAAATGGTTTTTATTTTTCCTCACCCGCTGCTTAAGGGATGTTTTGGTGAAGCACATTCTCAGTCTAATTCAACATCGTTTAAGCAACACCTACTTCACATACAACGAAAACGCTAGAGGCAAATCGAAGGAGCACTGAGCACCTCTTCTTTTTATAGAGGAGTTAAAATCCGAGCTCTACAATTGGCACCATTATAACAAAAATTCGGGTTAGGCTACGTCGACGCCATATTAGTCATATGGACTCATGAAAGAGAGAATCTAAATAGTTTTTAGATCACCTAAACAACAGTCATGATAAAATTAATTTCACGATGAAAGTATAAAGAGCAGAAAGAACAGCTTCCATTCCTGAGATGGAAATCTGAGCCATACGGTGTGTAGAAAAGCTACTCATGCTGACAGATACCTGAACGTACAATCACATCACCATCTAATACAGCTAAATTCAGTGGTAAAGGACATTAGTCATATACTCCTAGATGCATATAATATCAACAAACAAATGTCAACATTATACTGGAGAAAAATTGATTTACACAGTACACAATAGAGAAGTCGCGAAAACAAATTAAGCTTAAAACCCAAACGGATTCCTGTTATATAAAAGGGACAACAGTCAAGATAAGCAAATTTCAACACAAAATCGAAACGTCATTTAAAAGCGACATAAAAATCAGTACAGTTTTCCGCAATCCAAAAACCAAAATTGCTCTAGACAGTGACGGAGTACCATACCAGGAATTCAACAAGTCATACATATGCCAGACCAACAGACAAGTGTATGGCAAATGAATTGGTTGGCTGCTACGGGTCAACGGGGTCCATTTACCGAAGAATAAGTTCCTTTGGTCTTCAATCGAACCCGCTTTATTTTGCCACTGAGCCGGAGGTACCAAGAGGTAAGACTCGACTGGTGCCCATAACGTGCCCATTATGAATAAAATCGTATAATGTTCATTGATGAATTCAAATACTGTTTGTGAGCTCACAATGAGCGGTTCGCCGTCAACGTGGAGAAAGGTCAGGTATTCAGTTTTACATGGAACGGGAGACATCATTTAGTCGAGGGTTTATGATATGGCGTGTAATAACGTATGGTTCGTTTTCTCTAGTCGTCCTAAAAATACCATTAATGCACCGGGTTTTCGGTCTTGAGTTACCGTAAATTCAGAGGTTGGAAAACCATATTTTCTACCAGGATAATATGCAAAACCTCACTCGGCTGTCATAACCAAGAGGTTACTACAATATACTGAGCTGAACGATCTTCCATTGCTTCCATTGCTTGCAAAATTACCTGACCTCTGGCGAATCGAACATAATACGCAGGTGGTTAGGTCGATAACTGGTGTCACCAACAGATCTTCAACAGAGGTTCAGACAGCTTGTGACACAATACCTCGATCACCTAATTCCTTGCGGAGTTGGAAATTGTGAAACATACTTTTGTTTTAATTTTTACAACATAAAAATTTGAATAAAAAAAAATAATATCGGCAATAAAAAAATGTATTATAAAATAATATTTCTTTAATATATTTCACTCTAAAGACTGTTACTGTTTTAAAAACTACCCTCGACACGGTAAAAAATCTTTTTAGGTATTTTTTCGAAAATTAGTGAATTTTACCTTTAAAAACGACAAATGCCGATATTTTAAAGATATTGATTTGTTGTTGTGACAACAATATTTTTAAAATTAGGATAAATAGGTAATGGAAAGTGAATTTTGATTACCCACACTAAGCCCCCTCCATGCAGTGACCACTACTTGCCTGAAAATAAGCTGTTAATGCTATTATGAAACCAATATACCTGATGTGATTCTTTAATCCTTGCACAATCGAGGAATTAAAATATACGCCTTGTAATAGTTCTTATTCTGTGAATAACATTTTTTTTAAGTTCCATTGTCATAATGACGTGGCTTAATTAAAAACTGTTAAATATTAATTTATTAATTATTACATGCAGGTGTTTGATGATCTAAAAGCTATCTAATAACAAAAGTTCTTCGTGACACTATCAAGGTGGCAATTTTTTACAATTCAATGCTATCGCGATTATTGTAATCTGTATTTATTGTTATACTCTCACTTTTTGGATAATCGTGATATTATTCATACTAATAAATAATAATTCACTATAATATTAACACAAATAAATAAATAACTTAAAATCCGTTTACGATAATAAATTGCACAATAATTATCTGAAATATATAAATATAAATGATATATTACTCTATTTGTTACTATTCTTTTATAATTCCGTCATGTTTGTGTTTTTGTAAATAATAAATCAAAAGTATTCAAAAAAAAACCCAGACTAAACATTCAATTTAATAATAAAGAACAAAAACAATAAAAAGTGCAATTTCATTTGAATGATTTTTGTCCCAAGTTTACGCACTATATTATTTAAACAAGGTAGAAAAAAATAGTTTTTAATTATTTATTTAACATCGGCTTATTTCCGCTACCAGGGCCACTTACCGACGTCAGAAAATAAGCTCATCAATGCTTTTATAGGCATGGCTACTACGACTTTAGAAATTGTGCCAAAGTTCTACATCATAGATACACGAAACTAACGGTACTGTAGAAAATTGATTATTAAAATTAAGATTTCTGACTAACAAGAATATGTTTTTGATTAAAATACTGAAAATTCCCTTTGATTTGATCAAATAAATGTCACTTGCCAGCAAAAGTCATGGTACACCATGATGCAAGGGAAATACGCGACAGTATTCAATGTAAACAGTAAAATTCTGTATATGTATATCTTTTATTGAAAGAGTACTTTAGGATAATAGTCAAAGAGAACGTGAAAGTACACTAGAAAAATAACTACAGCAGTATTAGTGTAAGTGGAAGAAAAAGACACATCGCATAAGTTATGGTACAGCATTAATAATCAATAAGAAATACAATCTAAGAGTATGTCAAACAATACTATGGAAAAATCTAGTACCCCGTGGGATATCCCTTCAGTCTCAGAACTTCCTGCAATCTTTTTGGCATTGAGAGGACTAATTTTTGAGTCACAGTTGCAGGAATGGCATTCCACTCTTGAACGATAAGTTTTTGTAAGTCTGCCTTGCTACTTATAATATGTTTTCGCAGTTGTCTCTCGAGCACATCCCATAGGTGCTCTATGGGATTTAAATCGGGACTCTGAGGTGGCGTTACAAGCATGTGTGGGGTATTGTATAATATCCATTGTCGAACAGCATAGGCTGTATGTTTAGGATCATTATCCTGTTGAAAGTAGTAATCCTCCCGTAGACCTAGTTTTTCAGCGCTGGCGTTCAAATTTTCTTTTAATGTTCAAATAGACATGCTGATTCCATGATTCCTTCAATTATTACAAGATTGCCCACCCCGGAAACTGCCATGTAGCCCCATACCATAATACTTCCTCCTGCGTGTTTTACTGTCTTAACAGTATTTTTTTGATTCAGTGCTTCGCTTCGTTTTCTCCATACTTTGCCACGTCCGTCAGATCCAAAAATGCAATAGCGGCTCTCATCGGAAAATATAACTTTTTCCCAAAATGCTGCTGTTGCGGATTTGTATTTTTTTGCAAATTCTAAGTGCTTCTTCTTATTAACATCGCTCACGAACGGTTTCTTTCGTGGGGTACAGGCCTGATACCCACCTCTGTGAAGTACTCGGCGTATTGTGTCTGCATGAACTGCTTTACTAAACCTTTCTTTTATTTCTGTCGCAATTTTTGGGGCACTTACGCGAGGATTGTCTCGATCCATCCTCAATACTTGACGTTCTTCTCTTACTGTGAGCTTTCGCGGCCTACCTGTTCGGACTTTATTTTCTATCCTGTTTGCATTTTCGAATCTGTTAACTACCTTCTGTATTGTTGATCGACTTCTTTTTATTATCAGTGCTATTTCTGAGTAAGACTTCCCATCGTTATGCAAATTGATGATAATTTTTCGCTCTGATTCCGTCAATTCTTTACGACTCATTTTGCAATCGCACAAACTCAAATGTAATGTTTCACTCTCGACAACTCCAGTGGAACTGATGCATGCTTACAATGTTTCATGAATTAACGTATGCCTGAACTTGTTACAACTTGCAACAGTAGCAGATAATGTCACGGTTCTCAGCTGTACCATGACTTATGCGACGTATACTATTCTTATAATTAGAATTAAACTGCTGTCGTTATTTTTCTAGTAGACTTTGACGTTGTTTTTGACTATTGTCCTAAACTACACTTTCAATAAAAGATGTACACAGAACTTTGTGCATTTTTTTTTACTGTTTTACATTTAACATTGTAGCGTTTTTCCTTTGCGTCGTACTGTACCATGATTTTTGCTGGCAAGGTATATAAGTAGAAAAACCGATGCGCCGATGGAAAAAAGTATGCACAGGAATCTATTGCAAAATATCCTGATAACAAATATTTCCTTTCATTACTTTTTTCTCGTAATACTGAACCATGTCGTTGGATGCGGTGCATCGACTACTTCGTCTGTCATGTGCAGCCAAGAGGAATAAAATGTAAAATATTCAAAAATACATACCGTGTGTAAAACGGCTAATGTGGCCAACTGTGACTGATTGAACAAGCGAGATGAACTTAACCGTGTGAGTATATTGTAAGCTGGCTGGTGGGGCAGAGACCGAGCCTGTCCCTATGTTCGCTGGGTGTGGTTTATTCTATCTCATTTTATCCTAATTCGCAGCCATCATTCGTATTCTTTTTCTAACTGGCCACACTTGGCGCTAGACATATGTTATACCTGTACCATGTGTGGTAGAGGAACAATGCCTAATAATTAGTTGGTCGATGTCTCCTTAAGGGATTGTGTCCCAAGCCATCTGAACTTCTTGTCGTAAGCGCTGAAGGTTCACATGTAATCGACCTAGCGGTCTGCCTGTTCATATTCTATGTATGTTCGATTGGCAACAAGTCAGGTGACCTTGTGGGCCTTGGGAAGAAATTTCACATCAGCATCTTTTACGAACCCTTTGATTATGACAGCAGTATGTAATCTAGCATTATCCTGCTGCAAAATAGAATTTTCCAACCTTTGAAGTTAAGATAACGCAATCGGTTCTAACACACCTTATGCACTCATGTTCCATTCTAAGAAGGTAGAGGGGATTTGCTTCCAATATGCTATTGCATCCCATTCCAGAACCCCTTAGATAAGTCCTGTCTTCCGTTCCACACAAAACGGATTATGTGATCTTCCTCCACGTCGGCGCTGCGATTATCATAAACACACAAAAAGAATCAGGATTCATCACTGAACACCACTTGATTCCATTCTCCATCCGACTGAGCACGTTCTTGGCACTACCTAAGTCTTACCTCTTAGTGTCTCCAAGTAGGTTGCAAAATGATGCGAGATTGATCACTTTCTTCTAAGATGTATCTTAATACATACTACATGTTTGAAGAATGTACCCGATTTCCTCTTATTTTCCCACTGAGCCATGAACAAGCTTCACTTATGATGAGACAAAAACTGTAACTTCAAACAACACAGAAGCAATGGTAGTCACATCAGCGATTGAAAACTGAACAAAAATCCGTGGCCTTGGCGGCTAGCAATAAAATCAACTTTAAGACTGAAGAAATCTAGCTTTGGTGCAAAACAATCGCAACATTTTATTGAAAAAATAGTTCATGGTAAAGCAAATAGAAAAATTCTCATAAAATTTGCTTTACCATGAATAATTACTCATATGGGATTAACCTACCCACGTTGAAAAAATAGTTGTCAACGGTGAATCAGGAAAATAAGATATTTGCGGAAAATATGGACCATAGAGAGTTCGTTGTATCAAACTAAAAATTTAATAAGTTTTCAAACTACTAGTCACAAAAATCAGTTTTTGGTTTTCAGCTAACGTTGAAAAGTCTCATCTTAAGAAAAGCCCTGAGAAGATGACAGCCTGCTTTATTTCAGTAGACAAGGCTGTAAATAGCATCATTATAGGATACAAAACGGAACCAAGAGGTGCATACCTAAAGTACCGAACATTATGTGATGAAATACACTACAAAATATGATCCTATGCTATTATTTCACATGCAAAATTTGTGTACCTTTAAATTCTAAATTTAGACCAAAGATATAAAGTTATTGCATATTCTAATATACCTATTAAGACATTTTAGATAATAAGAAACTATTATTCGGATATTTGAAAACGATTATAAACAATATTAACAATACCACCTGTTGTACGCATTATCGCTTTTCAATCATTGTGCTGTGAGAATGTGTCATCTACCTAATGACATATACTATACATACATAATTCCTTTCTTTTATACTACATGTAAAAAAATAAATTAACTCTTGTGAGAGCCTTGATATTTAGATACATAAATGTAATTCTTAAACCTACCTTAAATAGTATCAGCTACAAATAAACTAACCATACATTTCAGATTTTATTGATAATGTTTATCTGCGGTAATATTAGTTATATTCAAGAACTATTAATATTGAAAACATGTCACGATATATAAAATAAACATAGGTATATAATTTGTTATTATACCATAGATTTCTATCCGTGAGTATTATACCTGTGGAGAAAAGGACTTCTACAAGGCGGAACAAGTGTCAGTACTAGAAAAAATTAACATATTTGCACTGCTATGTAACCATCAAGTGACATTTGATCAACTTTGGTTGCATAGATTTACATTTTAGTGCATACGTTAATAAATGTTTGATTAAGCCAATTCAAGTTCAAGTAAAATAATTTACAAATAACAGAGAGAACATGTTTATGAATTTATTAGTTTGTCTGGCGACAAAAAAACAAATACACATTAAAATCTTTTACCCTAAAATCAAGTGTACTATGTACATTGTGGTCCTTAGAACTTGTTTGGTCTATAAAGGTGCAGTTTGATGAAATGGATCAGCAAACAGTTGTCTTTTCAAAATGTAACATTAATTGAAGAATAACATACAGTAATGAAAATTTCGTTGAACTGTACATTTATCACTGGTTCTGGTATCATTATCATTATTTTTTTTGGCTTAAATGATGAAAAATACTTCTTAATAAAGAGTGTTTACAACATTTTAAGTTTCACGTTGCTGTAATATAATTTGTACAACTGATTTCTCGGATGTTAGGTTTTTCTTGTGAGTGGGTCCTTGTGGGCCCTCGACTGCGGCCATCAGCAAGCATATTGTAGCTCACTCCCAATTATATTTCATCCAATAAGTTCAGTCTCTTAATGAAACTGATAAGTTTATTGGGTGAAAATGTATCCAGATTCTCTGGTGGCAGTTGCCTTTTGCCAAATATTGAGAATCTGATACTCTCCACAGCGGGATAGGTGCATAAGATATGGTCTGCCTTCTTATCATCCTCCAGGCATAGGCGGGACTCGGCGTTTTCTGCCAGGCGGAGTTTATGCAGATGACAGTTTAGTCGGCAGTGCCCAGTATATAGGCCTATTAGGGTTTTCAGATTTACAATGTTTCAAAGGGTATTTTATAAACGCCTTTGAATGAACTAATCCTGGTCTCTTGTCATTGCTGGAGAGTTTTCCTTTCAGCCCCGATTACAATAGCTATCTTGGCAATACGTGAGGATCTGCCAAGTATCGGTTAGGGTCCACAGTGGTCATATACCACTTTACTGTTTTTGCTCAAATGACTTAGAGTCTTCCGATAGTTTCATAACGTTTTAAAGTTACACCGGTAGGAGTCAGGAGCTTTTAGAGCTGCTTGGCTATGTGAGAAAATTGTTATTGATCTGCATGCAGGATGCATATATTCCAGTCTCCGCATACACAGTTAAGTGGCATGAACCTCGGCCTAAAATATAAGTGCATTATAGGCTTGAGCATCTCTTCAGCTGTAGCTATGTACTTCGGCTCCTCTTCACTCAGGAGTTTTGGAGCCGTCTGTAAACCAGCAACTGTCTGCCTTCAGTGGGTCAACTTTATTTCGATCTCATTCATCTCTTCCCGAAAAGGAGATGTTGAAGATCAGCTCGTAGATGATCATTGTAGGTATTAGTATCTGGGGGCATTCCCAGGATGCTGTGACTTTCTACATCATCCAGTAGCCTGTTCCGCTCGATGATACTAGTCTGCGGCATATTAATGGCCGCTTGTTGCAGTTTATACGTTACCTACCTGACCTCTCTCTCGCCAAATATGTATGAAGAGGGGGTAAGTCCAGGAGGATTTCCATTGCTGTTGATCGTCTGGTGCTAATTGTCCCCCTTATAGTAAAGCATGCCTATCTCTGCAAACCAGAGAGTTTGGCTTTGGCCATCTGTTGTGATCCTTTCGGTTACCAAAAGATGGATCCGTATGTTATCATTGGTCTGATGACTGTGACATAGATCCAGTAAATTTGTTGGAGACTCATGTCCCAGGATTTACCATAAATAAGACGATGTGTCCATAAGCACAGTTTTGCTTCGTGGATTTCCTTTTCCAGATGGGAGTTTCATTTAAGTGATTTATCTAGAGTGATTCCTAGATATTTTATTGCTCCTCCGCGTATAGAATAGTCACTTTAGAATAGAACCTTTCACTTTCGTCTGGTATGAACACACTTCACATTTGTATACTCTTACAACCTAAATATTTTGATGAGTCAGCATATGCCTTTTAAGACTTTGTTTAACTTTTTGTCTGGTAAGAACACACTTCACATTTGTGTACTGTTACATCTGAAAAATTTTGATGGATCAGCATATGGCTTTTAAGAGAACTTTTTAATTTCGTCTAGTATGAACACACTTCACATTTGTATACTCTTACATCCGAAAAATTTTGAAGAGTCAGCATATGCGTTTTAAGAGTTTATTTAAATATTGTCTGGTAATAATAAGTTTCACATTTGTATACCTTTACATCTGAAAGATTTCGTTGGATCAGCATATGTCCTTTGAGATAGCGTTTAATTTTTGTCTGTTTCCTGTCATACCAGTTGCTCACTGCATCTAGTGCCTCTTGAAGGGTATTAGATATTACTCCTTCAGAGGTTGTCCTGACTAATATGACTAGATCATTAGCATATACTAGAACCTCCAGCTCCCACAGTATGAGAATAACCAGTAAATCGTCCACAAGAAGTGACCACAGAAGGAAGGAAAGAACTCCACCTTGCAAGTATCCTCTTGACGTAGAGACGTTGTTATAGTTATGTTTGAAGGCATCGGATGAACCCAGTCGCCTAGGTGGTTCAATTCCTATGGCAGCCACTGCTGCATATATAGAGTCTGGCAATGCATTGTTAAATGTTCCCTCAATGTCGGATGTTGATCAACGCTGTAATCTGATATTTCATTTCGGTCATCTTTAGGTAGTTGTTCCATCTGATTGACTGAAAATAACTAACGTATCGAATGTTTGCAGCTTAAATACTCTTAAGTACTCTTGAATCTTATGAGCAGCCTCAAAAAAGTCTTTATGGCGCTATAACTTAATACTTTACTGATTTTACTTGTAGTGTCTTTAACAATGTTGATAAATTCTTTGTAGTCTAATTTTCTCGCCTTTCAGTTGGTTTGTTGGTTCTAAAGATCACGTGATTTGTAAAACTATTCATCAGTATGTGTCTTGCAAAGTTTTTTCCCCATTGTTGATATTTTCATAAATATGGTCTAAATGTAATTTGTGGCATGACTAACCATGAATAATTTTGGGTTGTCTAAAAAATACAGTTAGTTACCCAGCATGATACTAGAAAAATAAGCATTTGCGCTTGTGACATTTTTAATATGTGATTCTTCTGGAGCTTATTATTAGCGATTTTACCAGAGTTAAGTTGTTTGAAGATATAAGGTGGTCTTCAGATAACGATTGGCTATATTTCAGCATATCGAATGGTCTTTGTCATCAGTATACTAGTATTTGCACCTTTCAACTCCAAGATTGTTTTGTTCGGTTATAATAAAACTGACCTGAGTTCATCAAATAGCTGTGGCAACATAGTATGACTATAATTTTGTAGAGACGATTAAATCAAGTTAATAGAGAGTGAATACATTTTTTCTAAATTAAATTATAGTTACTTAAATGAGCATGAGGAAATTTAAAAAGCATGCTACTGTACTTTTATTTGATTTTAATACATCTGTAGCAAAATGATGAAAAGTTATTAGCTCTTATATCATAGTTTTAATTGAGGATTCACTTTTGCACGAAGAGCGAATAAGCCAATACTGATTTTAATGGTACGTTATAAAATATATCAATTAAAGAGAAATGTTAATTGCGGTTCTTCACCTTCTTTGGCATTTTATTATATTGGCTTTTTATGACAGCATACGGCTCTGTGACATCCACCTCGAGAAACCAGATTATAGCACACTATAAGAATTTCACACCTATCAACTTGTTTGAATCTTGACAATACCGCATGAAAAATTTTAATCTGTGAAATTATAGTTGTTATAAAGCAAGTGATAGATATTTTGCTAGAGAACATTTAACTTTAGAGGAAAATTTAATTACATTTCATTATATATACATGTATTATATATAAAAATAAAATTGCCAGTGACAACTCGGCACTTTGACGTAAAGAGAACTATATTAGAATTTTCAAAACAAAAGTTTAAAACTGTTTCATTGTTTAAAACCGATTAGTTCTTTATATATAATACAAGTTTACGCAATAGAAGAAAGCTGGACGTAACTAACAAATTGATTTAATTTACACAATCAATTAAAGTACGCCACGCAAATGATCGAATTAAATAGATTAAATGAAACCATACAATAACATGTATTAGTATAGCCCCTTGAAACAGGCTGGAACAGGAGTAAATGTCCCATTATTTTTCCGAAGGACCAAAATCCATCCGAAAGCAGAAGAATGTCAGAAATTGTCATAGTTACTGTGCGTCCTTAGCAACATTATGGATTGATACTATAACAGTCGATAGGCATGATTGTTGCAGAAAGCTACATTGAGAACTCTATTCAAAATAAAACAAAAATCGCAAATATAATGCTGGGTGAAAGTGGTACATCTGTAGATGATATCCAAGTTACTGGCAAAGATAACTTAAACACAGGGATGAGACTACCATCTTCATCTATGCGGATGCTGCATCCGCACAATATGATCCGCTATTGAAATCAACAATTGTAATTGCAAATAGAGCTATTTAAAAATAATTCTTGTTTTTCACTCTATATTACTTTCCGCACACTCTTATGGAAAATAGTATTTTGTCGCACCCTTGATACAGCAATAAAATTTAGAACTTAAATTGTTCGGAAAAGAGCTAGTTACTGCATCGAGAAGATTAATAAAAAATGGCCTACAGGATTAGAAACAAGTTCTTTTCTGCTCCAGTCTAATTCACACATTATTTTTTAGATATAGTCCCATTAGATTTAAAAGTACTTTGTTCTAAAACGAAAATATAGTAATTAATTAACAATAATAATAAAGAATATAAAAAAGACTTAAAAATCTTAGATGGAGCCTGGCCTGTAAATAATTCAGTTCAGTTTAAATCTAATCAGGCATATGCTGGAATAGTAATAATAAATTAAAGCGAACTCCAGGACAATTTTTGTCAAAAGCGAAAGGTATGCCTCAATCATATTGTCATATATTGACCAACTGAAAACATCACATGATTGTTAGACTGCGCTCTCCATACTTGAAAAAAATAAATTACAGAGCATTGCAAGACTGAGACTAAGATGATATTAATTAGAGCTTATTCTGAGTATAGGGCTGAGTGGGTAAGAGCGCTTATACTTACTTGGTAGCGAAGATCGATGATTCGATTCCATCTCGAGCAAATTGAGGATTTATTTAAAATTTATTTCCGAATCAGATGAGGTATGGAACTTTCGATGCCCTAGATGAGGTTCGGACTCTATAATAATCTGTAGCGCCTTATATCTTTTTATTTAACACAAACTATCTGGCTTTCAGTGGGTTACTTTGGTGACTGTGGACAAAAGAAAACATGTTTAGAAATTTTTATCGATCTAACAAAAGCCATTGATACTGTAAGTCATGGGCTTTTGCTAGAAAAACTGGCTACACCAAGAAACGTTGTTAAATTATTTAAAAGCTATTTAGAAAATCGAAAAATGTGAAGATATATTCTATAAGGATAATGTGACCTGCTGTATTCCACAGGGCACAGTTCTCGGCTTTTGCTAGAAAAACTGGCTACACCAAGAAATATTTAAAAGCTATTCAGAAAATCGAAAACAAAATGTGGAGATAAATTGTATAGGGATAATGTAACCTATTGTATTCCACAGGATACAGTTCTCGGTCCGGCACTGTTTACAATACAGGCTGTAACAAATTCGCTTCTCACTACAGGGATCTCGGAAACGGTAAGAGATACAGCATCGGTTAAATTAGGGTAAAGTTGCAGAATTTGGCGATCAGGAATATGCCGTTGAGAAATCGAAAATATCTCTTGCTGTTCTTGAGATTTTTGAAAAGTAAAATTTAGAATTTTCGTTTTTATTTTTTCTTGTCGTTATTTGAAGAGTAATCGAAAAACTAAATATTCATTTTCATTGGCACTTTTTATTCTTTACAAGATAGCGTAAAAGGTTTTTTTTAAGACGTTTCGTCTTTTCGCGACCTTCATCAAGTACCTTATTTTAAATACGGACCTGTATTTTGTATTGCATTTTTTTGTAGCATTTGACCTCCGACTTCATTGATGTATCAAACTTTTATGTTGCTAAACGTTTCGTAACTGTAAACCATCATCAAGAAAAAAAACACTTTTTTTCAGATTAACGTTATTTTATTATTTTTCATAATTAATAATTAATTAAATTATTAACAATGAAACTATACAAATTGAATTAACAGGTAGGAACACAGTAACGGCACAATAAATAACTTTTAATAAAGAACAACAACAATAATGATAAATAACTAACAACCAAAAATAATGTCTAATAAGGCGGCTTTGGATATTTAGAATAACAAATAAAACAATAACGGGTAACTGTCACATTTCGCTTGTCTATGACTATCAATGAGTTATTTTAATTCATTCTGGTTAACTATTATTCAAAAATGCCCTTTTCGGATTTTGAAAAGCGAGATATGCTGAAATAGTACTACATGTGTAATCGAAATTCACGGAGAGCTAGTGATACGTATGAGGAACAATTTCCTGAAAGAGTACAGCCCCACCGATCCCTATTTCAAAAGTTAGATCGAAACCTTGCGGAATTTGGTTCACTTAAGAAAGCCAGGACACCATATGGTAATAAAATGACACAAAATGAAAATGATTATATTTTGAATCAGGTGCATACTTAAAGATTCTTAGATATTTGCGCAGAGCTAGCTAATATTTGCTCAAAGGAGATTACTCATATTATGTTGTATAGGTTTTGTGATCTAAAATGTGATGTGATTGTAATATTACATAATATTTTTTAAATTATATTATGTTTCCTATTTTAGATAAATAATGACCCGTCGAAGTCGACCAGAGAAATAGCCAATACCATTAATTTACCAAACACCTCACATGAAAGTCTGGCGAGTAATAAAAAATAACAACATGAAACGCTATAAAATACATATCTCTCATTGTTTGCGACAAGGTGATCAAGAAAGACGTTTACAATTCTGTATCTAGCTAAGGCAGCAAATTGACAGAAGCAACAATTTTTTAAATGAAATAATTTGGAGTGATGAATCTAAATTTACCAATTGTAGCATCTTTAATAGAAATACGGAACATATTTGGGCGCTAGAAAATCCACGAATTAATCGACCAATTCGAGCTCAAGTTCGATTTGGTCTCAACGTATGGGATGGCATCTATGGCGATAGAATTCTCGGACCGTTTATTTATCGAGGAAATTTAAATGGTACAGGGTATCTTGAATTTATGAAAACAACATTTTCAGATTATTTAGACGAATTGCCAAATTTATGGTTTCAGCAAGATGGGGCACCACCTCATAATACTAGAGACGTAAGACAATTTCTCCATCAACAGTTTCCTGAAAAATTGATTGGTAATCGTGGAATGGTCGAGTGGCCAGCGAGGTCACCGGACCTGTCGCCTTTGGACTATTACCTGTGGGGTCACTTAAAAAATAAAATCTATAAAACGGTGCCAAATGATGTTGCCGAATTAAGAGCAAATATTGTAAATGGATTTAATTCTTGACGAAGATGTGATATTCAGAGGGCAGTGCAAAATATTCGTCGAAGAATAGATTTATGTAGGAATGTATATGGAAATCTGTTTGAATACTTATTATAAATTGTACATTATAACAATTTATACTATTTTCATCACTCTGTTCGTAGTTATTAGGTTGTTAATTGTTATTTATCATTATTGTTGTTCTTTGTTAAAATTTATTTACTGTGCTATTACTTGTGTTCCTACCTGTTAATTAAATTTTTATAGTTTCATCGTTAATAATTATTAATTATGATGAATAATAAAGTAACGTTAATCTGAAAAAAAAAGTGTTTTTTTTCTTGATGATGGTTTACAGTTACAAAACGTTTAGCAACATAAAAGTTTGATACATCAATGAAGTCGGAGGTTCAAATGCTACAAAAAAATGCAATAAAAAAATACAGGTCCGTATTTAAAATGACGTATTTGATGCTATCGCTATCTTGTAAAGAATAAAAAGTTCCAATGAAAAAGGATTTTTTTAGTTTTTCGATTACTCTTCAAATAACGCCAAGAAAAAATAAAAACGAAAATTCAAAATTTTCCTTTTTTTTCAAAAAATCTCAAGAACGACAAGTGATATTTTCGATTTCTCAACGGCATATTCCTGATCACCAAATTCTGCAACTTTGCCCTGATTTAACCGATGCTGTATCTCTTACCGTTTCCGAGATCCCTGTAGTGGGAATAGAATTTGTTACAGCCTGTATACATGAATTAGATTAGATTATTAATAATAAGCCACTAAGGTATCCAAAATTAGCAGATAATGTTCTGACACTAGGAACATGTAGAACAGCAGGACAAAGATTCTTTATTTATATTGGTTTAAAATTAAAGAATATAGGTAGTACTAGAGTTTTTGCAGAGATTTAACAATTTCTCAAAAAACATTTAAAAATATGGATTACTTCATGTGACATGTTTTCCACAAAATCATTTCCTAATAACTAACATATTATTTGTATTAAGAATGAGTGAAATTTAATTTGTAATTCAATTTTAAGATAGGTATTTTTGTTGTTTTCCATTTTGTTACTTTATAATTTTTTTAATTAATATTGGCATCACATGCTTAAAAATTAGCAATTTAAAGCAGATGCTCATAGACAGTCATTATCAGAAATTTATTATTTTCCTCTTTACTAATTTTTAAATATTATATTATTAATACCTTTCTGTGAATAAATACACTGCTCAAAAAATTTAGAGGAACGCTTCGTTGTACCTCAATAAAATCAAGCCGTAAATTGTATGCAAATAACACTTTTTTTAAAACCTTTTAGTTACCTTAAATGATTGAAATAAAATTAACAGCATCAAACACTTTTAAGGTAAGCGTGATGATGTAAAACAACTATCAAAACTAAAGTGAAATGAAGCATCTCAAATTAGCTGTAAAGAGTTAGAAAGGCCTTGGTAAAATCAAGGAACAGTTAAAAATGTTTGCAATTGATAGTTTGACTTAAGCTGAGTAAAAATGAGGCATCTCAACGAGGTACAAGTCATTCGTGATGTAACTTTGACTGAAAATGGTGAAAGTATTCGACAAGTTCAGAGAAACTTTAACATCGGCTCCTCTGTTATTCAGCGTTTGTAGAATCGCTATCGTGAGACTATTCAATACAAAAAACGGTTTGGATAGGGTCGTGAAAGAAAAACAACCCAAAATCTAGACCGATTTTTGGTCATTTCATGTCTTCGCAACCACGTCTCTACAGCGAAGGATCTCCAAAAGTCTCTCCGGACTCATGAAGTGACTGTATCAGATCAGACAGTAAAGAATGGGTCAAGGGAATCAAACTTAAGGGCAAAACGACCCGTCTAAAAACCCATACTAACACGACGTCACAGAATAACTCGCCTGAATTTTGCTCGGCAGCATGTCGCATGGCAACTTCGACAATGGAGGTCTGTGCTGTTCACGGACGAGTCAAGGTTCCATATTACTCTTTGCGATGGTCATGTACGCATTTATAGGCTCTTAGTTTTATTTGCATAAAATTTACGGCTTGAATTTTATTAAGGTACAACGAAGCGTTCCTCTAAATTGTCTGAGCAGTGTGTTATTATTATTATTATATTACCACAGGGAAGCGATCTTGATGATCACAGTTAGTTTTATCTTAGAATTTTAGTATATTTTCTGGTATTTGTGTAAGAAACTCACATTATTATTTGCTTTCGGTGTACCAGACAGTTTTCCGTTTTATAATTTACGATCCCATTAACAGTATAAAAATAATATATTTTTTAAAAATTAACATACAGATATTGAATATTTATCAAAATTACATATACATCACTGGTAGCAATTTATATCTCCAATAAAATTCATATATCTAAGATTTGCTTTGCGGTAGGCTAAATAAATTATTATAAAACTGAATAGATTCACTATAAAAATCAGTTAAAAAATAGATATCAGCATAATTTAATTATAATTTACTGATAAAACATCCAGAATATAATATAAATCATCATATTCTGAATGGTTTAATAAATTATTAACGTTGCATTTGGAAAATATGGGAATGATTCAGTAAATTAACGAAATGATAAAGTTAAAAGTATGACACAAAAAACAATAAATCCATTAAATGAGGACTAATCTGATTGTTTTGATGCGTTAGAATAATAGATGACGAAGATGTTTAGTCGTCCACCCGTAACATCCCTAAAGCCGCTTAAAACGATTGACACCATCATTAGTGGAAAAAGCACCCGCTTATGTCTCTCCATTAAGTCTTGTCGCCTGTTAGATGAATTGCCGCCAATCGTGAAGGAAAAACTAAATTGTGTTACAAGATGACAAACAATTTCTTGTCGCGTCTAATCTTTGGTAGGACAGACTTTACTTAATTAATACATAAAGACGTAAATCGTTTCAATTTAAATTTTCAAACATAATTAGGGTATTGTTAGTGATCAAGAAATTATTTTTTTTAAATTAAAAGTGAAGTTAAATTAAAGATGTGCTTAAGAGAAGGAATACAGATACCGATGCTGTTTAACTTTGGTAACCGAACACGTACCAAAGCAGAGAAATATGCCAATTTTTCACGACTGCCTATTTCGCAGTTAACGGCAAGCAGAACTGAGCACAAATTTCGGAAATTTGAAGATGTTCAACTTGATGTATTTCTCGCTGTTCAAGAAAGTCCGCATGGAAGTATCAGAATTCATACTTTCAATTTTAATATTGCGAAAACTACCAGATCACGAATGTTTTATAGTGAAATCATCCCAATAAAGTGCACTTACGAGATTTCGAAGGACGATTTTGACGGAAGACTACAAATGTTGTTGAACTTATTTTTTCCTTTTTGTCTACATTGCACAGTTAACAGATAGAATCATCGGTATTGGACAGCGGAGAACTCACACTAAAAACTGCAGGTGTACACACAACATCCTTACACGGTGAATATAGAGCATATAAGATAATCCAGTTCTAGGACCCTACTTCTTCGACGAAATACTGGGCATCGCCATTTTGAATTTCTTCAAATGAACTTATTTCCGCTTTAGTAATTTCATACCTCAGTCAGGATGAAGCTCCTCCTTATTTTATGCCGCCAATGTTGGACAATACGTAGACCCAAATTTTAGTCCAAGTATTGAGAGGGTATACAGAGTGGCCTGCAAGGTCACCAGACATCGAATTTCTCTTGTGGGGTTACTAAATAGGATCTATAAAGATGGGCCTAACAGCACAGAAAACTTAAAAGAACGAATTCGTCAATAAACTCTTCTTAAGGCGTCAGATGTCATTACAAACATTCAGGAAGAGTTTATTGTCCGCCTTAAACACTGTCAAGCGTCAATGGAGCACATTTAGTTACACCTTATTTGAGCAGGCGTGTACTGTAAAAGCAAAAATAAATCAATGTAGAGACAAATGTTATATATACAAAAAAAAAAGGTACGACGCAGCTGCGCATATCTTCATCTTCTTCTTCTACTTGTGGGTGGGTCCCTGTGGGACCTCCACCGCCATCAACAGTTCTATTGTGGCTCTCTTCTACTTACAGTTCACACAATAAGTTCAGCTTTTTAATAAAACTGATAACTTTATATGATGAGAGTGTATCCAGATCCTGTGGCAGCAGTTGCCCTTTGTCAAATATTGAGAATCTAATCCCCTCCACAGTGGTACAGGTGCACAGGCCTTGGTTTGCCTTCTCATCACCAACCAGGCACTCGGCGTTTTCCGTCAGGCCGAGTCTATGCAAATGATGGTTTAGTCGGTAGTGCCCAGTATATGATGGGACTTATCTGCTGTAGTAGGATTGATCCCAATCTCTATCGGTTTTCTAGTTTCCTGGAGATCGATAGTTTCAATTCTCTCGTTAAGGATGTTTTCCAATCCCTCAGATTAAGGAATCGGAATCTTTAACAGCTCCCTTTTCTGACCTAATTTACATCGAGCATTCTTGTGGGTAGGTTCTTCATTTTGAAGATCGAGGATTATGCCCCTTTGTTGGGCTTATTACAGTCTGACGGCGAAAGAAAGAATATGCTTTCTGCATTCCATTCTCCATAAAACTTAAATAAAATAAATAATATGCATGACAAATATTTCTGATCGTTTGCATCCCCACCTACTCATTGGGAGATATACTATACTTCTAGTATATGGTTTCGCAGAAAACTGGCGACTTATCGGTAATGTTCTCCCTTGCCGCGCGGGCCTTTTTTCCCCGGCTGGATAGTGTGTAATACTGTGTTCAATTCTAAACGGTATGTATTAAGTGTGGGCAAAAAAGTACGGCCGTGACAGTGCTCCAATGGCACGGGCCAGGGTGCATACGGCCATGTACCCGGAGGGTGGTCGGTTGTGGTCGCATCACCCCCTTTCCTCTGACCACGCATTCCATCAGCCACACCCATACCTTGAGATTCGGAAAATTTTTATAGTATTGCTTCATTCATGTAATCCTGGCGGTTAGTCAAGGCCCTCACACCCTCCGGAGACACCCACCATTGATCATAGCCAGATGGTCGTTGTGCTCTCATTTGGTTTACGATTTGAGTCATAAGCTGGTCCGCGACGCGGCTTTAATTAGTACGGGCGGAGTGCGGCCATCCTTCTATCACCACCTAGGGACGCAAAACTCTGCAAAATAACGATTTTATGATAAACCTGAACAAGTAAAATAAGTCTTATCGGCGAACAATGTTAAATTGTTTTGATCGATAACATTTGCTAAATTATTTAGAAAAATAATGAATAGTAAAAGTCCAAGAACCGAACCTTGGAGTACTCCTTATTCAGTATTAAGTACATCTGACCTATAATCATGAATTTCTACTGCTCGACTCATTTGAGAAAGAGATGAATTTATCAAATTATAGATTTTCCCTTTTAAACCATACGTGTACAATTTATCAAGTAGTAACTCATGATGAATAACAAGATTAAATGCTTTACCTAAGCTAAGAAGATATAAACACACTTATTTTTAGCATTTAGACTTTCATGAAAATATATTAATATATTAGTTATTGTATTTTAAAAGTTATCAAAAATGTCTGCCCCAGCATAAAGGTATCCAAATTATTTGTGATTTGAAAGAGAAGATGTATCCTTTATCTCTTCTGTAACGAATGAAATCTAAAGATAGACAATAAGTTACTTCCATCTGCATTCCCAGTGCATTCATTCAGGTAAACATACTCCAGCAGTCAAGCTGCGAAAAATAATATTTAACATTTTAAGTTGGAAACCCTTATGTTGCGGTAACTGTATATACAATTGTATTATTCGAAAAGTCACTGCGCTGTCCTGACTTGGGCCCAGTAATCTTTTAGATTTATATATAATATTCATAAAAGTATTAATAAAACATTATTATTTAATATGTATTTTATTTAATCATCCTTTATCAGGATACATCTCAATAAAAATAATCAGGTTGGGCACAGTTCCAAATGCCCTTTTTTATAATTTATTTAGTTAATTAAAATCTTCAAAAAATTGTACGTATTCTTAGCCTCAATAGGAAGCAAATATGCGGTTGGCTAACATGACATGATTTCTGTTAAAAATAAAAAAGACGGTTCCCTCTTTTTCACACGGATTTTCAAATTTATGGTAAATTTTCTCCTTATGTATTCTGATGTATATGCTATGCAATAATTAAAGTGCGACATCAAGTAAAACGTCATAATTTTAATTTGGTCAGAAATTTTTACCTGCCGAGATATACATATATACCCCGATCCTTATAATGGTACTTAACAATGTCAATATATCTCTTTAAAAGAATTTTAATTTTCACGCCTAGTGTTCCTCTCTTCAGGTTAACAATACATTATACCTTTCATAAAGGTGATAATTTTTAAGCCGTTTGGTCATGGTAGGTGCCATTTGTGTATTTAAAAAGCCTAGTAAAACACACAATAAAGAAATATAAGTAGCTACGATGATATAACACTTTCTTTATAATACATTTTGCTTAAAAACTTGAAAAGGCAATTATTTTTCAATTTCTGGCATATTGGATAATACTACGTGGACGTTCCTTAACCTACTGGTCATCTATAAACACTGAACAGACCTTCACATACCGTACCTGCTAATTGAGAGGTTTAAGGTTCGAATTTTACCATAACAAAAATGCAATACAATTATGTTTCTTTTTATAATCAATCAGCAATACAGCAAAGAAATTTAATATTGTAGCAGATAATTGTATAAAGAGAGTGCTTTTGACAATCATGGTAAATATTAAGGAGGAGTTTCTCATTAAAGAGGTGATTATGAATTAGTGAATTAGCTACAGTTTTCAAGTTTCAGCTGTTGAAAAAGAAATAGGTTTTATGTTTTAAAGTACACAATAACTCAACTTGAAAACAATGGGCAAAATTTCTGTTTAATTTAAGTCGCACAGTTTTAACACCATTATATATTTTTTTGGTCTATGGTAGGTCATGCACATAAGAATCACTATTTATAAATCCTCTATTTTCAAAAATAATTATGTCCTACATTTTCGAAAAAACTTTACAAATTTGGGAAAATACAGGGTGTTACACTTGAAATAACAAAGTTTTCCTATGCCTGAATATCAACCATTTATTTCCGGTACATTCGGTTGTCACAAAAAAATTAAAATACCAAAAAAACGCAGTTTTTTTCGTTCCAGAATTATTCGGGATAAAAGTGTGTCAAAATATAGCTGGCCATTGTGTATTATAAGTAAAGCTGCAAATCGTTTCTGTGTATCATGGTCGTAGAGTACAGATGTACTTACTGTCGCCGGCATTCACCTTGACCGCGAAACTCTTTCTCCAGTCCAGTCTATTATTAGCTTTCGAGTTGTGTACACGTTAAGTCACTTGGGCGTATAGCATATTGTTTTTGTGTTTATATTTTATTTGTTGTACTGTATTGTTGATATTAATTTAAGGGGTAGAAAACGGCCATTTGCTGACAAAGTGAATAAATTTATAGGTGAATTCCCGGATTTATTCTATGATGGTGCTAAAATAATTTGTAAAGTGTGCGAGAAGATTTGATGTGCTGGGATAGGCATGAGTGTGGACTTCACGTAAATAGTGTACACCATAAAAATAAAAAAAATGGCGTACCTTCGACAACACAGTATATGTTTGATTTCCTATTAATGCTGATTGTCTGTGATATTCCGCTGCACATACTCGATAAACAACCATTTCGAGAGTACTGGAATAAATACAATGCCCAGGTGAAGTTACCAAGTCGCACAACGTTATGTAACTATCTACCAACTGTACACGTAGACATGGTAAATAAGATGAAATATGAATTAAAAAATGCACGGCTGTGGTTATCTGTTGATGAGACAACAGATTGTAAAAAAAAATTCTATTTTAAATATTATAGTACGACTACTAGACCCTCTTAAACAGTTCCACAGTTACTAGCTAGCAAAAGTAGGTATATTGGCGAAACAATTACCAGGGTGGTGCTGGAGATGTTAGACAAATTTGAACTGTCACAAAGTCAAGTGTTGATGTTTGTGACTTATGGCGCCGTGACAATGCGTTCGGTAGGCCGTTCTTTGCAAGAACAAGGTTGTACGTCTATACATGTTACGTGTAAAGTACATGCTTTACATCTTGTGGCAGAAACTATTGGAAGAGGTTTTCCAGAGGTGGATGCATTAATAGCTAGTACAAAAAAAGTATTTCTTAAATCTCCTAAACGTCTCCGTGCATTTCATAGCAAGTGTCCCGGTATTCCTGAACCACCATAGCCGATTCTTACACGTTGGGGAACATAGTTGCAGGCAGCTCTTTATTATGCTAAAAATTTCCAACAAATAAAAGCTGTGATTCAATCCAGATGAGGCTGCAGCTATTAAGGAAAGCCAGACAAAATTCGAAGATATTTCCGTTGAAACATCTTTAAAAAAATATTGCGAAAAACTATGAACCATTACATGAAACGTTAAAAAAATTAGAAAACAGTGCGTTGTCGTTAGCGGAGTCACTGCAAATAGTGGAGGAAGTAAATCTACTTCTACACGCTATAGGTGATGCAACAAATAAGCGCGTTAAAGAAAAGTTCGCAAGTGTGTTAAATAAAGATACCGGTTTTACCAAATTAAGACAAATATGTGATAGTGCAGCCCCAGATCCGTTAAGTGCGTTCAAAGACTATTTTACGTATGCGTGTATTACATCAGTAGATATCGAACGGTCATTTTCAAAATATAAGAATATATTTTCATCAAAGCGAACATCACTCATGGAGACCACCATAGAAACATATCTAATGCTGCAAAATGGCTACTCCAGTTTGTGATAAGCAAGCTAGTTCATCAAGCTAGTTAAGAGGGTAACTTTTACATACATTGTTATAAATTGTAACAGTTTATTGTTTCTAGTATTAGTTAATTTCGCATACGCCACTGTCCCACGGAACATTTTTGATAGCCCTAATTATAAGTACCTCCCCGGTGATGTGTCAGACAGTGGTTGCGCTTCCTTCCAGCCAGACGATTCGGGTTCAAATACAAACTAGACAAAGTCGATGAGGAAGTCGATGCCACAAAACGATTAAATAAAACGGATTCGCCAACCCACAAAATAAAAAATACCATATAGGGCATGTACAGTTGAGCATGCTACCAAAACTTTAAGAGGAGCATATTGGTAGGTGGTGTATTATCTCTATTACCAACAGTAGTACACGATTTCTTCTACTGAACTCATCAGTACTACAGAGCTGGTAGTAACAGATAACGTCGCAATTAAAGTAACCAAATATTGGTAAAAATTCTCGTGGATTAAATCAACAGGTGATTCAACGCGCCACCTCTTAGATGAAGAAGACTAATTCACGTTTCACCCGCTGCAGCCAATTACCTATTTTAACGTAGACCTATTTCCACTATCAAGGCCAATCATCGACGTCAGGGATAAGCTCATCAGTGCTGGTGTAAGCACTGATGAACTCACATTTTGTCGTGGAGTAGTAATTTTTAAACATGCTCACATTGTAGATACATGGAACCCACAGTTTTATGTCCCTTTCGAATGATTTTGACGCGTTTGGATCAGCTCATTCACTAGACCTCATCAACTTGACTCTGTCTAGCTTTGCACCCGGGTGGTTTTGGGTGGAAACACGTACCACTGTCCTTTATATTATCGAGCCGATACAGCAATCTTTTGCAACTTACTAAGCAGTCAATTATATCATCAAAGTCTCAACATTGTACGACAACCTATTTGTTAACACCACCAATGCGGTTGCGTATCTCGCAATCTTTCACTCGTTTGGTGACAACTATTTATATCTATTTTTCCACAAAAGTGACAACTGTCAATGAGATATTATGACTCTAGATGTGCATGTTTCATTAAAAATTCTCATTCTGCAAATTGCTTGAAGAGCCGGTGTGACAAGATATTGGTTATATAGAGTCTAGATAGCCAATAGCTACATTCTAGACCCTTGAAATAATGTTGGTTCTTATTATTTAAGCAAGGAAAAACTATTGGTTTTAACACATCTCATCTGAAAATTTCAGGACCAGAGTTTGTCATGTTTTTCTCAGGAAGTTAGTTAAATCTGGTCACGGCGCTGGCCACTTTACCTCATATTCCTATCCATATAGAAAATTGAATCAGAGATGTACCCACTGATACTGCTTTCGTTGATACCACAAGAAATGTCATGGTATATAGGAATCTTCTTCATTAGGGTATAGCGCTGCAAGTGTCGGAATTAACTCATTCCTCAAACATGCTCCACCAGTAAGTGATTCTTCAAAGAAAAATGGCCAGTTAGGATTTTCTGGTACTGCCCAATAAAGACAGTTTATATTGACTTATTGAATATCACTAACTAATAAGCAAAATTTATAAAAATTATTTTCAACGATGAACAAATTTTTATAATAAATATCATTTATTTTCTAAAATTGTCTGCAAACGTATTTTCTATTGTAAGAAAAACGAAACACAGCAGGACTGCAGCACCTAAAAGCTTCTAAATTTATATTTTCACTAACATACCAATATGTAATATGTTTTCGCAATTGGATTTTCGATTGGAATCGTATTTATTCTCCTTAGAAAGTAAACGATTTAATTGGAATAACTTGATGAACCATCGTAAGAAAGTAATCCGATAGCAAACCAAAGCCAAGTATTGACCTTACGATATTATCAAGAAGACCATCGCCTCATAAATCGACAAGGATCTGCATATATTGGGAATTCTAAATACTATGCAGTTACTTGACGCAAATATCGATTATTCTCATTAGGTACTTTAAATTTTGGATTGATAACATCTCCTGTAAAAATCCATATTTTTGTAGTTTTCGCAGCCTTAGTTAATATATCAGAATAGAAGAGTATTAAGGACTCATATCCTGCCCATATGTAAGCGGTGCGCAACGACAAGTGAAAGTATTACGCCTTCTGTGACAGTGCGACAAACCACGGACTCAGTGGTAGCGAGACTGCCGCGTTTACAGCATCCCAAAAGAATGTCACTGGTTGTCGCCAACTTTCGCGCGCACTTGAAAATCTCAAGCGTATCATAATAACTACTTAAAAATTTTAATGTACTGCTGTAAGTGGGACTAATTTGATTCTAGAATATGTAATTGTGTTTATAGCATAGTGTCAATAACAATTTTTCAAATTTCAGTCTATAAGTGCCTTTTGATTATAAAGAACTGTGAAAGATATTTCGTTAATGTTTTGCAGCAGACATATAAAATGTAAGTTTCAAAGTATCCAAATATACTAACAAATTTTTAAATTGAAAAACTCATTTGAGCGCGCATAGTCGAACATATATTCATTCACCTAACAAATATTCAAATAACTATTAATAATAGTTAAAAGTTAAAGATGCGTATGTTTGTCAATGTATCAAAATAAAAAAAATAATAATTTAGAGTTTCAGCAAATCTTTGCTCTAAGTTCAATACCAATACCGAAAACCAACATGTGCTTAGCCATTGTAATGATTATCTCAAAATCAAAGTGGTATAGACATTAGTAAAGAAGTGGTTCAATAATTATTAACATCACTCATTTTTTAATTTTAATGATGACAAATACACATAGAGAGTTTACACGTAAAACACATATACAAAAAAATATACAGTACAGACATACAACCTTGACATTTTAGCAAGTCAGGTTCCATAATAGAAATATGAATTAAGTTGAAGCTTTAAAGGCAATGCACATTAAGGGACGCCTGCGGCTCCGATCTTAATCCTATTGAATATCTTTAACGTTTACAAAAAAAATTACGAAATATTGTATAATTACCTAATGCTAAAGGTTTTGAAATTGTGACCAAAACATAGGCAATGGAATCCAGTTTTGTAGGATGTTAAGGAAGTTGATGGTGCAAATTAATGTTGTGACTTTGAATATTGTCAGTTATTAAATAGTTTTCAATTATTTAAAATTACTTTTGCTTATTATACTAGGTCATATTATAGCACGACTACCATATTTCAATTTAGGTGAAAGGAGGTCCTCTATTTGAGTGCTGACACTTATTCAATGGATTGGTAATGACAACTTAAACATTAAAATAAATTTTTTGCACAAAACGTCAGTGTTTATTTTTATTATTTGATGGCCAACTATTAACTTGATAAATTTACTAGTTATTTCCCATGTTAAGACACATATAGTTAAACATTTATAATAGAAAGGTAATAAACGTAAGTTTTAAGTCCATCAAAAAACAAATACCAGAGGCTTCATGAAAGGCATACCCGTTACATCACATGCCATGATGCGAGATTGTTGGAAACAAAAATTAAAAGTATTTTAATATACTTAGGTCACTCAGAAAAGTAATAAAACGCAATCTGTTATTGTCTGCTTATCTCTGAATCAGTTTGTGCGACAGTGTACAACTTATATTTTTTACGATATACCATATGAAAATAATCTGAAAACAACAATGTAATATATATGTATATATTTCTGAAGATACAGTTTTGTGTGTAGTTTAAGGCTCCAATCTAGAGCCTCTTTTATATTTGCTGCACATTAACGATACTTATTTCAAAATATTTATACTGACTTAATTGGTTCTACGGATGATATTTGGTAATCCTTAATTTAAATAAGCTGGAAATAAACATCTTTACATTAACACGTCTTAAAAACATGTAAAATAAATTTTTCAACTGCTTCTTGAGTTTTGTGTACATAAAAATACTTTTCCTTGCAAAGAGCAATTCAACTGTTATTACAATCCATATAATGCCAATCAGGTTATTCTTGCGCCAATATTCTTAGTTTTGATAATGATCTAGGAAGACAGTGGTGAGAAGAACTATATTGTTCTTTACGGTTGCATCAGGGTAACTACGCGGTAATTACTGATCTGAATTTCTAATCACATTTCAAAATACTTCGATATAATAAACATGCGAGGTTCCGCAAGGTTCGGTACTCGGCCCAGTTTTATTTTTGCATACACGTTTGAGGCTCATCTGCACATTGACTCTTTCTGTTCCTTTTATGCAGATGATATTAAAATATATGGTATCGCACCTGATTATTTCCACTTAATATTGTTGAATGTACTGTGCTTTACTTAGGGAAAAACAGCCCAAGACTACCTTATAATATAAATGGCGTCGCGTCATCATTTTCTAATTCACTTAAAAATCTCTAGTCCTAATTAATGAAAATCTCTCATAGTCTGAACATATTACCCAGCAAGTAAAGAAAGCTAACTCAAGTACATATCTGACTCGTAAATCGTTCGATAATAATGGCAATTAAACTTTATGTAACCTCTATAAAGTGTATGTGCATTAAATTCTTGAATTCGCTCACTCTGTTTGCTTAGAAGTTTTATGTAACGACATGACAACTCTTTTATTTAGTGTATGTGTTGTAGTTTGACAGACATCCAGGATGTAAAGCAACTCCCCGGCAAGTACAGACATATACTTTAAGAAATTTGATTTTCCGATCTGTCAGGGAAGAACAAGGTGTCTACGGCTAACATGCTTACCATTCCGGTTCTGTTCCACTCCTTTGGAGTAGTAAAATGAACAGTGAATGAGCTGAGTCAATTTCACAGATATCCGCAAGATGATGAATATTCACAGAAGTATTCACCATAGATCATGCGTTCCTCGTATGTACCTCCAACGTCAATGTCAGAGTATGGCATGTGACATCCTCAGGAGCTCAAATCGCTCTCGCGGTTCGTAAAACGGCATGGAACTGCAGAACTGGACGCAGGATTATTCAAGACAGCAAAAGGGTCGGTTACTGATCTTCAGTCAAATCCCCCGAAAGCCTGAATCAAAGCAATCGAACAGCTAATCTGTTTCGGCAGAACGTCTAAGAAACCTAGCACGGTGTCTTCTATAAGAACATAGAAACACTGAGTTTATCGGCAACTCTATCAGGATGGTGTTATCAACCAACACCTTGGTTTAGCGTAGTCGCTTGTGGCGTGTAGAGTTTCCTAATATCAATTACAGAACCTGCCGTCAGGAGTCGGAATCGCTTATGTCATTCAACGACATAACATGGTATTACAAGTGTTATATTACCATTTAGGCACTCGTACTGGGAAACACCAATACTGCCTTACGTCCCCGGAGATATTTAGTCCGTTGTCAAGAATGACAAGTACCGTCAGGCGAATCCAGGTCAATGAGACTAACATAGTCCTCCACCATCAAACCAAGGTGATGTGTGTGCAGCTGCCGAGAAAAACATCATCTTGAATGTGCCTTCGTGGTCGAGTGGTAAGGACACTTGCATCTCACCCTGGAATCCCGAATTCGGTTCCCGGCCGAGGAGCTAAGATTTTTTCTAAACCAGAAATTAATCCTAGCATACTTGGACATTAGGTGTGTGTCCATTGTCTTTAAATGTGTAGCCTTCTCCCACACAAGGTACCTTAAGGGATACAGAAGGTTGTATTACTGTGTGGTGTTTAATTAATAAATATAGTTTAAAAAATAAAAACCACCTTAAAGACACAAACTAAAAGACGGAAAAATAATTATTAATATAAACTGAAAACAATAATGAACAAATACTAGTATTATTGTAAAAAAAGCGTGGGTTGCTCGATATACGATATAGTATTTTTCGTTCATTATTGTTTTCAGTTTATATTAATAATTATTTTTCACTTTTTAGTTTGATGTGCTTTGAAAGCGTGTTTTTTAGTTTTTTTAAACTATATTTATTTTTCACTTTTTAGTTTGATGTGCTATGAAAGCGTGTCTGTAGTTTTTTAAAACTATATTTATATTGCTTATTGATGCTGATATTATAACATATTACGATCCAACAGATATTTCTGAAAAAAAAATATTTTTTTATTTCAGCCATGGGATTTGAACTCACGCCCGAGAAGTCCGTCGTTTCGCGTCGACTAAGACTGCCCGCTGGCCAACGACCGAACTGAGAATCACGGAATATACTTACAATATTAAGCCTCTTGCTTCCTGAGGATACGTGAGGAAAGGAAATTATTTAATTCTGGCGATCCTTATCAGGATAATGATATAAACTTATCAAATTATTGTATTGTTACCGGTTCTTCGTAAGTGTACAAAGTTTCAATTAAATTTGTCCTTTAAACTGGTGTCAAAATCGAGTCCAAATAGTCGGTTACACAAACAAACAACATACAGGAGCAATAAAAGGTGTAAAAAAAATAAAGAGGAGAAATACGGACCAAATGTGTCATAAGATGAAGTAGCTGTCGCAACAAACTATTGGCATAATTTTGTAGCTGTTTCAAAAACACTGCTGATCGAGTTAGGTGATTTGAAGCATGTGTGTGATTAAATATTTAATTCTACTCAAATCAATTATGTAATAATTTTTCTTTTTTCTGGCTTAAAGAATCCCACAGATAACAACTTCGTGACCAACTGTACGATTAAAAAAATTACCAGATTTATACTTTTGCAATTAAAAATAAATATTATCAATTTTTATAACTTAAGTAATAACTTAAGACTGGCATGATTAGAGAAAGTACTAAATTATACAATATGGAAAAGTAACTTATTTGAAAATATTCTGGGCCATTGAAAGCAAATTTCATACTAAATCTGTCAAACTGTTCTCGATATAGAACAATGTTTAAATGTCGATGTATTTAAACTATTTATTATAATATGCATAATCCGACCTCTTCTATTTAATATTATGTATATTTAATTTATTATGACAGTTTATCAATTGGACTGTTCATAATGATTATTAAATTACTTTTAAACATATTTCGGAAATTACACGAATCAAAGAAGATCATAGCGCTACAAGAGCTTTTATTTAAAGAAAGTTCAATAAACTCAAATAAAGAGATTATAAAGATATAATGTATTACATTAAAACTCTTTCAGCGGCAATCTCCAAGAAGCTGCCACAAATAATAACTGTGATTGTTTGATGCTCTGTACTCGATTTGACGGTAGAATTTTTTCATTCCTTGCTCTATCTATCTAATCTACGATTATTTTCGTAAGTGTTTTGACATTGTTATTTTGACTGAGTCATTCACAAGTTAATTTTCAAAGTGTTATTTCAATTCAAACTTTCACTGTGTTAATTCTCTGCTCGATGCAACATTTTATTTCAATTAAACTTCCTTACAATGGAAATAATTTAGAAAATCTATTTCCTTGATTTAAAAATGTGGATATGTATGTTTGGGGTTAATAATGACGCGGCCACTTAAAAAATGTCATTTGTATGTGTCATAATCTGAAAATTAATGACTGACATTTAATATTACATAACCATTCCTAGGCCGGATTTTTGATCCGCGAGTTAAATCCTAATTGGAAGTTAACCAATAGGTACTATATTTTCATAAAAATCGATTAGATTGTAACCACTGCAACTTCGAATTAACTTATATTTCAAAATTAAAATTGGGACACTTACTTAAAATACCTCTTGATTTGTGTTATATACCAGGAGTAACAGAAATGGTTAGTTAATTTTTCTTTCTATAATTCTCTTTCGTTACTTGTCATTTCCTCTGTAGATCATGAAAAAATGATGTGTGTATTGTGAGGCACAGAAACGATCTGATCTGTGTAGGAACTATTTATGGCTGACCTAGCAATACTCGATATATACAGGATGTTAGGAAAAATATTGGAGACATTTAAATTTGTTGTCAGAAAAACCATTTCTGGAAATAACGTTTTTAGTGCAGCTTGTATATGCTCTACGTCATGTCTAGAATAAGGTGGGAATTATTTTATTAACAATATTGTTTCAGGTAGAAATATTACCATTTACTGATTATAGAAACACGAACTATATTTTGTATAATTAAGAATGCACAAAAATCGAATGTATTATAACACCGAGGGACGAACGTAGATCCGACTTAACATACTAGTATTTCGATACGAAAATTAATCAACTGTAGTCGCCGTCGATAATTTGGATGATAACCCAAATAAAACTAGGCGACCTCGTCCTGCCGTCTAGCGGCTTGTAGTCAGAGCATACGCAGAAGGTATTCAATCTTAGGCGAGGGTTATGTAGGTGATATACCATCTTTTGTAGGGGATGTAAAGCAGTCGATCTATTACATGTTAGGCAAGTAAAAAATCCCTACTCTTCCATAGAGAAAAGGTTCAGCATAATTTCCAAGTTGCGTTTATCTGGTCTCCTGGCGTCGATGATTGGTCCTGGTAGCGAACGAATAATAAAAAAAGTTAAAGCAAAAAGGCTCAAGTGGCAAAGTACATAGAAACTTGTACTCAAGCCAGGTGTACTTAGATTGTATAATCTATCTGCCAGTTCGTTCAATTGGTCAGAAATTGGATTTATGACATATCAAAATAAATCAATGAAGAGTTCGACAGTGTACTTATGGCACAACTTAGTTTTTGTAGCAACGATTCCACTGATTTTATTACTGTAGCAATGTCCAGTGGTATGAGGGTGAAATTTTAACCTTTGATGCCAAGCGCTCGATTTCAGAAACCATGGGCGATCTCGAAAATTTAGTCAAATCACTATCGCAGTCAAAAAAAAATTACATGAAGCTAAGTTCCTTTCAATATGCTACTAGTTTCTTCGAGTAAAATCAAGGGATGGCATGCATGAGTGACTCTTTGTCACCTTTCATTGACAGCGCCTCGTGGGCAGGTGTGAAACAGAAGAAAAAGAGAAACTTGACTATTTTCCTCGGATAGATAACATATTTTTGCAGTATTCTATCGCTGATATAGACAAGTTTTAAAAACACTCCTGGGGACAGCGCGGCATCCACTGAGCTACGTATGTACAGATGATGTACTCAGTATGCCAGCGAAAAAAAGAAGACCAAAGGGAGCAGAACCCAGCCAAGATCAGAAGCGATCTGCCGAGACCTCGACAGCTTAAGCTTTTGCGAGCGAGGTAGGTGTGGGACCAGGCCCAACTCTTGCGAGATTTGGTCCAATTATTGCTCAGTTCTGTCATCCCACACCATCTTCAAAGAAGAGGGTTTTGGCGCGAAGTTTCTAAATTAAATAGTCGTTTCACTTTAGAAAAACTCACATATGAAACTGAAAACATTGAACAATTATGTCGTGGTAAGAAGAGCTTCCGTTTAATTTCTTCTACAGAAGCCGTATTGTCGCTCGCGAAAGATATTGCCTGAACTAGTGTTAAATAACAACCAAGCTCAATTTAAAGCACACTATTAATATAAAATGGCTTTGGTGCCATCGGGATATAATTTATTAGTCGTATGTTAGCTGAAAACATGTGTTACAGACGCTGTAGAGACACTAGTTTCGTCATCAAAGAGTTAACTGGTTCTTCTTCGATTCTGAACTAGTCTCCATGTAACAATGAATATTGGTCTCTAATTTTTTTATTCACATATTTAACGTCTGATCCAAAGGCCCCGACGCCAGGAGACGAGCAACCCCAACATGGAAATCTCTTCTTTGTCGAAGAATAGGTCTCTTTTACTTGTGTAACATCTTATGGACAAGGGACCGTCTGCTTTACATCACCTCCGAAGGATGTCATATCCATTACACAATCCTCGCCTAAGATTGCATAGCTTCTGCGTTTTAAGCTGGGGTATGCAAGCCGCTAGAAGACTGGGGCGAGCCGTGTTCTGTTGGTCGTGTCACAAATAGGTCAAGGCTTAGTTTGTGAATTTGAAGACCTGTGTTTTTATTTCTCCCTTACTGGGTTATTATTACTCTTTAATAAGTTGGGCGCCACGTGACTTATTGCCACGAAAAATACTCTTATTTTTATTTCCTTTTTGATTTAAATTTAAAAAAATATTTATATAAAATTTTTTTTTATTTATTAGGTAAGGTAGCCTGTTTTTATCCTCGATGAATATTTCTGTGTGCCTTTGGCTAGCTAGCAGAGTGAGCAAAACTTCAGCAACCCCTCTTCGGCGGTCCTGGCTTGAGAGACGTATTTCTACCTCAGACTTTGTAGCTGAGGATTTAATCAAGCGGCGTAGGCTTTTGATTTATTTATTAGGGCTAAAAAAAATGCACAGGAGGTCCCTGGCAACTTGGCTTTTTTCTAGTCTGAAAATGACTATGAAATACTGAAAATATTTTTTCAGTCAGCTTTTATGCGAAAATAAAATTGCAAAAATATCTTTTTGGTTCCCTGCAAGTGCTTTTTGAACTTATTTTTTCGCTGAAAGCCAAAAATATTTTGAACAGAGGGTTCCTTACAAAACTGAATTTTACTGACGAGATCAGGTGATTTGTGAGTGTAAAATTTTTTTGACTAAGTCGTTAAGACCAAAAATACAATTGGAGAGGGGGTCTTTTAGATGAACGTAAAATTCACAATCACAAAACACTTTTAAAAATTTCTTGAAAAATTCGAAGTTCAGCAGACTGGACAGCAAGTTGACTTACAACTCAGATACTACTAGTTTGCCTAAAAGGTCGCGCAAGACTTCACAACTTTTCTTAATAATGATCGATTTGTAAAACCAGTCGGATTCGAAAAAAATTTGTTTGAGCAGTGTATTTTTTTATGCTTAATCTGATTTTATTAAAATGAAAATAAATTTGAAAATTTATTTTCAAACAGCTAAGTCGAAAGTTATTAAAAATTTAAATAAAAATGAGTTTTTTCTATGTCTGGTGGACTAACAAAATGTTTTGATGAAATTTATTTTTTGTAAAAATTTTGGCTGTCGATTCTTAAAACTTAAAAATTTCAATAAATCCTAAAACTTTTATGGCAGCCTAGTAAACACCCGGGAAACTTAGAACTAACCAAATTTTGTCAAAGAAATGAATTTTAAGTCGAGTGAAGCTTTGATTTTAAAATAAGTTAAATTTTTTATATAAAATGAGGTTCGAGAATTTTCTTAAAAGCCTAGCCTCGCGAAAAAAATAATTTTGAAAAGAATTCTAAGTCTCGAAGTATGCAAGTCACTTACTTACTTGTCCTCGGAGATCTCAGACGATGATGCACTTTTGCAATAATGTTCAATTTTTCATTAGTAGACCGCCTACGTCCGTAGGAGCCTGCTTGTGGTTTTCCTATTTAAAAAAATAAGAAAAAAGCTTTATTTTTTAATAAAAACACAAGTTTAAAAAAAAAAAAAAATTTAGAAGACTCCTCAAGCCAAAATCCACAAATGATAAAAGCTGTCGAAGAAGTGCTTCTGGTTTTCTGCGGTGGATGTTGCAAAAATATTTTATAGATGGTGGACGTCGTCTTCGTGGCTTGAGCTACCAAAAATAACCCAGCCTGGCGCGTGAAGAAATTTCTTAGTGCCTTAAGACTTCTGGGGCCCCGTGGGGGTTTATTTACCTGATGAAACGGCCAACAAAAGACTGTTCTGAGGGTTATAGATCAGTTGGTGTTTATTAATGGGGTTCACAATCGATTTTAAATTTATTGTTTATCGTTTCCGAAGGGACATCAAGTTTGTTTTAATGCAAAAGTGAAAAATTTTTACTTTTAAAATGATTTTAGTAATACAACGTTCTCGTGTGGCTGCTAGGAGAATACTTTTATTCATTAAAAATGAATATAATATCACAACGTTATGGCGTGGCAGCTAGGAAAATAATTGACCCAACTTGTCTTAAATTTTATATTTATAGGGGTTGTGTCATCATCTATTGCGATGTTAACATGATGTCATGGTTTTACCAACGCGTAAAAATGATAAAAACTACCCCACTGTAAAAGCTCCCGACATGGTGAAAGCTCCGATGCAGTCTGTCTACCTGAATGGTATACACAGTGTACCAAACTCCAATTTTACAAGTTTAAGTCTCGTATAGAAAAATTTGGAGGTTAACCTAGGCACTGTGGAAACAATGATTGTTGCCTGAAATTATTATTATTAATTTGTCTTAAACTATTTTACTTTGATATTAAGTGTTATTTGTTTAATTGATTTTGGTAAAAATTATTTTTTAGGTGTGTGCGACTAGCATCTTTTAAAATTTATATGATACCAATGCAGAAATTCAGCTTTTACTATCTTATGATGGCATTGGCCTATGATAATTATTAACTTCTGTCGACCACTGAAATTAAAATTTTGTAACTATTGTTTATGAGCTTCTCTATGAGTCTTGGTTATTTTGGTGTTGTCCAATGCATTGCGACGCCGGCCGTCGAGCTTATACTGCGGGGCGGTCTTTTTAATGAAAATTAATTTTACTATTTTGGCTTTTAAAAATCGGAGAATTGAGATAAAAAATTGCGGTTTGAAGTTTTGAATATGGTTTTTTATTCTTTACCTAATTTGCTGAAAAAAAAAAATTTGATCTTTTGAACCCGTGTGGTTTCGGTCTTGAGCATTTTTTACATATTTCTAATGGCTGAGGGCCTTCTATGTGAACTGGGTGATTTTTTGGCAATATCATTTTTTTCAAGTGTATTAAATTTTTCTAGAATTTTGGTTCTACAACAGTCTGGCTGCTACCCATCCAACTATTAGCCGCAGTATGCACTGATTTACTTTTCTTACCGTTCTACAAGATGTAAAGTTGGTACCACGTTCGTCCTTCTGTTCTCTGATATACAATTCTAAATACGTATAAATCCATATAAACATCTTAGGCACTATTTTTACTAATATTTGATATAAGTCAAGCAAAACATCGTTCAACTGTTATATGCGCAGTTTTATATATTGAGTTTACATTTTTGTGTCACATTTTTCTGAATTACACGTAATTATAAATCATGAAGTGTTTATCCTGGATATTCAAAAGCTACACTCCATATCTCTAGCTTGAAAACAATGTAACAAAAGTTTCATAGACATGAAGATAAAGTATAGAAGTTTAGATTTATTTATAACTCTGGAACACAAGCCAAAATAGAGGAGAAAAGTTTGTTTTTTATTAGCTAATATGCATATACTACAGAATTTATTAAGCATTTGTTATGAGTTTAATAAAACATGGCATATTACATTTTGGTTAATTAACTATTTTAATAAACAAATATGCTATTTATGTTCATGTTAATTTTAAAGAAAATAATCATATTCATACAAACATTAAATGAAAAAGCACAAAACCATAGAGAAACAGAATGTAGCGTACACACATTATTTTCATTACCACTTATTTAACGTGAGCCTATTTCCAATACCAAGGACAATTATCCATGCCAACTGATAAGCTCATCAATGCCTGCATAAATACTGACACCCCCTAACCAGGAAATTCTACTGAATACGTAGCCAACCGCGTAGACCGTAAAGTTACAACTGTGTTAAGATGTTGGTTAAGGTGGTCTGAAGAAGGTCTTCACGAGTGCTGTTGCGAATTCTGGCGTCCTAGGAGGACTACAGATTGTGAAGAGTGCCATCAGAGAAGACTGGATCTAAGAGAAAGATTTTTCACAACACAAACCATGGGAAATGATTGGATGAAAATTTTAGGTCAAAGCGTATCTATGGCGTCCGTATATCGACGATTAAGACTTTTTGGGCTTCGTTCCTACCAACAATTTTACGCCTACTCCTTAGTCCATTTTAGCATGCCCCAGACTGCTCTAATGAGCTAGTGCATTGATAGTGACGAGTCCCAATTAAGTTTGTGAGCTCGTGATTGACAAAGGAGGGTGCAACGTTTCGGCGAAGAATGCAGGAATTTTCAACTAGTTGCTCTGAACGTCACACTGCTCTTACACGCGGGTGATGGTTTAATAAGTTTCTGCTGTAAGTCTCGTTCAGAGTAATTTGAACGCATCTAGTTAAATAACCAACATATTAGAACCGATTGCAATGCCATATCTTCGGGGGTTGATTATTCCAATTTTTCAGCAAGATAATGTTTGCCCTCATACAGTAAGAGTTACTACACAGTTTTTGGAAAAAGCTAATGTGCATGTGCTTTTATAACCTGCACGTTCACCCGATCTCTCACCGATCGAACATGTCTGGGATAAGATCTATAGAGAACTGGGTAAGTTACCCCACCCTCCAGACAATGTCAATGATCTTCATCTTCGTATATAAGAAGCTGTTGCAATTTTTATTACAATCAGTATATAAATCGTAGAGTTACTACACAGTTTTTGGAAAAAGCTAATGTGCATGTGCTTCTATGACCTGCACGTTCACCCGATCTCTCACCGATCGAACATGTCTGGGATAAGATCTATAGAAAACTGGGTAACTTACCCCACCCTCCAGACAATGTCAATGATCTTCATCTTCGTATATAAGAAGCTGTTGCAATTTTTATTACAATCAGTATATAAATCGTAAATTTTCATATAAGTAATTCATGACACTAGAGTTTACACGATGATGCACGGTATGATATATTTGAAATGCATTTTCAATTAATTTTAAATTGCGAGTGTAAGAACATGATAATTAGATTCATCTGTGAAGTGCATGAGAAAAAATTGAAACGACAAAATGATTGAATATGGAATCAATAAACAATAGGGATCCATATAGGAAAACAAAATATCGATGTTATGTGTCTAATGGAATGAATGAATACGAATTGAATTTAAAATCATTTTGCAAATAATATAAATTTTGTAATAAAAAAATTAATCTTAGTGCCCTTAAAAGTGTTATTATTGGTCTATTAGTACAGGAACCTGTAATCTATCATAGATTACAAATGAGTAAGAATGGACATAGTCTGTTCTTAAACTGTCATGTTTTATATACTTCTTATTTAAATATAACAAAATAGTGGTAGGTGGCATATATATAAAATGGTTAGTTTTGATAGAAAAATACACTTTTAGCTTGTTATCGTTTTCAAAAAGTACACACTACTTATTGCACCGGAACGGTTTTGTATATTCATTTTGGCATTAAATTATGCCAAATAAATTAAAAATAATTTCGCTTATTACCTAGCGCCTTCGCCAATATTAAGGATAAAAACATTAAATATTTATACATGTACGTACGCTATCTCTAATGTTCCTTTTGTCATCTTTGGGTTTACAAAATGAGAGTTTTGACATATAGTATTGTATATTGTAAGCAAGCAATACATATGTCAGCTCATATACGTACGTTAAAATTATTCGGGGATTTGCTATACAAGTTTCACAATGAATTAGTTTTCACATGACAGCAAAACACAGTACACTATACACAAAGCCCGTTTCGATAACTAAGTTGGCATCATCTGAAAACGATTAAAATGCTGAGAACATAGTTTATTGACTGACTAACCTGTCACGATTCGATGAATCGTGACAAACGAACCAGTAGAACAGATTGTTTGAAATGGATAGCTTTTTCTCTTCTCAATTATTGAATAAAAATTTTCTTAAACGAATTTTAAAATCTTTTTACATAAAACTTATTCATCGTGTATGCAGCATACACATATACGTAGCGTCATATGTATATAAAACTCGCATAAACGACAATGAAATTATTAAAAATTGTTCCGTAATTTATCTTATCAAATAATAACTCTATTGATGCTGTTCTTTACTTTCAGTAACACTATTTATTTTCAATTACAATTCAAGCTTATAATATTAAATCGTACATAATTATATGTTGGTAATAGGATAATCAACAGATATTTCTGAATAGAATTCTGCATACTTCTATTCTATAGGCAGATATGTTGTCAGTTGTCGACAGCGGCAACATGATCAATTCCATTATACATTTATTCCCTAACGCAAGCACTATAAAACTGGGCCAAACAAGAGCGTGTCATATAAAGGGGAATGTACTGACCTACATTTTGAGAGATAAGGGTAAAATAACGTGCAAATATTATTTAACTAATTCATATAATTATCTTCCCAAACAAATCTTACATTTCTGGTCTGCTGATGATTGTTGTTATAACAAAGTTCAGATTTTAATACTACTTATTGTTTAGCTCATTCTACTATGAGGTCTATGTTAAACCTACCCCATCTAAAGGCGTATAGTGCTTTAAATACCCAGTATGTAGTTCCTGATGAAGTCCTATCTCTACATAAAAATAACATGTTTTAAATCTGTCTTAATTTTTTTGTTGTATTGAAAATGAGAACAAATTTGCACATATTAATATAAAACTTATTTATTTTAAATAAGTTTATTAGTATATCCTACCTAAAAATATGGTAATTTTTAAAATCTAGGATACCAGTTTTTTTAATAATTATAACTAAAATTTCGGTTACTTCCAACGAATAAATCGTTCAAAATTTGTTTATCAAACACTCAATTAATAATTGTTTCATAAAAAATGAGCAACAAAGTATCTTTGCGATGAGCTCAAACAACATAACATAATTTGCTTGTATGAATTGTCCTGAACACTTATTTTTTTAAATCTGTTTATTATTTGCATCTAAATTAATTGTTTACGTCAACTACTCTGCAAAATTTTTCATTTGAAATTATGTAATTATTTAAAATATATCATTCTTCATGAAAACATATTTTTCAAATTAAAATTCTAATATTTAGTTGATTATTTACGCAATTTTTGTATATTTGATATGGATAAATCTTATTCAGTTGAAATAAAGCTTAATGACATCAGTCAACTTAATGATTATTTTGTAGAATAAATGTCAGTTTTTAATTTTCTGAACAAAATTCGTTATTTCAAGTAAACTAACAGCAAAAAAAATTTTTGGGAATTACAATTTATATTTTTGGATGAATGTGTTATATTCTTAAATTGACATAAAAGCAGAAAATATAAAGTCTTAGATTAAATAAAACGTAATATTATTAACAGCTCCTATTTTAAAAATTGTTTAATTGTTGATAGAGTTAAGCCATTTTGGAATCTGGTCTTTGAATATTTATAAATATACAACTTAAATTATTGATCGATTTAGTCGTTCCTAATAAAACGTCTAAAAAGAATCAACTTAATTAGACTAAAAAAAATCGATATGGTTGATTTAACCAAAACGTATAAAAATAATCTAATTAGTTGAATCGACTAAACCGACTGATTAGAATAAAAAAACAATTGAAACTAACTGAGGCGACAAATCTAAATATTTAATCGATTATCCTTTTTTTGTAAATATATTAGGTGCCTATATTACGAATGATTTTTTAAGTAATACTAAAAAATATTTCATATTCTATATTATATTGAAAAAGCTTACAAAAAATTATAAAAACAATTTATAAAAAATTGATCTAACTAGAAAATATTAACGAATTAATTGAAGAATATAAAATGTAAAAAAAATATTACAGATAGGCACATTTATATGAGCATATTTTATGTATCAGATTTGAGAATAATAAAAATAAAAAATATTTCTGAAATATATTTTTCGTGCTCTCTGTCAAAATCTAAACTAATTTTTAGTTTTAAACAACAATTTAATGACCTGTGTTGAAAATAAGGAATTTTCCAAAGCCAATTTTTAATGACTCACCCAAAAATATATATATATATATATATATATATATATATATATATATATATATATATATATATATATATATATATATATGTATGTATATTATGAAAAACAAAAATTTTAAATTATTGCATATAGCGTTCGGTAGAAAGTGTATTGGATGACATTAGGACCAATGACACAGGTGGGTACGCCTGTCATGTTGTCACCGAGATAGAGGGGATGTCACCAAATCTTGAAGCGCAAGCGCGGGGCGGTCACTGAATGTCACCAGAATACGCCTCTGATACCCACTTCTTGGTGCCCTCTGCTGGCACTGCCTGCAGATTCTGATTCAATATTCTCATCTGTCTACGAAGCTGTGACTTGAAATGGGTGTTGCCAGTTGGACCATAATTCCTTCTTTGCATGATTTTTAGAACTCGTAAAACATTTCAGTGTAATTCAGTAGAAAAACGTGCGGGCATGCAGGAAATTGGAAACAGCAATCAATTGAATTTTATATATTTAATATCTTCTACACATGTCAGAAAAAATTCTGATTATGAAAATCTATTAGTTAGATATTTTTGATTATCGAAAGTAGTACATACTAGTAAAAAGTTAATCTACGTAAAAACTAGTTGTGAAAACTATGTAGATACGGAAAAAGGATATTTAAAATTATTTTATATAGAACATACAAATCGAGACAAAACTCAAATGTATGCCTTTTTTTAATTTTTAAATCGCTAAATGTATAATAGGTAATTTATTTACATAAATACATACAATAAATTATGAAATGACTAATGAAAAATGAAATAAAATGACGTATTACAGTCGAACTTCTATAACTCGAATTTCTCCGTAACCCAAATATGTTTCTATGCCCTTGATATATACTTTGTTTTAGAAGTATTTTCTTTTATACACATTATCCCGAACAGTCTCGGGAGGATTCAGAAGGTTCGAGTTAGAGAAGTTCGACTGGCTAAGAAAATTCATACACTTTTTAAATTTTGGCAAAACACGAAAATTCAATCAAATGTTACTAAAGAAAAAAATTATGCATGTTTTACCAAAAATATGATATATATAGTAGGATTTTCTGTAAAGAACTTTGGCAACGCTGTAACTAAGTTACAGTATCAAGCAATCGCATTCAGCAGTATGTGGCCTGTATGACCTTTCTCTTTGTTTCATCAGGTAGGAGGAACTGAGAACTGTAGAAATTGTTTTGTAAACGCGTTTTAATTTTTCTTAAATACGTAAATCGGGTGTACGTAAATAGTAAAACTATATACAATGGTATTAAAATTGAGAAAATTATTAAAAATTGGAATATTTTCACTACCTACCTAATAATCAAGAAACTAGCATTTTCTGTTTCTCATTTTTTTCATTGTAGAATAAAAAATAAACGTATTTTATTTTTTATTTATCTACCATCCAAACCAACACAACATGGACTGGAATTTAGTTTAAAATTGACCCAATACATGTCAGATCTTTCAAATTACATCTAAATGGCGCTACTTTCATACAACTAACAGAATGGCCTATTCAAAATTATAGCAAAATACCTACTATATGGCTTTGTTATGTATTCAGAGCAATAATAGTCGCACTCGGCTAGTATCATCAAAGACCGTCATCGAAGTAAAAATTATTGGCGCTTAGGTGTCCAATATCCAAACCACTAGAGATGTGCAAAGTAGCTATTTAATGATGAAACTCATTGACCCTGATTCTCATTGAAGAGTTGACTCAGTGAGCTGAGTCAAAAAGATGACCGATTTTAGAATTCACTGCAGAAGTCGTAAAGAAATATGATGCCAGCCAACACCACTTTGATGTTGGGCCAGCGGAGCTGCTCGCCTCACGCGTTAAAAAAAGCCCGCCGACTTCGACGTCAATGAACACAAGATCCATTACATTGCAAAACAAAAATTTGTGATCGAATACCAAATTTAGTCCGTTGACTGCCGAGTGAAATCGACTTGTTCAACTCTCTACGTTCCAAGATACGATCAAAAAGTAAAACTGGGAAAACTGAGTCGACTCTTCGAGTTAACACACTCGCAAGTTACTCCCCTCTACAAATCAGCGACAGTAAATACATTAGGTGGTAAAGACGTATCGGAACACCAAGGCAAAAGAGCGCCAGAAGAGGTGAACCAGCTCGCAGGGTCCATCAAGCCAGGACCAAGGGCGGCCTGTCAAAATCGTACTCTTTACGAGGTTCAGCATGGGTCTACAGAGATGCGTCAGCAGCAAACACCAATAATTCTGCTAGGCTCCTGTCATACAATACCGTCTTGAAAGTAAAAAATATTGGCACTTAGTTGTGTTATAATGTATTGATGATTTATAATTTACATATTGCAGTTTTGCCTACTGGATATGGTTAGTTAATAAGACAAAATGAACAATTTTGTTATTACATGTTTCCATTGAGAGTTTTGATTTTGATGGCATTTTGTGCTACTAACTAGCAAAAAAATATAACAAACTTACTTTTTGTGGATTAATTTGTTTTTCTTATTTTCTCGTTCATCGGCTAGGTGATATAAGGGACAGTGGCGCATGCAAACATCCAGATTGTCCGGGTTCAAAACCGGGCTGGACCAAATCAAAGAGGTATAGCCAATAGGCGAACCTATTATTGTCACTAGTTTTCTAAAGGGTTGTAAAAGTGCATGTTACGTGTATCTGCGATGTGAGCACATTAAAGATCTGTACCCCACGATAAAGTGGGGGTCGTCAAAATTTCTAGGTTAGGCGTGCTTTGGACAAACATTACTGAACTTATCACCTGGCGTCGGTGATTGGTCTCAGTGGTGGAAATAAACTGACATTAAATAAATGTTTAACAAAAAATTTTTAGTAACGAATAACTTTTTCACAAAATATTTTTAATATTTATTTGTTGTAGTTTAATCAGAGTTTAGTTAATATATTAGTGTGTTTACACTTAATATTAGACAATATTGATATTTTAATACTAAACAAATTTTGTTTTTATTCTAAGTGTATACACACACAAACAGCTTTTCCTAGTATTTCGTTAATATTTTGCACCTCAAGAAGACATGTCTAAAGAAAGTTAGCTAATAAAGAAGTGGAAGCAAAGTATTATACGTTATCGTCCATCCCCGGGAGAATATGAATCAAGAATATCAAGATACAAAGAAAATAACAAATTCTTGTTCCAGTTACTTTTAATACAAGCGGATGAAACGAGAAATCGATATCAGCAAGACTATACCGGATCTCACTACTCCATAAATATTACATCATCATATTTTCAAAATTAAGAGGATATTTTTGGAAAAATATACAAATTAATAAAATATTAGACAATTGTAGGTATTTATACAAGAAAAAACTAAATTATCTTAATAATATCTACATAAACCTATACACAACGGTGGATTAAAACGTTTATAGATAATTACCTACAATTTTTTCAATTTTTATGAAAATTGCAGTAGCAAACTATTATTAAATAAATAAGTTCCAAGGAACCCATATCTTTACAAATAATCTCAAACCGAAATAGGTTGTTAAAAGGAAATTTACTTTTTTTGATATTTTAAATACTCTTTACTAATAATAATAATTGTTAAGCATTCTTCATATTTCTAATGCTTATTTTAATAAAACTTGAATGTAAACTAATTTTGGCAAGGGTCCTAACTACAAATCGCTATATAAAACAAAAAATGTGGATAAGAAATAATATAGAGCAAATATATGGTCTAAACTCGACTTGGCAATTTCGGAATATATTCATAAAGAACGAAAGAAGGCGGAGTCAAGCAGAATTGTCACTGCAAGAACGATTGTCACTTGTCCCAATGGTGGCGCATGCGTGCCGGCAATGGGACCATAGGCCGTCGCGACGTTGTGACACGCCCGGCGTCCAGACGACCCTTGACCTCTCAGTGTCCTGTGTCAGCCACGAACGGTCACACGTAGTATGCAAGACTTGATGTTCAATCGGCGCCCCTATCGGAAAATGCTTGAAGCACCAGCATGTACGCTTTCGCAGCTTTCGCCGCTAGTTTAAATGGTAAGTTTCTCAGACTCCACAAAATCCATTTCTCAAGTTTTCGTTTTACCTTTTTAAGATATAATTAATTATTAAGTTTACGTCATCTAAGTTGCTTACAGGGTGGAAGGAATTGAACGTGTTTAAACCAACTAAGTCAACTTGTAAAAAATTTAAGAAGTTATGACAAATATTCTAAGGCAAAGAATGTATATACTTAATTCAGTAGGTTTAAATTAACATTAAAAAAAAGCAGGTCACAGGTCACGTCAACTTAGGTATTCCTGTTTGTTTGGGTGCATTTTCATTTGCTAATTTTCAAATATTCATAAAATTTTTATTAAATTATTAAAACTGGTTAAACAGGGGCCTTTTTTACAGGTGGGTACCTGCTAGTAAAAATATTTAATGTCTAACATGTCATTTTATGGAATCTAAGATTGCAATCTTAAATGGTCTATAAGTTTCCGACAAGACTGTCATATACATAAATACAATAGAAAAATGGTGATAATATAAATTAAATCATGACCTTAATAGAGCACATACAGAATTATTTTCTCGGTGACCCATAATATTATCATGTGTTTACAGTGTCAATCAAGCATATAAACTGATAGCAGTATTTCGATGAATTTGTTTAAAAAAATATGAAATCACACAAAAACAGAAAAATAGTCCTTATAATCTAGGAATTTTATCAAACGTGTAGAAATTTTTATTTTATGCTGTATACAAATGTAGACTTGATAATAATTTACTTTGTTTCTTTGATTAATGGCTTTAAGACATGCAAATTGTATTTAACCTAACTAAAGAAAACATAGGATAATAATACCCAATCACTATTAATTCGTAAGTCAATTTTTGATGGAAATATGGTTCCGATGATTTCTTCATCACACTTGATGAATAATTAACAAAATTTAAAAATACGTGTATTTTGAATTAATATAGGTACCTAGGTATATATTTTATACGAATTCCTAAATTTTAACAGTATTCTTATTAGTCATTACAAGTAATGTATAATGCTATGGCTTAAAATTCCAAAACTATAGAATTTCTGCTGTTTCCACCTTTTACGATTCAGATTTCAAATTTCATTAAAAAATATAGATTTTTAATAAAGTTACAGCTTTTCAAAATTTGCACATTCAAAACTTAATCGGAAATAAAATTTTAAAAATTGAAAATCTCTTCATGAAATTTGAAACACATCGATAAATATTCGTCTTGATTATAAAAAAATTGTTGACAAACATTTTTTAGACTGTCCTAAGAAAAACTTGGGAGGGCGATCATTTTTTGCAACTTTCTTTTTTCGTAAGTTTCAATCGCAATTTTTTTTCTGCCAGACTTTAATTTAGTTTTGACAGTTATGCCATAAAGCACCGTTTGGGTCCCATACGCCTATACTAAGGTATACAACATAACCCAAATTTCACCAGCCACTGCTGGGTTAGAATAGTTAATAATACCTATATTGTCATAATCCAAACAATATACAAATACATTATTTTAGCAAAACTTAGTTATTTTATTACCATACAATAATGAAATTATATTTTTAGGCAATTCAGTTATTTTTCGTATTAGTTATTTTATTTAATTAGTCATAGTTCGTTATAAAAAAATTCGAAACTATAATTCTTAAGATTCTCTTGGCCCCGTCCATTTTTAGTGGAGTGACTTTGAACATAATTTACTATGTGACTTAAGATAGATACAGGTGTAATTGTTCAACAATATTTAAATAATTTAGATATTGTTGCTACATTAAATGAAACAAGGAAATTAATCATTCTGATAATACTTCTGTTGGTATTGTTAAAGTACCTTATAGATTCATTGGATTAGGATACACATAGCACGTAAAAAATATTCGATATATATGCGGCCATTTTAGTGATGTCTCAACTCTCTTATTTCAAATAGAACGCCTTATATATTTTCACGGATTTAGATAGAAATTGTCTACATAGTATCAGCATTGTAGGGTTAAGAGGTAACATCTATATTCGCTACTATATAACTAAATCGATTATAAAAAGTTTCGAGGTAGTTCATCAAAACATTCCCATTTATCAGCTGAATTTCGTGCTGGATTTTCGCTCTATGTTATCTAAATTATCGGGTTTGTTTCTGTATATTACTCTTCAAATGACCTCAGAAAATAAAAATCCAGAGAGACCATATCTTGAGATCAGGGTGGTCATTTAATGGCATCCCTTCTTTCAATATATTTTTGTGGAAATATTTGATTTAAATATTCCCAAATACAATGTCTGAAATGCAATGATGTTCCGGCTTGTTGTAGCCAAATGTCATTGAGCAGTTGATTAGTATCTGAATAAGAAAAAAGAATATGATGTATTATGTAGTATTAATTGTTTTAACTTACTGGGATGAGGAGCAATGTCGGTTATAATTTCATCCTTTAGAAGGAATAAGTATGTTGCAACTGTCAAATTTTCTTCCAAAAAAAGTGCCAATAATTCCAGCCCGCTGGTATAAAGTGAGTATGGGATTTTCCTATCTAGTGAGGACTTTCACGTACCCAATACCTACGGCTATTTCTGTTTATTCACCATACAGGTAACACGTAGCTAGAAGACTACCCAAGCAGCAATTTTGCAACTGCAAAGGAATTAACGTTGTATTGAGTGTAAAAAATCGCCATTATGTCACCCACAATCTCTGGCTGATCAGACGACATCTCTTATCAGTTGTTTGCGTCTAAAGTAAAATAGACAAGTTTTAACAACGTCTGGCCGCCTTCAGCATATGACGTTGGTGTAGGTTTTGGATTTATTAGTGATGTTGCGGAAACGTCATCATAAAACTGAATTATTAACGTATAGGTTAGAATAATTCTTTAACGTTTTGCGGATGACGCATTGTGGTGTAATACGTGTATGATAGAAAAGGTAGAAGAAGAGGAAGAACTAAAATAAACAACATAACCTATGAATTTTTGTTGTGTTATTCTATTATTCTCCTGATCTTCTTTGTAGAGTTTTCTTCTCAGCATCAAATATTTAACTACTTTTTATAACGAAGTAGTCGAATAAGTTGCATATTTTGGGAGGATTCATACATAAATACGGCCGAGATTGCTTTACACAACTCTGTCATTTTTTTTAAGACTAGCTCGAGGACGAACATACATACTTGGTTCAGCCATTATGATGTTGACAAATAAAATGAAAAAAAAGCGAATTTGTGATTTTGATCAATCTAATTATGCTACTTTAAGTTTAAAATTATTAAGTATCATTACATTTTGTGTTGAGAGTTAAATCAATCAAATTTGTGTATCCAAGAAAAAAATCACTTTTCTTTTAAAAAAAAACTCATCAGTTTGGGGACGGGCTGGATTTTTTTGGTCTACAATGTCCATGTTTTCCCACGAGCTGGACCGCGTTGAAACATTTTGGAACTACCGAGCTCTTAAGATCTACTGAAAATTTTACAATAAACATAGAAGGTGAAGCTCTACTTTCCATCTTTCAAGTTAAGGTGGGAACAGCTGTGATGTTGATTTTAGTAAACACAAGTGGTCCAAAAGCATAACAGTAATGTTTCATGTGGCAGCTTGTACTAATTTGACTTCGTATGGTTGAAACTTTTCCTTCTTAAAAATTCGTGCTATAGAATTAGAGATACTTCATTATCAATAGATAACTGACTTTATATAGTCTTAAATAAGGATCCTATTCAATACTTAATGGCACATTAAGAGCTGCTTCTTCAGATATTGCTGATATCGAACGATCAGATTTCAGAGTATCTCTAACATCATTAAAAATTCAATTCTTTCTTCTTGGTTTAAGTGTACAATTATGACACTAAATCAAAATCGATCAACATCAACTGACTGATAATTTATTATAATTTTCATGGAAACAATCCTTTATATGTAAAAACTCACAAATCCAATACAATCAAAGCAAAAAAAAAAAACAAAAAAGTCTCTCGACAACGAAAATGTCTTTTTCCACATTACTGGCTATGGTTGTATACCAATATATATTGTTGTAGATATTGTGGTTTATAATAAGCCCCGTCCCATACACACTTGAATCTATGAAATTTAATATAAATACTAAAATTGTAAACATTATGATTTGTTTCCGTTTTGTCAGTTTTATCTACATTCTATGCATGTGTTTTCAACTGGTATCTGATTTATTATCCCTCGTTCAACTTATGCAAGATTGATTCAATTATCCATATTCCTGTTTTATCTCAGTAAAATAAATAATCCAGTTGTTAGTATAATGTGATTTTAATAGAGTAAAATATATGTATACAAAGTATTTAGCAGCTAAATGTTTAGCCTAAAGGCAGATAACTTGAAAATCGATTATGTTCACTGGATTATAATCGACCTGTAATCAAATTTGAGTGAGCTAAAGCCTACGTACGTACTTGTACGGGAATGATCTATTGACATATAATTGTTATATAAACACGTATACACACAAATACATAAAACGGCAAGCAAACTATACACAGTACGTCAAAATTACTAGCCAATTTTATAGATAAAATTGTTGATATATTTTAAATACTTGTGCAAGAAATTATTCTAAACTGCCCCTATCGAAACTAAATAGAACCATTATTTATTTCAATCAGAATTAGGCTATTAATTTTACTCTCTTCCTCTCTCTCTTTAAAACTTTAAAACCGGTAAATTTACGAAAAATTTACTAAATACCACCTATCTTTAATTTTTTAATGTGACACATATAACAATATTCGATATCTAGAACAAATCGTTTGAACCACTTTGTGATATCTTTGATGGTTCTAAAATAAAACCAGATTGAACATGTTCTATAATATCGGAATGATTTTGTCTGGTAAGCCAAATTTCGTTGAACAATTACAAGAACTACAGATGTCTTTTTAAAAGGACAGGAAGATCAATAGCTGGGCTAGTAGTAGTAGTAGTGATTGGAGAAGGCTGGCGCCTGGCAAGTAGTCGAGTCATTTTTACCGACCCTTAAGGTCCCTTCAACCATTTACTCTACTTATTCCGTCTTCAAACCGTCTCCACTTTTCGATGAAAGTCAGGATATTGTTCCATCAGAGGGAACTTATCTCCTTTCTTAGAAGCGCCTCGACGCAGAAGATTTCCACCTCAGTTGCCCAAACGCCTCACACTGCACTAGGAGATGGTGGGACGTTTCTCCATCCCTCCCGCATCTTGGGCGGATAGGATCTCCCTCAGCTCCGATAATTGATTTAGATTTCCGGCTCCGACCGAGTAAACAAACCGCCCCTGATTTAGTTAGTCTGCATTCTCTGCTTGATCTGCAATGCTCCTTTAATGTCCAATATTGAATGCCGTAGTGACATCTTCCTGTGATACTCAAAATGTGTTCAAGTCCGACGCAGGGATTTTCGGCCCCGTGTCTAACCAATTCATCTGCCTTTTGTTCCCTGGAACCTCTGTATGTCCTGAAATTCACAATAGCCTTATCGCTTTATGCATAGCAATGGCCTCTTCATGAGCGTGTTCGCACCCCTGAATAAAGTCTGACCTCTTCCTAGCAGAACAGACCACTTTCAAAGCCGCCTGGCTGTCGGAGCATATTTATATTATTTGCTCCGTCAGCCACATGAAAGCAGTCTGTATAGTATACCAGAAAGTTTGGGGGGGAAAGCTATTTTCTTTTCATTCCACTCTTATCTGTTCGGATGAGGGAGAGTATACTTTCTCTCTCAGCTCAGCTGGTATTTTGCTTCCATTACCTGGAAGATGAAGATGGAAATTTCTCTCTCCGCCGCGCCGGTTCAGCGAATGGGTTAAATAAGTCTCTAATATTATCCATTTACGCTAATTTAAATCAGTGTTATTGAGACCGTTCTTCAAACTACTGATTACAAAACATTTATCATTTTATGTTAGTGTATTACATTGGTCGTAGAGGCTAGGTCCACAGTAGAAGAAATGGACTAATGAACACTTCCGAAGATCTGCTAATCCAGCTAACTAAAATTACAAATCGGAGTAGTTATTGTTAATAGAAGTGAAGAAATAACTGCCTTATTCAAAAATATTAAATATATTTGTAACATATCTTCATTTTGTAAAACACCAACATGCAAGTTAACTACACTAATAGCCAAATGAATCTAATTGCAACTGTGGCTAATTTTTGTGTTTAATAACGTTGCTCGGTCAACGTTACACAAGAGTAGCAAATCAGAACAGATAAGAACAAGCAAACGAACCATAATAAAACTGGAGTTTTTAAAATTGCCAAAATGCCGCTAGGTTGTTCTAAAAGTTTTCATTTTGTCTCTTTTCTTAAAGTATCCAATTTTGTTATATATTTTTGCCAATTAAATTACTTTGAGAGGGATCCAATTATTGGTACGAGAGGAAATGGCTTTGTCATGAAAGAACTGTGTCGTATGACTGAAGTGCGCCATGTTTAAAAAGTAAAGTAGACAATATCAAAAAGATCTATACCTAATATAGAAACAAGACAAAATATTTTCTGAGATTGTCAACTTTTTGGCACCTAGTAAGCAATTCTCTTAACAAACGAAATTTGGTGTTAAGAATATTTTCAATGCTTGTCGGTATTCTCGATATTGGAGGAAGGATGCATGATTTTATTAGAATTCGTCAAGAAATTCAGATATCTCCCTTCTCTGCGATTCAATTCAACAAACAGTTGAAAATTGAAGTGTTCTCATTTACCACTAAAAGTGTTTAAAATATGGTGTAAAAATGCAAGTCCTGTAGTATAAAATCAACCACCATCCAATATGCACCATTCATTTATTAAGTAAATATTACCATTCTTTTGAACTGAAAATAGATTTTCTTACATTAAATACCATACAATGTGATTTTAGTTTTCTACAAACATTTGAAGGAGGGGATAATAGTAGTAGTAGTGCTTGAGAGAGGTTAGCATCAGGCAGATCGTCCACAAACGGGCCCTTTTTACCGACGCCCCTCAACCATTTACTTCACTTACTTCCTCTTCAAACCTCCTTGACCATCTGATGAAGGTCAGCATGTCGTTCCTTTCTTCGTTCTCCCACCACATCTAGGGCAGGTAGGATCCTTCTTAAGACCAACATTGTTGTGTGTTGTTTTCCAAGTTTGTAGTGACCTATCAAAACCCCGGTTAGAGTTATTTGGCTCTACTCCAACCAACTAACCAGACCGACTGTAATTTATTCAGCCCTAATATAAAGTCCCGAGCCTGTCTTCAGTCTCTGCTTACACTCCAATACACCTTTACTATCTCGTAAACCTACACATCGAGATCCGTAGTGACGTGTCTCCTTGTGAAATCCACAATAGGTTCAGGTGCGAGACAGGGTTCTTCGGTTCTAAGTCTGCCTTCTAATACCCTGGAGCCCCAGTATGTCCAAAAACCCACACAATTTTTATCTCTTTCTTGTCTCTTCCAAATAGCCTCCGCACGTCTGAACTAGAGGTAACCTTGTTCTATGAGTGCAGATATTGCTTTTAGAGCTGCTTGACTGTCGGAACATACGTATATTATTTGCTTCGTGCCATTTCTTAATTGCTCCTTACATGCCACTGCTAGAATGGCAAAGGCCTCTATCTGAAAGACCGTAGTGTACGATTTTAGAGCATAGAGAACGTAATGAGGCAGTCAATATCACGCATTATCTGAAAATGTGCCTTGACTTAGTGGATTGTGTAGAAAGGTTATATATTATCTATGGTGGTGGTTTGTGTCATGAAATGCAGCCATACAACACAATTTATAAAAAAATGAAAATCACGTTTGAATTAATATTCTATTAAGAAACTAAGTCATTGAAGTTTCATTATGTGTTCTATAGCTTCTTAGCTCAAGTCACGAGCGCATATTGCACTCCATATACTGTACAATTGAAAAGCTCCCGCACAAAACTTAATAAGTCCACCCCAATGCGAAACTGAGTTAATACATCTGTTTGACTTGAAATGCAAAATCAAACAAGTGTACAGCGTTTTCAGGGTAAAGTTCTACAAATATCTTTAAAAGGGCTATATGAAAACCAATTAATCAAGCGGAACTTCAATATTATTAAAATATTTTAAATTGTCATTTTATAACAAAGCTGAACAAGTCCAATGTAACTATGTAGTAATAATTCTACGCAGAACAAAAGTGAGCAAGTCCTCGCCATATGCAGTTTTGGCGTCTGTCAATTTTTTTCAACTTCTGCCATCACCAGACAATATGCAAAGTATACGTATTATTGCATGTTTCTAACTTCAGAATAGTCGTAATTGGTGCATCTCAGATTTCAAATGGCAGCACAGAAACACAGAAAACACAAGTAATCACTATTGTTAATTAAATTTTCTCAAATTCGAAGATTTTAGTCGGCTGTTATTTCAGTCTTGTATTTTTGTCTGTTTTTTATATCATGGAAAGCGAAGGATACTTTGTTTCAATAGTATCGGTTCACGAAATACTTAACATGTTTTAAACAAAAGTGAACAAGTCCCTGTATTAATTAATGCAAACCTAAACAAGTTCACCCTTCTTTATCAGAACTAAACAAGTCCTGATATTTTTTTAATAATTTGAAAATGTATCATTGTTTTTTGTTAATATTGAGCTAACGTAGTCGTAAAAATGTTACAAGCTGTTTACCCAAAAACACTTTCTTTTTAGAACACATGGAATTGTCTCAGTAAGAGACTGTTATATTTTGGAGAATTATATATCTCGATCATGTTTTGATTAGATTAATTGAAGAGCGCCCGCCTCTTCAATTAATCTAATCATTTAAAAAATGACATATACCTTTAACAAAATACATGTTATTTTTAGAATGTTTGCGTTTCACATTTTTAATAATTAGGGTGTACAAATTAATTCAAAATAACGTATTAAGTTACAATTCAATGGTGTAAACATTTTACATATAAATATGGTAACATTTTCCCAATATAAATAAAATAGGTACTGACATGAAAAGTTGCCTATTACAAATTTAAAAAATTATTTTTAACAAGATATTAATTTTCTGTTTTGTACAGTGAGAAAAAAATCATCATAAATCTGAATATTATTTTTTTATTGATGTAAAATGTTTGATCTAAAAATTTGAAATGAGCATAGAAGCAACTGTAGTGTCAGGTATCTTTTAGTACTTAATTCTCACTTCATTCTTTACAGCGACAAGGAGAACGAGACGACCGTAGTGAGCCTGTAAACACACGCATCGACATTCCCTAGTGACAAAATTTGTAAGCTATGTCTCGCAGATACATCAAAGAGCCCGGTGTTACCTGTGATCTGTAATTTGATCAAATTTACGTATAAAAATCTATTCAACAATTTAAGTGGTAATTAAGATATTAAGCATATTTAAAAATATCGTTGTTAACCGAGCATCTTCGGTTGTATTCGAATTAAACGGAGGGGGAGCATCTACAATGTTTAGTACTCCGGATTACCACTGAGCTGGCTCGAACAACTCGGAACCTAAAGCTAGTCCACGAATCAATCAAAGCGAAAAGCATGTGTTCGGGTTAAAATAACACTATTATGCACATTATTGCCACATTTTTCCAAGCCAGAAACCTTGACTTAATATAATTATATATTTTGTGTAAACTTTCGCGCCAATTTTGTGAATAATGAGTGTATCTTTCTCGGATGGTTTCACAGTGACTGTATAAACATAATTTTTATTTCGGAGACGATACTTGGATGTAGTTACCGAATTTCTTTTCTTTAGTATAGGTACGCCTCATTTAAATGTAAGTCTAAAAATAACCTGCATCTTTGCTACTTAACAAAATGATTTTTAAAGCCGGTACGTAGAATACGAATATTTTTTCACAAAACAAAATAATCAATTGCTTAGTATATTGACCAATAAATTGGAATTGTGCTTGGTAATTTGAAATCAACAGGTTGATTTGATTGGAAAAAAATATTTCCCATTTTCATTATAAATATGTCTATTTATAAGGTTATTATGATAACAATAGGTAGAGTTATTGAAATAAGGTGCCTATTTAGGTGAACTAAATTGATTTATTTTCTACACGTATCTATCGTTCAAAAATATTTTAAAATGGAACATTATTAGAATTGTCAAGTACACTCTTTTATTTATAGATGGCACGAGAAGTAACTTAATTATAGTCCCCGCCAAAACAAATTTTTCGTAAAAATTCATAGAAAAAGTTTTTAATACTAGGGTTTCAAAAATACATGTTTAGTACAACACAAATTTTTTTAAACTAAATTATACGTTTCCAAATTATCTATTGCATTTCCAGCTTTTCCTAAATAAGGTCAAATATATGTACAAGATTGATCTGGTATGGCATTTACTTTATTTCGGTATATGTATATGAAAGTAGAATATGTTCTGACAATTTTTTCTTGAAAAAAAGCTGATTATAATGCCTTTTTACTTTTTCGTACATAATATGAAAATTTGCAGTATATGAATAATATGAAAAGAAAAATAATTTTCTAATTATAGATATATGAATAATTTTTGTTAAAATGATTCAATAATTACTAGAAGTATGGGACGTTCGTACCGATGTGACATCAAATTCAAATAAATTGCATATTTTTTTTGTTCTCATAGTAGTTTTCAAACCCCTTTAAAAACTAAATATTTTGCCAGTGATTAAAAAATGCGTGCATTGTTTTGGCAGACCATCTTCCTATTAGATTCCTACCAAAGACAGTATCCGAAATATTTTTGGACGTTTCGTCAAGCAATATCTAACTTTAGATTTACCAAGTTTCAGTGGCCTTCGTTAAAAAATGTATTTTCTACATAATAATAATATTTAAAAAAAATCGAGGATTCTTTTGAAATATTCTGTAAAAGAGACATAATTAGAATCGTTGAAATTTGGTGCTGTTCTATTTAAACGTTATCTTGACAAAATGTCCAAAAAAGTATTTTCTATATTGCATTTAGGACCAAATTATTATGTATATGGCTCTACAATAAATTACCTTCCAAACGCCGGTATTTGTTCTTAGGCCCATATTTTAATATATATATTATATATATATATATATATATATATATATATATATATATATATATATATATATATATATATATATATATATATATATATATATATATGTATATATATGCTGAAAGTAATTATTTTTTATAAAAATTATATTTTATCACCAAACTTAAAATATAAATTATAATTTTATAAATTAAAATATGTAATTCTTAGGTCTGAGTGAATTATGAAAAATCAAATAACTTATATTACCCTCTCTGGCAATGTGTATATGAATTTATATAATTTGGCATGCTATATATTAAATTATTAATAGAATTTTGAAGTATTATATCCCACTCTTCTTAGGCAGCTATTTTTAATTCAGTTAATGATATGGTGTTGGGCTCCTTCTGTATGCGCCATTTAAACATACCTCCGACATTTTCAATGGGGTTCACATCTGGGGAGTTGCTTGGCCATTGCAATTGGTTAATATCCTCCTCTTCTAGATATCGATGTGAAGGTGTATTGTCTCTACATAATAAGCTGCCCCTCTAAGAAGTACCTAAGACTGCATAATATCCTGAATATCCCCAATATCTCATTAAGAGGTGCTTCAATGCCTATTATATGCCGCTTTCACAGCACAGCTGCAGCTGGTCTACATTTTCGGTGATTTCATGACATTTGACAAAAAGCTGTATAGCAAGAACAGTTATTAATATCTCATCAGATTTACAAATACTTTAATTAATTGTAATTAATGCTGACTTGTTACAAATATAAAAATACAGAGATTACATTTAGCAAAATTTTATACTATTAACAATGTGTGTAAAAAGTATGTAATACATAATTTATGTACCCAAAACAGGGAGGCTAATTTATGCATCGGATTACCATGCGTTGGTTTTTAGTGCTCACATATGCTGATAAGCATAACTTTAATATCACAAAAGAAGTTACCATCGCGAGATAAATTTACAATGTAGGAGTGAATGAAAACGATGAAAAGGTAGTGAAAACACAGTTGGATGTTGCTGAGGAGGCTTTTTAATAGTGTAAGGAGACTAGAGATAAAGTAATCAACTGACGCGAAGGAATATACAGAAACAAAAAAATTGAAGGTTTTTGATTCGATTATGCTAAGCTGCCATATATACATACATACATACATATATGTATATATATATATATATATATATATATATATATATATATATATATATATATATATATATATATATATATATATATATATATATATATATATATATATATATATATATATATATATATATATATATATATATATATATATATATATATATATATATATATATATATATATATATATATATATATATATATATATATATATATATATATATATATATATATATATATATATATATATATATATATATATATATATATATATATATATATATATATATTTGGCAATGGCAATTTATATAAATTGACAATTTTTTTTACGAATCTGATGGGTCTTCCAGATTAGTATTAATTAGTACGGTTGGAAAAACTGTTGTAAAAGCTGTGAATAATATTGCAAAGTCATTCTCTATTAGACGAAGTCATAATCGGACAAGGTTTGTTCCTAACCACTGAAAAAAAATAAAAATTCGACCTGACATCAGTTTAATAACATAACTGTATCTGAAAATTGAGTATTATTTTTATACTTTTATGGTCATGCTTATTGAAATGATTTAATAAGTATGTTTTCAGAACACCCGAATCCATTAATTATTTTGATTACTTAGCTCCATCGACAGTTCTATTATAATTAATGTGGTAAATATACTACATCTTAGGAAAAATGCAACAACTAGTACTAGTTAACATTTTAAAAATGAATTGCATAATTTTAAACCTTTCATCCAATCGAAGAAGACACGAAGACAAATTGGCTTCAGAATCCGCAACAAATAATGTAACACAACATTTTTTAGTGTAATTCAGTTTAATTATTATACTGTATTCCGTGGGTAACCACACTGTGACTGTTTCTAGTAAGGAAATTGCTGAAAATTGCGTATTTCTGGAAAAGAATTTGTCCCTCAACTAAGACGACCATCATTTGTACTTTTTAAACATCTCTCCAACATTTGTACTAGAGGGCATAACATCTCTAAAACTCTTAGGTTAAAAAATAACAACGTCTGGGATGGTAAAGTATCTTGAAATCATGACTGACTCCAAACTTACTTGGAGCCAGCACATTGATAAAATAAAACGGAAATCGAAAATTACCGTAACAGTAATTTGACGAATCTGTGGCAAAACCTGGGGATTCAAGCCTGGTATAGTGCATTGGCTCTATACCCCCACTGCAGCAATAAGAGCCCTGTTAAACTCCCCTGCACTACATATAATAATACAAGGGGAGTCGAGGTTGGAACTTCTCACGCTGCAAAATTCTGGTGAGCTGATGCATCATAAGTTCAAGTTATGAGAGAATTAAAGAGACTGGCAGATCCCATCCTTAAGATGTTGTCAAACCAGATGGCTCCCAAATACTCCTTCCACAATCCTTTAGAGGTGATCATACCAGATCGGGAGCTATGGAAGTGTGGTACACCAGACTTCCTTAACTGAGAACTGATTTGGTATACAGACTGGTCCAGGACTGAAACAGGAACAGAGTCTGGTATACATAGTGAAAACCTAAGGGCAAGCCTTAGCTACGCACTTGGGAATCACAGTACAGTATTCCAGGCCGAAATATATGCAATTCTACAATAAAACAACATGGCAGAGACGAATCTGGAATTTGCTTGTTGGGTCATGGTTGAGGACTCAACAGAAGAAGCAGGGACAAATACATTTTTCGCCATTGATATTTTTGGTAACTTGGGCTGTATAATACGTTCTTGTACTATGTCAGGTTGCTATATAGGTTTACGTTATGAAGGGGTAGAAATAAACAACGCAAATTCGCATAATGCAAGAGGTACCGAAATACTCATATAAAACACGGATTGATATTTTGGAATGAAAGAATGTCTTCCGATATGTCGAATATTACGTGTAGGATATGATATCGAAACATTTAACCTATTCCTCAAACAAAGTATCTTCAGATACATGTTTCACTTGGAATGAGATATGTCCAGAGAACATAAGTGATTGATCTGATTATACTTAGGTATATTGAAGTTAGGTGTAACACCAAAAATATTATGGTCAAATATTTTTGTCTCGTTTATTTGCCTTCATGAAAGCTGCATATATAAGTAAAACATCAGTACTGCTGGGCATTGTATTTCCTTTGAGATGTAGTGATAATTTTTTTTGTTAAAACTTATTAAAAATCATATAGCTCTCAAGAACGAACATATTATGAACATTGTAGAAGAAATAATAAATTGTTCAAATTAAATTCCTAAAAAAGCGCATCTAGTTAAATAACTAAAATACTAATATGTTGGATATAGGTTTACAAAGACTGCAAGCAAATTCATTTATATCGCGGTAGTTGCCGCTAACAAGTGTCCTGGAATCGTTTCTTTAACGATGGAAGTGAACTCGATTTAGACATTCCAGAAATGACTATATTGATTTTAAAATTTTCTTATGAAGATGCATTAGTTATTTATATTTGATTCTTGATTAAATTTGTTTTTATTCGAATTCTTTGTATCTTTTGTATACCTCAAACTCTTTAATAATAATTCGCTATAATTTAGTAATCTCTTTACCGGTCATATTCAACAGCTACTATATCGAATAAAATAAAATAAATTGAATACACAGATTTTGTTTTACGTTTATGTAACTTCTTTAAATCAACATTAAAATAATGTTAACAAATGTATACATATACTGGTTTCTTGACAGTTTAAGATTTTAACAAAAAATTATGTTTTCTGGACTTTTTGTACCTTTTAATTTTCAATGCATTTTTATTGAAAATTAACAAATTTTGATCAGTTTAATATCATCATTTGATTTTTAAACACCATTAAAGATACGTAGAATTCATAGACGCGTCAATTGTCGTTAGTTAAGTGACATTAAACGAGGCCGAATAATCGGTATGTGGGAACCTGGCTTTCTTTAAGGGATATTGCCAATCGCGTTGGCCGTACTGCAGTGATGGTGTTAAGTTACTGGTGAAGGTGCTCTGAAGAAGGTCGACATGAACGACAAGGTGAATACGGACCCCATAGAATATCCACGCATTGGGAAGAACGCAACCTACGAACTTTGACTCCACGATATTTTCCGCGATGCGAGCTGTGGGAAATTAGTGGATAAAAGTTTTAGGTCAGAGGATGTCAATGGCGTCAGTATATTACCAAAAAAAACTTGTAGACTTCACGTCGTCGCGAAAGTGAATTGGAGACAGACCTTTTCCGTACAATATTTTTCGGAAACGAACTTCATTATGTATGCAGTATTTATGCAAGTTAAATTGTCACTCAAGTCAAAAAGTCAGTGAAAAAAATTATGATGTTTATGATAAAAATGACGCAACTAACATCACAAAATAAACAAAGTTACCGCGTTCGTCGTGTCTTAAAACATAACCAACAGATTACACGTCGTTCTGTCAAATAGTTTTTCGGCTTCCCAAGCTGCCTAGTATTGTAGCCACAAATAGTTTCCTAATTATCAGAAAAAAACAGGAATTACTGAGCCTCACGATGGGACCGGTTATCTCGGAAAGCAAACAGCGAAGGCTAATATTTTATTAACATATTTGTATGGAAGCATGTAAAATGGCACTATGCAGATGCTTTGAGGAAGCATTTTTCCCAGGCACCTTTAAAATAACTAAGGTTATTCCGCTTTTTAAAAAGGGTGACATGACATTAGTGGACAATTACCGTCCGATTTCGATTATTCCCATTTTTGGGAAATTAATTGAAATTCTCTTAATATGGGCACTGTCTCAGCACCTTGAACGTAATTCAATAATTTCACCTTGCCAATTTGACTTTCGTTCCAAATTTTCTACAACGCAAGCTGTACAGCGAGTTGTGGGTGACATAATTCGAAATTTTGAGGAGGAAGTACACACAGGAATCGCTTTGTGTGATCTCTCTAAAGCTTTTGACTGTGTTCCTCATGACCTGTTGCTAAGAAAATTATCGTATTGTGGTAATAGAGGTTTGCCTCTACTTCTTTTTACATCTTATCTTAGAAATAGGAAGCAATATGTCAGTATCAACAACTTAAATTCAGATTTCAGCGATGTTAAACATGGCGTGCCCAAGGATCTGTGTTGGGACCAGTTCTATTTATATTATTTATAAACGACATTTACTATTTTCTGCAGCCGTATAAATGTGTCCTTTTTGCCGATGATACAACTTTAATTGCTTCAAATAGAGACTGTTTAAATCTTCTCGATAGTTTAAATCAAATTGAAAAAATTGCTAACAAATGGTTTATTACAAATAAACTTAAACTAAACAGTGATGAATCACAGAAACTTGTTGTATCTTCGATTCATAGCATCACTAAGGGAGAAAGCGTTAAGTTGTTGGGGGTTATATTAGATGACAATTCAAATTGGAATAGTCATGTTGACTATTTGGGGAAAACACTTACAAGTGTAATTTTCTTATTACGCAAATTGAAGTTGGTATTGGGTTGCAACTCACTACTTTCTGCATATTTTGCATTGTTTCATTCGCGTATTTCTTATGCAGTAACCTTATGGGGTAATTCAAGTCATGCCATAAGAATTTTTCGAGAGCTGTCAGAATAATCAGTGGAATTAATAATAATAGGGAACACTGTCAACCACTATTCTTAAAATTCGGTATAATGTCTTTACCACCTTTACATATATACTTGTCTCTAATTGAAATACATAAAAATGTCAGTAGTTTTGATACCCACTCTGATTTACATAACTATAGTACAAGATCTGCAAATTTACTAAGGATACCTCGTTTTAGGCTGAAAAAGTCTGAAAGTAGGTAATTCATTAAATTTTAATTTGTATAGTAAACTACCCCTGAAGTAAAGTCACTAAATTTAAATCGTTTTAAAAACAATGTAAGAAGTATTATATTAACACATTGTTTTTATTCAATTGAAGATTATTTACGGGCATCACTCTACTAAACAAGAAATTGATAAATAATAATCGATGATAAAAGATTACCCATTTAAAATCGCATTGTATTTATTATATTGATGTGGAGCAGAACTACCCGATATTTAGTTTAAATTTGTTAATTAGTTTAATTTTGTTTTATGTGTGTTCATAGGTGTATGTATGTGTATATGTATACGTGTGTGTGTATGTGTATATATGTATATATGTGTGTGTATATGTATGTGTGTGTATGTATGTGTGTATGTATGTATGTATGTATATGTGTGTATATGTTGCCTGCATGTGTGTATATGCTGGGAAAAAAACATCTTTATATTGTTACGAGAGAAATCTACTGTTAATCCGTGTCCAATTGGTGTTGGAACACCCTATACATATAATATTTTTGTTACTCTAGTGAAGTATAGTATATTATGCACATTCCGTAGATATAATCCGTTAAGTAACTGGAAGAGATGTAATCCTCGATACCTCAGTGTAAAGCGTTAAGTGTTAAGAGAATTATGCTGAAATTAGGAGATTACTTTATCCACATCCTCAGATTGTATATTCATTTATTGTTTCATTTGTGGAATATTATAGCAGAAAATTAAATTTAAATTGAAAAAGAGACATTTCCTATTACACATTAATAACGTAGATTTTTTGCTTTATAAATTTAGATAACAACAAACCGTTGCATTCCTTTTGGGATTCTACATACATTTACTGTAATCTGAAACCAGCGTTTCGTAACGAACAACATACGAGTACATATTTCGGCATGCTCGAGATAGTTCTTTAGAAACGGTGACCATACCTATCGGATAATAAATGATATTCAAATAAGGATTAAGTAATTAAAATATACGAATAGAACAATACTTTCTATTTCGTCTAATTCCTTATATCGACAAAATTACTGTAGTTTGAAAAATTAGAAATATTATTCATTACACTTTACTCTATCGGGTTTTCTGTATTTCTTGTCCTAATGTTTCAAGTAGAGGACAAGAAACAGTCAACACACACAGTCGCGGAATTAGGATTTGTCTAAGGGGGCCGCAGCAGTGACGTATTTAGGGGCGATAGTAGTAGGAACACAAGCAGAAATTTTGCGACTTGCAACCGTATTTGCAAAGAAATTAACGCTTTATTAGGTGTAGAAAAATGTCATCATGTCACTTACGATCTCTGGCCGACTAGACGATGTCGCTTAGTTACCGACATAACAGGACCAATAAATATTTCCCTGAACGTACAACAGTGTACATTAGTAATTTTTATAATTCTAGTAAATTAGCAGCATATGTTTTAGACGTTCAGGAGTTAACTTTTCACGCGTGTTGCTCAAAATACATATACAAACACAAAATATACTTTAAAAGATCGAATAGATGTAAAAAATATGTGAAGTATAAACCGACAAAACCAAAGTCTTTATAATTAGTGAAGGGATGTAGATGTCGCAAAAAAATTAATACAAAAACACCCTCTCAAATCGCCTGTCAATTTTGGCAGCCAACTATCCTGTGCAAAAGTCTCAGTCACTTTGGACGAAAAACAAAAAAAGTATTGAAAAAAAATTCTTTGAAAGATCGAATAGATTTTTGTTGGCTGGCCAAATTAAATTTCTGCTAAGCGTATGAATGAAAGAGTGCGTCGCTTGCATTTAATTTGCCCACCACCCTCTTTACATCATCGAAATGAACATAATAATAGCTTACCGCCTCTAACCATGTGCCCCAACGCGTCTTAGCATGCTGTGGTAGTAATGGCTTATTCGGCAGTTCGTCCTCAAATAATTTTCTTCGAGATGGCGAATTTTAAAAAATGTCTTTTTCACGCTGGCTCTTAAACTGTCTATTGTGGGATAGCAGTCTCTAAAAGTTTCTGGAAGGCGATGGAGTCCGTGTGCTAAACATGTTACATGTAATAAATTTACATACTTGTATGTGTTTCTTAACCGCACTGCAGATGCCTTTATGTAGCAAGCTGCGTCGGTTATACACAGTAACACACGTCTTTTATTGTTCTCCAAGTCGGCATTCCATATTTTTCTTAGAACGAAAAATAACAAGCACCATTTTGGGAGTTCACTGCGGGAAGCGGATATTGCCGCAAGCGGTTACCGCAGCGGTTCTGACGACCCGTATAGCGAAATCGAGCGCCGCAACCACAGTGAAAGAGTTAAAATTGTGGTTTTTCAAAAACATCCATTATTCACCATGTTGTATATCTATGTACAATACGATATATGTACGAATCTCGAATCTACTATTTATTCACGGTTTCTAGTTATAAGATAGGGAGTGTTATTGGAAATTCCAAATTTGGGTTGGCTGAGCCGGATTTTCAAACGAAGGCACTGTGTATATTGAACATTATTATACAGTGAAAAAGGCGTGGGGCGCTTTGTGCCATATTTTTCGTATATCGAGCAACCCACGCTATTTTCACAATAATACTAGTATTTTTCGTTCATTATTGTTTTCAGTTTATATTAATAATTATTTTTCATTTTTTAGTTTGATGTGCTTTAAAAGCGTGTTTTTTAGTTTTTTTAAACTATATTTATTTTTCACTTTTTAGTTTGATGTGCTATGAAAGCGTGTTTTGTAGCTTTTTTAAACTATATTTATATTGCTTATTGATGCTGATATTATAACATATTACGATCCAACAGATATTTCGGAAAAAAAAAATATTTTTTTATTTCAGCCATGGAATTTGAACTCACGCCCGAGGAGTCCGTCGTTTCGCGTCGACTAAGACTTGCCCGCTCGGCCAACGACCGAACTGAGAATCACGGAATATACTTACAATATTAAGCCTCTTGCTCTCACGCAGAGGATACGTGAGGAAAGGACTGGCGATCCTGATCAGGATAATGATATAAACTTATCAAATTATTGTATTGTTACCGGTTCTTCGTAAGTGTACAAAGTTTCAATTAAATCTGTCCGTTTAAAGTGGGTCAAAATCGAGTCCAAAGAGTCGGTTACAAACAAACAAACATACAAGTGAAGCTAATAAAAGCGTGTTAATAAAGATAAAGCTATTGGGGGTCAAAAATAAAATAAAGAAAAGTTAGCGCAATATCCCCAAGAAACAAATATGGAGCTACGAACACGTAGTTAACGAATTGGATCTAGGATGGGATAGATCAGGAACAAGAACTAACACAAGGCTGGAATGTGCAGTACACAGTACTCAAGTAGTGTCTTGTTTCCATGTGTCACATTTGGAGCCTCGATGAGCACAATCAACACATAGACACATAGAGTTTGTATTTGCCAGGTGGAAACGGGCAGCGCACATAGAGCTCTGTGTCGGCTGTGCTTATCGAGGCCCCAAATGGGAACTTGAAGGTACTAAGTCAGTATTGTGTACTGTACTTTCCAGCTTTGTGTTAGTATTTGTTCCTGATCTATCCTATCCTAGATCCAGTTCTTTAGGTATGAGTGCCGATGAGGAGCAGTAACTCTGAAATACGTGTACGTGGCTGCACAGTTTTTCTTTTAGGATATGGCACTAACTCTTCTTCATTATAGATATATAAAATTTTCTTAGCATATTCATGATACATTTTTAAATATGTAATGTACTAAATTAAATGCATATCAACTGACTATTTTGAATTTTTATAAGTTCGAATAACTACAAATCAACGTAAATAAGAAACAAGTTAATTACGCTAAAGGAATCAATGTGTCACCAATGTCATACTACAGCATCAGCACGAATAACATTAAAAACATTGTATCTTGTTACGTGTACTGGGAATGATATAGGGGTACCGCATTTGATGCTAAATAATTAATTAAAAATTTAGATAATAAGTAACCTCAAAGTAAAAAAAAGGTAACACGATAAAGCTGTGTTTATGATGGCGTTGAGCAAGTTCACGTAATTGCAGGACCGAGTATGTTTCCCAGCACGCAATTCTCGATTAATCATGAGCGACCCGTGGGGGGCAGGTGGAGGCGCCTGTCCCTCCTATGAACAGATCCAGCTAAGATCAAGAAATTATTACAAATTACTAAACTACCATGAACACTAACCAACAATTTAATAATATGTACCCTAACAAAATCGATTTTCATGGGTGGAAACACGAATAGTTCAAAGTATGGCGTTGTTTTATTTATACCTTTTAAATATAGTAATGGATGGAAGTGCGATCCAAATATAACAAGTTAAGTATCGACAAATAATGCAAAAACAAAACCGTTATGAATACGGGCCATGTTAGGCTTTTCAATAGTTTGTAAAAGACTGGGCATGTCTGTATAAGCATTTTAGAATTAATTAACGGCCATTATTATTATATTATATAAAAATTTTAACATGGGAAATAGGTAGATTCAATGTATGTAGTACAAGGTATGGTGAATATGATCGTGCGTGTGCTTTGTCTATGGGGCCAGTATTATTGTTTGTATACTCTAAATAATTTGTAAACAATATTCAAACAGTATATTTCATACAAATTCGGGTAATAATCTGGTACTTTTGTTAATATAGAAAATTCATATAATGATTGTAAATTAACATAAATGGTGAATACTTAAAGCAACTTCATGCACTCGGTTAAATTACTCTTATCTCCCAAAATTTGTTTAAGCAAGACATAAACAAACTTACTTAGATGATATGGTAAATTGCATGATTTTGTGCAAAAATAAAAAAGTGCAAATCAGTTAAAAATACGATGGACGAGAAAAGTTCATAAACAATGCTCAAAATTATTTTTCAAAGAATAATAGCCTCCTCTCAAATTGACGTCTCACATTTTGGAAAACCTCTCTTAAAATAGAGTGACACTCACAGATAAAAGAAATCCGGATATCTTGCTGGTCACTCTATGGGTCCTCTTCTGCTAATCTACTTATCGGAAAATGTACTATCCAACTATTCCCGGACTGGTAAAACATAATGTGCAGCAGCACCATCTTGCTAGAAGCTGAAGCATGTCTTCACCTATGAAAAGATACCATCCTCATTAAGTTGATTTTCCAATGCATGGGTTATAAGAGGGTTAATGGAGATTTCTAACATGTCTAAATAGATATCGCCTGTGCAATTTTCTTCAATGAATCATCATGAAAGAGTCAATAATAATCTCCCAATATGCCTGTCCAAAGATTAATTTTCTATGGCCATTGAATATGTCTTTCAACAAAAACATGAGCATTTTCTTCGCTCCTATATCGACAGTTGCATCTATTGACAAAATCGTTAAAAAGTAATGTTTCATTGCTGAAATAAATATTTCGTAACAGAAGCGAATTGTTGTTTATTCTTTCGGTTATTCAGAGAACTGGATTCCTCTATTAAAATCATCTTCAGCCACTTCATAATGGATTTGCATTTTATAGGGAAGTTTATGCAATTTTATGACCTTGCGAACAGTCTCATGAAAAATACCAGTTATAGCACACACCTGGGGAAGTGAACTTGGGAGATTGACAGCAAAATGCCCCAGCACTTCAGTCAAGTTCCTTCATTCGAGAACCTCAGATCCTGTTTCTGTAAATTTTACAACTAATTTCAAAACGTATGTGCGATTTGTTAGGATTTCTTTCATTGAAAATCGCAGCTGTCTGTCTTGCACAATCTTGTATCCTTTGGTTTTCGCATGCAGTGCTAGGGATAAAGTTTTTTGGGGTTTAGGTCTAGTTGATTTTCGTGACTTTTGTGTTGTGTATTGTGTGAATCCATTTTTCTGCAGCGCTTTTTGAAGTGCTGATATTTTTTTCGTTGATATTATCGCCCTCTGCTAGCTTCTAGCTAACAATGTCTTTACCAATGAATTTAGTTGTGCTGGATGGTGATGTGTTTGTGCGTTTAGGTCAGTGAGTGGCCTTTCTATAGTTCTTTACACCGTAGGGCCCAGGCGTTCGCTCGGTTTCTTTTTTAATAATACGATCAAGAATGGCAGCTGACCTGTTTCTACCTCCATCGTGAACTTAATTTTGACATGACTGTTACTCAGGTGGTCTAGGAAACTATTTAGATACTCTCTTCCATGAGTCCATTACGAACATGTCGAAGTACCTTAGCCAGAGTTTTGGTCTTATTGGCTCCGATTGCGGGGCTCAGATTTTTAATTTCGCGTACACACTTTCAGTAAATATTAACAGACGTACTTCATACCTCTCACCACTATTCACTTCACCATAGTTAGTATATAACTAGCAGGTTGGCCACTATCATTTGTCTGTTCCATAACCTATGGCATACTGAAGAGAACAAATAAGTTCGAAATCGATCTATGTCTGGTTAGGAATTGACAAATGATATTGGCTATCGATCTATCATGATTTGAAGGTGTAATTCAATGCAGGTCGGGGTATTTGCCCGCTGAGTAGTTGTTTCCTTCAAATCATATTTAATAACATTAGTTTAGTCCACCTGGGCTAGGGGTCGCCGCTCTCGGTACTTGCTGTGATGCAAGTCGCTATCCGCCACAGAGACATCTAGGATGTCGGTCGGATAGTAGCATTCAGACCATATGATAAGTTTCATACCTCTCACCACTATATATATATATATATATATATATATATATATATATATATATATATAAATATATAAAAGAAAATTATAATTATAAAAAATATTAATGATAGGATTGCCATTGAAATAGGCAGTGAAAGAATTTAAACAAAACTTTGTTCAATTAAATTTAGCAAATTTTATTTTATCTAACCATCTTAGCGGTTTGAAAATAGTGGCTAATGATTTAAGGATTTAAGTTCGTGCGGTCAATATTGGTTGCTTTAATGTCTGTTCGTTTTAGCAACTACTTGAAAAAATTTAAAATGATACTCGATATAAACTGAATAGCCTCACATTTACAATTACGGCAAAATCTCAATGATTAAATAGTGCACTAATAGCTAATGACACCGGTTAAAAAACTTAATAAGCATTTAAATACTAGTTCATGTTTATTTCGATGAGAGCTTTTCATACAAGTACTATAATATTATATTTTATTATACCTTTAGAATGAGTATAAGATGGAAATTAATTAAGTATACCGCTTAATAAAGTACTAGATTTATTAATTCATTATATTATAAAGCATGGGACACAATACTTCAGAATCCAAGGGTATTAAAGATCTGGGGAAACAACAACAATACATTTTCTGATACTGAGTGCTTATTGTTATAATTAGTTAAATTCCTCAGAAAATTTAAAATTTATTTTGTGAGAGAATACATCGTTAATGCATATTTTTTTATATTATCATTATCTAAAAAACCCGTATGGTTTGATGTAAAATAAAGACATTTTTTAATTTTCATGAAATAGTATGACATCAATGGCTTATTGGTAACCAATATCAACGTAGATTTGTATGAGTTGCTAATTTAGCAATATTAGATTGTCACAGGCAGGTGGACGTATACTAATGAGCATTAAAAAAAACGACGTGAGGCTGCCCATGCAAATGAATATGTATAAACAGAACATTTATTTTTAATAAAATTACCACGTTTTTACTAAAGATGTTAAAAGTGTCCACCGCCTTGCTCCAGAAACTTTTGAGTCCTCTTTTTAACGAAATCGAAAACATTTTGCAGAAGAATGGGATTGTTGTTGATTGCCTCGATTTTCTCTACATTTTGACTTGAAAATTGAATTTTTAAAAAGGGTCACAAAAAGAAATCGTATGGAATATTGTCACATAATAATAATAAAAAAAATCAGCCGAGTGGCTGGCAGGCCAAATGCAGAAGGCGGTCATTCTGGGTTCCCGCCTCTTTCAAGAGCCACAGCGTATTGTTAACAATCAGCTGACTGTAGCAGATGTCGAAACGTTCTGGAAAGGAATCTACGAAGCGACGCGTCCATTCAGCAGCGATACTCTAGCAATTGCACACTTCGAGGCTCTGTGCCATAGATTCCTAGAAGAGTCAGAAGAAGTGTGTCCAGAATCAGTACGGAGGAAGTCCTACAAACGCTTGTTGGTACAAGGACTTCGCTGCCCTGGGCCCAGAGTGTTTTAACAACCGGTGGTGGAAGAGATATCTCTTTATATGCCGCCAGCGCCTTCTGGCGTAAGTTTTCAACCCATGATTGAGCGAGGGACAGCGGATTCTGAACTGATTTGTCGAGGGACGCACTGTGCTTATACGAAAAAGGGAGATCTTTTCGACGCGAGAAATTATAGGCCGGTCATTTACCTCAAATCCTGCTACAAGATATTTACTCGTATCTGTATGTCAGGATGATGAGGTCTGTTAATCCGGCCTTCCAACAGATAAAGGAACCACGTGGTGCTAAGAATGGCCTGTCAGGTTGTAAGAACAACCTGCTGATAGACCGCTGTATTACACAGGATTCTGTGCAATACTATGGGAATCTATCAATAGCCCGGATGGATTGTCATAAGGTACAACATCATATGAGCTACTACCAGCATCACTGGTGGGATACATCAAACAGTTGCTGCCACTCTGGGGAACCCGCTCCACATTAGGTACGCAACGGATAACAACAGAGTAGGTGACATTTTTGGAGACGATTTTTCTATGGTGATTCCCTGAGCCCTCTCCTCTTCTGCATATCACTGCTACCGTTACCTGTGGAGCTCCGCCTAACCCTCGGGTACAAATGTAGCCCACCTAGTGACCGGAGGCATAAGGTCAGTCATTTTTTAAATATTGATGACCTTAATTTTTATGTCTAAAAAACCTCAGCATGGTGTCATCTATAAGAACATGGAAACTCTGGATTTATCAACCAGGCTGACATTCGCCTTTCTATGGTCAGCCGGGCTTAAGTCGCATACTGAGAGATTCATTGTGGTCTGTCAGGATGGTGTTATCAACACATTGGTCTAGCGTAGCCACGTGTGGCATGTAGAGGTTTCAGATATTAATTGCAGGACCTGCCGTCAGGCGCCAAAATTGCTCATGCATTTACTTTCAGCATGTCCCATATATGCTATTTCGGTCTACATCCACCGACATAACAGGGCATTACGAGTGCTGTATTACCACCTAAGGCACTCGTATGGGGTAGACCAAACATCAGTGCTGTCTTACGTCCCCCGGAAATACTGAGACCGTTGTCAGGAACACGAAATACTGGATTTACTAGAACTACTCGTTCCCGAAGGCTAATCCAAGCCAACAAGCCTGACATAGTTCTGCTCCTCGACCATCAACTGCAGGTGATGTATATCATTTACTTCTCGGTACCTGTAGAGAAAATCATCATCTTGAAGGAGGAAAACTGACCAAATATTCAGGAATTTACTGCACCAACCCTGCGGAATACGGAAAATATGCTGGCTCTCCTCCCGTAAGATTCTGAGGCCACGGGTGGACTGTCCAGCGTTGAATGAGAAAAAAGTATTTTCTTTTTTTCAAAAAATGTAACAATAAAAAATCATATACAACAGAGAGGTGGTGGTCAGTTTAAGTTCTTCATCATGATCTTGGAGAAAATTCGTATACGAATACAGCAATAAGACTAATTACACGATCTTGATAAATGACTTACAACATATTGACAGCTCCGGCTACTGTATGTACTTGGGTTATATCTTGTTGGAAATAACCAAAAGTCATTTCCTTGGCATCAAGCTGATTGAATTTTCACAATACCTGTCTGGTTAAAGTTCCATGAAAAAAAATTGGACCAATAATTCTTCTCCTATTAATGGCACACCAAACATCAACTTTCTGCAGATGACATAGAATTTGTCTGGTTTTTCAGCACTAACATATTCTGAGAACTAACATAACCATTGAGATGATTTGGGCTTCGTCGGAGAAGTAAATTTTGTTAAAGAGCTCGCACCAAAACTATTCAAATGCCATTGACAGAATTTAGTTCTACGTAAATAGTCGGCTTCATGGATTTCTTGAGTGCAAGTAAACCGATATAGAAATACGTGCAAGTCTCTGTTCAAAACAGCATGGTATGTGTCAACTGACGCTCTAGTTACCTGAGCCAAAACACGCACAGAAGTTCTAGGTACATGTCTCTTACATTTTTAGTCTCACGAAGAGTTTAACATAATGGTCCTAAGCACATCGAAATGTTTTCTTATCAAAAAACATTTTAGAAAATTCATTCCTAAATTTTTCTAAATAGTTTTCTATGAAATATTGCCATTGTCGCCAATCTTTCGCGCATTGCGAAAATACGACTCGAGTGTGTGTTCTTGAGAAAATATCATTACAAAATTCTAAACACATACAACACCGTGTAAAACGTATCTAAACACAAAAACTACTTGTACTTTATTGGAACTATCTGTGGTTTCATCCACTTGAACTGCAATGAAGTCAGATTGATTAATTTCAGATTTTTTCTTCGTGAATAATCCCCAGTATCGAATCTAAAAGTTCATTTTGAATTGCCTTCGAAGTGCCCTTAAACACAGTACTGTTTTGCAAATGGTCTTTAAAAATGGCATCTAGTTCAGATACAAAATTTACTAGACCTCGAAATATTCCCGGGTTATCAGAGGACTCAGTTTCGTCATGTCCGCGTAGTGCTAGCTCAAAAGCTCCACAGAATAATACACAGTCTATTATTTTATTTAAAATATATCTATTTTTAGAAACATTTTCCTTGTAAGCTTTTAAACTTTTTCTATAGGCACTGTCTAACTGCATTCTAATATCAACTGTACCAAGTGTTGTTAGACTACAACAGTTATTCATATGACTTGATGCGAGCGAATGTTTCTGTACTTTTTTATTTTTAAATGTTTCAAGTCAGTTACACCTATTTTGGACCATATAGGATCAGGGTCATCACCAAATAACAGGCATGGGAAACAAAAAAATGCAATTTTTACCTCGCATCCGCAAATCCACTCAGATAAATCGTACATTGAATTTCGAAAATACCTATTAACATCTTTTTTTCTTATCAAGAGATGTTTGCTTTATCGTCATATTTGGTTTTGGACGGCCACCACCTTTGAATTTCACTCGGTCTTCGTAATCCAACTTATGTCCATTTTTCAGTTTTAATATATTTTGTACAACACTCATATTTAATAGTAAACACCAAAAACACCGTTTTACTTAATTTCACAAGTAGAGATTTACTAATAAAATGTTCACAAATAAAAAAATTAAAAACAACGCGACAGAATTTACCGACCAACGCGTACCTAGTCAGCATTAAGCTCTACTGAACTTCGTATGAATCGTGCGTTACCGTTTCCGTAAAATGTGTCAGGGACATTGTCCCAGCCAGTGATTTCTGTCTCTTTTGCTTTCTGACGATTCGCGCATAAGTCTATTTCACTTTAATTCGTTGTAAATTCGGTCCGTAGCTAGCTTTGAGGACAAGTTGTGGATTGACCCAAGATTTTTAAATTCCATAAATAAATAATGCAATAAATATGAATGTAGAGGCACGGTGCTTGGAGGAGATACGATATCCTCCGATCTAGATATTTGAATAGTATTGTGCATAGAATGAACTAGAAACTTTAATATATATTTTAAGAATATTAAGAATGTATATATTATATATTTTTAAACTTCAGAAAATGGCTCTATTTTTTTATTTATAAGTGGGAGGTCATTGACCAAATGACCTTATAGAAGAACCGCCAGTGCATTACAACTGTCCTAAGTACAGGATTAAAATCTTAAAGCGACGCGCGGCGTCGTAAAATCATTATATGTAAATGTTGTCCTATAAATGATATACATTTATTATTCCTTGGAATCTGTCCTACTGTTTTCTTGTCTTGGAACAGTGCTTTATTATTAAACCGTATTTGATATGGAAGACACGGAAGGGACTTCTAAGATAAATATATTTGTATGTTGGCACACTTGCTTGAACGGTGGTAAACTTTTTTTATATATTATACATACATTTCGTAATATGTGGCAAGAGATTGGAGCCCCAATAAATAACAAAACTGAGTAAAGCGACGTGCGATAATCGCCAATTTCAACGGTAATAAATTTAAGTGAATTAGCATTAAACGTGCCTAAATAGAGGATGATTAAATAGCGCCCGTAAATAAATCATCAGTGTAAGTTACATTAAAATGCTGCCTTAATATATGCAGACGGTGATTCTCAACTCGAGCGATGTAATGTAATCTATGGTATTACAAAAAAATTGCCGTAGGCAAACTTGTTTAAAAATCGACACTTTACTCAATACTTCAAGTCAACGAAATTATTAGTTTTACCTACTTAATATCTGCCAAAATTAAACGAAACACCAAAATATAAATGCTGCTACCACAACAAGTAATCTGTACAGGCAGCTGAGACCCTTTTGGTTCTTATATATCAGTATCTGAAGATTCACAAGATATGAAATACAATATTAAGGTCAATTCTGATTTGTCACTTACTTCTTATATTACTTGTAATACTTTGAGCATCTAATACCCACCAAATTGATTGGTTATAGTACAGAATTTGTATTTAAAAAAGTGCTGAGTCTCTTGCAGTACAAATGAAAATTGACTACTTGCTTACTGTGTTTTATATGAGATTCGTTACAAAAGAAAATGTAAGGAACAGGAAAAAATTTTAATAATATTTTGTAAAAAACATTTGCCGTCTATCTGGGGGAGTGTTAATGAAGAGATAAAATATGTTTTATAACCAGGATAATCTGCTACCTGACGAGGTGGTGCGTGTTACGGGGCCGTATTCAGGGCGACACACATTGGACTGTTGAGAAAACAAACATTCGTTTGATTAGTAATAGGTTCTCGTTATATAATGTAATCTTTCACGCTAGTCGTGTTCAGGACAAAGCTGTTGTCTATCGCAAGCCGGAGCACGCTATGCTATCAGAGGCGTTCCTTCAGATATTTTAGTCAATTTCGTTCATGTTATACATTTAATATTAAATATAAAAGAAAAACATGGGCACCTTATACAGTAAAAAATATGTACACCCTCAGAATGATATAGAATACCATGGTGTCTATATTTATTCGCACTTGACGGGTTTAAAATTTTAAAAAATAACACCATTTCAGTTATTTTTCAAGTTATTTAAAAAATCTTTGATACAATGATTGATTACACAAAATTTAGAAATTTTCAGAAAATGATTTCGGAATAGTGAGAGCAAATTTCCATTATCATTTTAAAACTTTAGTAGAACTTATTTAATTCACAATAACATAAAAACTATAACATGGTAACATTCAAAAAGGAAGAGAGTTTTATTAATGAAAAACGGTATACAGCAATGGCCTCCTCTTACAGCAACGCATTTTTCTAAACGCCGCGCGCCGTACAAAATTATCCATTACTAAGCCTGGCCAAGTGATGGTAGATTCAGGGTCGGGCGCAATACCAATGCCATCGCACGCTTGTTTACGATGACGATGACACCACACACTTCAGTTGTTATCTGTCGGTCAATGCATAGAGTACTAATAAATAATAAATAATGTTGAGCGTAAAGAGTAGAAAACGACCGCACGCTGATAAAGTGAATACATTTATCGGTGAATTTCCGGATTTATTCTATGATGGATGTAAAATAATTTGTAAAGTTTGTGATCAAGACTTAATGTGCTGGAATAAATACGGCTGCAAAATTCATGTCAATAATAACCGGCATAAAAATAAAAAAAAGTGGCGTGTCTTCTTTGGAACCTCAGTTTATGTTTGATTTACTGTTAATGCTGATTGCCTGTAATGTTCCCCTGCGTATATTGGATAAACCAGCATTTCGGGAGTTCTGGAATAAATACAATCCCCAGGTGAATTTACCAAGTCGTTCATCGTTACGTAGATATGTACCAAGTGTTCGTGAAGACATTGTAAATAGGTTTAAATGTGCATTAAAAAATACACGGCTGTGGTTATGTGTTGACGAGACGACAGATTGTAAAAAAAATTCTATTTTAAATGTTATAGTACGTGTACTCGACCCTGTTAAACCAACATTTCTACTTTTACTAGCTAGCAAAAGACTAACAGCGTGTACCGGCGAAACAATTACGCGGGTGGTGTTGGAGACTTTCGAAAAATTTGAACTGTCAACAAGTCAAGTGTTGATGTTTGTGACCGACGGTGCTGCGACAATGCGTTTGGTGGCCCGTTTTCTTCAAAGAGACGATTGTAGGTTTTTACATGTTACGTGTAAAGTGCATGCGTTCCATCTTGTTGCAGAAACGATTCGAAAATGTTTTCCAGAGGTAGATGCATTAATAGCAAATATAAAAAAAGTATATCTCAATCTCCTAAACGGCTTCGAGCATTTCACATACTTTGTCCTGGTATTCCGGAACCACCAGAGCCGATTCTTACACGTTGGGGAACGTGGTTGAAGGCAGCTTTTTATTATGCTGAGTATTTTCAACAAATAAAAGCTGTGACACTACAGTTCAACCCTAACGAGGCTACAACTATTAAGGAAAGCCAGACAAGCTTTCAAGATGTTTCCCTTGAAACAGATTTAAAAACTATTTATAACAATTATAGAGGACTACACGACGAAATAGAAAAATTGCAAAATACTTCGTTGTCGTTAGTAGAATCGCTGCAAATAGTGGACGACGTAAATACACAACTACAGACTATAAATGACGCAAAAAATAAGCCCGTTATTGAAAACTTCGAGTGTATTACGGATTTTACCAAATTAAGACAAATTTGTGATGGTGCATCTACAGCTGCGTTAAGTGACTTCACAGAGTGTTTTACTTATGCCTGTATTACTTCCGTAGATGTCGAACAGTCTTTTTCAAAATACAAACACATTTTTTTCACCACAGCGAACATCGCTTACTGAGACAACTGTAGAAACATATCTGATGCTACACAGTTATTATAGAAGTGCTCCAGTTTGTGATAACGACAACCAAGCTACTTCATAAATCTGCTTAAGAAGGTGAGTTTTGTACATATTTTTATAAAGTGTACCAGTATTAATAAAATTTATTTCCATCTAAGTATTTTATTTATTTATTTATTTATTTATTATTAGTTATCACTTAGATATACAATGTACATGTGTGAACGACACTTAACAGTTTAATAATAATGTGCAGCATTAAGCTACAAAATATAAGGAAATACATAAAAAAAGAATTTGAAGCGAACGAAATAGTACAAAAACATACATCACAATATATAAAATATGTTTGTTTTTATTATTGTACTTATTCAAATATTATGATATGATGCATACCCTGTACGTCTCTGTAGGATTAATGACCTTAGCCAGGCTTATCCATTACGTTATGCAACATGTACTTGGATGTTATGCGAATTTTAACCTATATACTTCTTTTTAATTCATCAAGAGTTCTTGGTCTGTTTCTATATACTATATACTTGAGGTTAACTGCAAACAATAAAATCGACTGTAATTAGATCGGTAGTCTCGCTGGCCATGGAAAATTTCTGCCCCGTGAAATTAATGATTGCGGAAAAATTTTCTGCGGGATATCCATGCACATTCTTGCCGTATAAACCAATATTCCTCTGGCTATTGTTCAATTTGGTAACATATTCGCGTATCTTCGAGAAATTAGAGCAAAAGAAAGGTCATTTTCTTTGAAGAAGTAAGGTCCGATAATTCTTGAGCCTGAAATGGCCACCATACCGTAACTTTAGGTGAATGAAGTAGTCTTTGGAGAATTTTGCATGAATTTTCTATTGCCCAATAATGAAATTTTATAAAAAAATATAATAGATACCTTTTGCCACATACTGAAAATGATGATATTTTTAAGATATTCGCAGTTAATATGAGGGCTCAATACATTGAATCGTATAGTAATGAAAGTTATCGTTCGAGGTGTACTCTTTTCATTACACAGACATCTCAGACATAAAATAAAAATGTCGCATCCTAAAATCCTAATAAATTAATAAGTTATGACAAAGTCAAATTACCGGTAAATAATTAACCTACCCTATATATCTTTTAACAGTTTGACCAATTTATAGAATTTATTTTTAATTTTTTCCGCCCTCTCTGTGGAACGCTAATGGCCTCCATCTTTCGCATGTCGATTATAAAGAATTACCTTAAAATTGGAATCGTTCTCTTGTCAACATATCAGGCCGTATGTCGTTCTTTATCCTTGTTAAGGATCACAATCGCCCAGGATTTACTAGTAATAGGCATTCACTTTTGTTCACACAATCGACTTTATCGAATTTGTCACGAAATATTTTCATACTAATTGTTTATCAGACATGTGTCGAACCATTTTGAAACCAGTCACGGACAATACAGTTAATGCCCCTTTTCCTACATTGCGGTTTAACAGGTCTGTAGTCACGATTGTCATATGTTCTATACCAGTATAATTATAAACTTTTCGTTTTTGATCAAATCAGCCACAACTTAAACAATGTTCTTCCAGGTAAATGCACAGTGCACATTTTTGATAAATTCAGTACATTTAAACATTCGTATTGACATACTATTACCCTATATTTCCATTCATAATGACTCACAAATATCGGTAAAACTGAAAACTCGATTTAAAATATAATATACAGTGTGTTCGTAAAGTATGGAATAAATTCATTATTTCTTAAACCAAAAAATAATTTAAAAACAAATTAAGTTCCTCTTCTTGGTAAAAGTTAAAATATAGTGTGGAATGAAAAATAATATTAACTGAAAATTTTTTGCTAATTATTATTTACTAACTTTTACAAATCTTAACACAGATAAGTATAACATATATCTTTTTAAACAATTATTTTCCCGGCTATTTGCCAAAATGCTGAAACTTGGATTACAAAAAAAGATAATATGCACATTATGTTCAGCACAACTGACTCAATAATGTTATTTTTAATTTCAACTCTATATTTTAACTTTTACCAAGAAGAGGAACTTAATTTGTTTTTAAATTATTTTATTCGACCCCCGAGGGGTATTTCCATTATATAATTTCAGTTATTCTGTTCTCTGAAGCCATTAACGTTTATTACATTAAGGTTTACAAGTTTTCTTACTCTGGATTCTTTAAATGTGCTGGCTACCCTGATAAAGCAATGCAAGCAGAAACACGTGTCGGTAGATATTTTAAAGTTTTTTAAAGTGAGTGTCAACTGGTGAGTACCTGGTGTTTTATTTATTTTTGGTTTTACTAGACAGAATAGTTGAAATGAAAAATAACATTATTGAGTCAGTTGTAGTGAACATAATGTGCATATTATCTTTTTTGTAATCCAAGTTTCAGCGTTTTGGCAAATAGCCGGGAAAATAATTGTTTAAAAAGATATATGTTATACTTATCTGTGATAAGATTTGTAAAAGTTTGTAAATAATAATTAGCAAAAAATTTTCAGTTAATGTTATTTTTCATTCCACTCCAAAAAATATTTATCCTTTTTTTATAGACAGCATTTTCATATATTTGGAAAGGCACCTATTATTTTTCAATGACAACTTAAATAAAATGAAGAGTGGAAAGGCGAATGAGTTAGAACAATCTATTAATATAAAAGCAGGGATACCATCGGGTCCAGTAGTGAATTTAGGTTTAATTCGTCTTATAGCATGCAATATTTACATTTTAGAAAAATAATTAATTATTAAGTTGCTATTGACTCGGTAGCTTTCATCGTTGTTGACGCCCGCTTTTTGTAAATTGATGTAAGGATTAAAAAAAAAACAGCAAATGCATTGACTACGTAATTGGGCTTGTTTATAGAAGATTCATTGTATACCATTGCACTGGATACATTCGTAAATCTTTTTACTATTAATAGAGACCAATTTATTAGGGCTAGACTTTATAGAGTTTTCTACATTACTGGTATAATTCTTAAACTATAAAAATATCTATCTATATCTATTTTTATTTGGCCTTTAGTCCCTTGAAATTTGTTGAAACACGAAACATTAGTATCATCACTCATCAGTCATTTTGTGTAAGTCCGCCAAGCTTTTTTTCTAAGCCTAATGTTTTTCTTTATATTGGTGTTAAACCAAAGAGGAAAGTTCTGTTAAATATTGTATTATTATTATTATTTTGTTGTTTTCTACTAGTTGTCAAAAAACTTCCTCCGACTATTCCTTTGATGTAAAGTAACGGGCACATTTCTTCAATTTATACTGGGTAACTGTATTTTTTAGATATCCAATCGTAGAAGAGTTATTCATGTGGTAATAAGACCCAAGAAGTCAAAAGAAAAAACTGTTTCTGTTAAGAATTTTACACATATTCTTTCATTTAGCAAATGTTACTAATTATAAATTTAAAATTACTTTGTAGAATCAATCGATCAATTTATTTTAAAAGATTTTTTTGACTTTATTATCGATAGTAGTTAATTGCATGAAACAAATCGTTTTGCATTGAAGATATTTGTTTGAAATGATTTTAATCAACTATTTATTACTAATGGGTATAATATTAATTCCGTCATATTTCAATAAATAATTTTTCAACATTATAACGAGTTTGCGTATTTTTAAATAAAATGTTTTATCATTTTAACAATCTGATGTATGCTTATAACAAGTTATCTAATTAATTATGGGGATAATTAATAGGCAATACGTAAAATATTACATTTTTTTTAATAGAGCATACGAAGCTACACATCGTTAGCAGGGGCGTAGCGAATTCATTTAGTACAGAGTGAAAAACTACACTGTAGAGAATTATGATAAATAATAACAGTGTGCTTAAACAGTTATGTTAAATTGGATAAGATTAACAGTAGAATAACATATTATTTGATGTTTAAAAAGATTGCGAAATTACTCAACGATCGCTATATCTATTACTTAAGTGAATATATTGACATAGTTTGTAAATCCTGCCATATATGTAGTGTAGTATGTGTTATACACTCGTAGTAGTAAATATTTAACTCTGGAAATTGAGAAATGATTTAGTTACCAAAATAAATTATGAGTGATACTGATAACACATGTACATACCTTAAAAAAAACTAAGTTTAGAAATATTAAAGAAAATTAACCAAAACAATGATTTACGTTACTTATAGATGCTGTTTTATTATCTACTTTACGGAAAATTTACATATACATATGATAATGCTCTTGATTTTCATAGTTTCAAGTGATAGTAGGGGCAGATGCCCTCCGTTTTCTATAAAACTACGCTTGCGATCATTATTAATATGATATACATTTCTATCGGAAATGCGATAATAATTCATAGGTAGTCAAAATATAAAGTGCCTACGGGAGCATAGAATCAAATAACCATATCTTACAGCAGGTATAAAGAAAAGACAAGAAGATCAGAACCGGCTAGAGTTAGTTGCAACAATATTGACGCTCCCAGTTTTCTTAAAAACAGCAAATAATAGACGAGATGCATGCATTTTAGAGATGCATTAATTTATTTTATTTTAGCGTAAATACTATATAAGTTGAGAATAGAACAAAAATTTTGTTTCAAATTTTGTTTCGTAAATAATTTAATTTAAAATTTAAAGTTTTATGCAAGCAAAACCACGTGATCGCAAACACTCCGCTATTGGCTTGATGTCATACCGTAGAACTTTGGCTTTGACAGTATATCCGAATTCATTAAATTGCAAGTTTCCGACTGTTAAATCTCGCGTTTATTTATTATTTACGTAAAAATCATTAGTATATCTTTTTTTCTAATAAAACTGATTTCATTTTTTTATCAGTGGGTACAAAAGCAACAAGGTGTATCATTCATTGTTCGTAACAATAAATTTGCTTAGGCCAACTTTTATCATTTTTTCTGTAGTTAGGTATCCATATTCACAAATATTTTTAGGTATCTAACTTCAAAATATGTAAAAAATCATCTGTGCAATATTTTATCATTTTTCAGCCCGGAATACTTCATTAATTTTTTTATAATAATTAAATTACATAGGTAATAAATATCTGTTGGAAATAGTAGTAATAAACGTTATTGCTGATGAAAATGATGTATTTATAAATACTCCTTACTATATGTGAATACAGAGATTGATTTTATTTTTTTATCAGTGCTGAAATTAGGGGTACAAAAGCAACAAGGTGTGTGTCATTCATTGTTCGTAACAATAAATTTGCATAGGCCCACTTTTATCATTTTTCTGTAGTTAGATATCCATATTCACAAATATTTTTAGGTATTTAACTTCAAAATACGTAAACAATCATCTGTGCAATATTTTATCATAGTAATAAACGTTATTGCTGATGAAAATGATGTATTTATAAATACTCCTTACTATATGTGAATACAGAGAAATTCATATCAAGTCATTGGTTTTAATGAGAAAACTTACAAATATTGTCTGAACTTACATTAAAATGATCCTTGCAACAATATAATCGTGTAGATTCAGATAATTTCACGATTCGGTCGTCCCGTTTCATGGCAATGCACCATTTATTTCTAATTTTAGAGATACAAAATTAACTTTTCTAGGTTTTTTTTGTTATATTTGTACACTTAGATACAATACAATATTTATAATGTCTTTTCTTTTCACTCTCCATGGTAGAACATAAAAATAACATCGTATTTTAATTTGTAAACACAAACTGCGAGTATCAACTTTGTAACAAACTTATACAAAATGACGTCACACCGCAACTGACGGAATATATGCATTGTTCAAATGCTGCTAATAATTTTTTTTTAGCTTTAGTCCAAACATATATATATATATATATATATATATATATATATATATATATATATATATATATATATATATATATATATATATATATATATATCAAAAAAACACATTTTTTAGTGGTCTATCCGTCTATGATATAAAAAAAATTGCGCATCTTGCCTATTTAGAGGTCTGCCATGCTAATTTTTCCCAAACAAATTCATTTTTAAAAGAAAATCCTTAAATTATGATTTATACAAAAGTACATATTTCTACCTTATTTTTCGTAACATTTTGATGAAACCAATTGAATCTAACATTCCACTATTCATCTTTAAAAAAAATCTCCACATATAGAATACGAGGAAATATTTTAAACCAACTTTTACAGCAGATACAAATTAATACAAGAAAAAAATGGAAAATTTGGACAAAAAACTCACGGCATATCTTTCTTTTCCTTTCAGGTCCGCCTGATATGGTCAAGGTGACACTGCAGCCGAGGTGGCTTATTGTGACCTTCTCTGGTTATTTATAACCTTTCGGTGATTCCTGTGTTTCTAATTAGCCGATACAGTTATATGACAGGTCTGTGTTGTTTCCCCAAAAATGTTTTGTCTTTTACAGTCCAGCGCATCACATTGACAGACTATGTGTTCCGCTGTTTCCGGCGTCTCTCCATAGAGTCTGAAACCCAAGTCACCTTCATACAGACCCATTTTTTGTAGATATTCCTGCACTGGTGCCTGACTTCTGAGTAACTCTGTTACAATTTTCAGCTGATTCATACTTAGCGTAAGCAGTTGCTGAGTTCGTCTTGTGCACGGTTCAGTTATAAATGCTTTGTCGTGCTTTTGTTTTGGTATGTTTCGCCAGTATCTATTGTGTTTTCTTTTGAACCAGCCTGATTGCACCTGCGCGCAGTGCACTCTACCACTGCAAGTACTGGGTCTGGGCCAAGGAATACTGTAGTTGATCCTTGTTTAGCAAGTTCGACAGCTTTGTCGATTCCTAGCACCCCATTATGTCGTGGCATCCAAAACAGTTTGACTGTATTGCGTTGTACCAGGCTTCTAAGCTTTCCCGTTACTAGTCTAGACGTCATTTGACAGCCTTTTTGTGCCTTCATTCCGCCTGACTGTCTGAGACAATATGGATATGTTTGTTTGTGTAAGCTCTCCTTAAGTTTTCGCGAATGCACTGTAGAATTGCGTATATTTCTGCCTGGAATACTGTAATGTGATTCCTAAGTGCATAGCTAAGGTTTGCCGTTGGGTTTCCACTATATATATCAGACCCTGATCCTATTTCAGTCCTAGACCTATCTGTGTACCAGGTCAATCCCCTGTTAAGGAAGTCTGGTGTACATTCCTTCCATGGATCTTGATCTGGTATGATCACGTCAAAAATATTGTGAAAGGAGTGTTTGGGAGCCATGTGGTTTGACAACATCTCATAGGTGAGGTCTGCCACAGTCTCTTCGGCATCTCTTGATTTATTGTTTTGATCTTGAAACTATCAGCTAACTAAATGGATGGAATATTTTAACGCCAATTTTTGCATTTAGTAGTGGAAAATCTTCAAAATTCTAAGACGTCAACAACGTGCTCAGTTAATGAGTTCAAACGAGGGATAACTATTGGCATAGAGTTGCCGATTTCTAAATAAGGCAACTGCAGACCACGTGATTCGTAATGTCTCAATAGTTGTTGAGTTGTTGATCCACATGATCTAATTAAGGGGTCCATCAGCGGCAATGTAGATTTAGTCGTCTTCGAAGAAAATGTTGGACATTGGTACAATGAACTAGTTTGGTTTTATCCCTGAGTCTTGAACACCATTAGCTACATCACGAACATATAAGAAACTGTTGCAGTTCTATAATTTAAGAATAAGATAATGCTCGCCCTCAGATGGCAAGTTTCCTGCACGGTATTTTGAGACCAATGTTTCTGTGCTTGGTGTGTATGTTCACCGATAGAACCTGTATGAGGTATTATTGACAATCGGTTGAATAATTTCCTCCATCCCCCGGATCTTCTGCGTTGAATTCATGAAGCCTTTTATGACATATCCCTATAGGCATCGATCATCTCATCTCGAGCATGCCACCTCAACTTAATGACTACTTGATGAAATAGTGCTCACATCGCTGTTTAACGGTACGAGAGCAGGTCAGCTATTCAATTATACAGTATAGTTTTAAAGGTAGTAACTGATTACCTACTGCAAAACTATTGAGATTAAGAGTCAAAAGTCGCTTCCAAAGATAAATGGTTTTATAAGAACAAAGCAAAAATGTGCTGAAACAGTCAGCTTCCTACACCAAAGAAATTAAATTACTTTAATTTTTTTTTACCATAAAATAGTTAAATACGGTACTGTCACAGAATATATTCTCCAGTTCAGCAAGTAATTTATTGTCGGCCTGTACTTATTATACAATTTGGCCTGCACCTGGTCATTGGACAGGGCAACTCGTCTATGTTGCTGCAGCCACCGGGGGCCATATTGTGTAGGTACCATCGTGTGACCCACATATAAAAGACTAAAAAATATAATCAGGGTAGATCTTAACCATGCAATATTCAAAGCAACTTTCAAATAAACGAACACACCCAAGCTAATTGTCATGGAAGGAGATTGGGGGCATGGCTGACTAGAAAAGTGTGTACATCAGCATTTTCTAAACAAAATTTAATTGTATTGATTTTATGGCGACGATTTTGTTTATTTAATTTTTGAGTTGAATATTATACATTGTACACAAATATACGAGCCTAAAGATTTAAAACCACGGTATAACAGTGACATGTTTTACTTGTGTTAGGTATATTAAATTTAAATTCGAATTTACAAGGATATAACTAATTTATATTATCACAGAAGAAAATTCTCAAGAAAATGTTACGATGCAATCATTGGTATTTAATAAAGACAACAAATTATTGATTAATAATTTTGCAAGAAAAACTATATATGTATAATGATTGTAAAACTTTTTTTAAATGTACTGTAGATAAAACAGCGTCTCCCAAATTAATATTTATTCTGGCGCTCGCTGGTGTACAATAATGAAGCTGTGGAAGTTGTTGTGGCAACCAAAAAAAAGAAATCTACAAATACACTATAACTTTTTGACCTTTTAAATTTTTCCAGAATTGTTTGATAAATTAATATTCAAGTAGCATAAACATGAACTATTTTCAAGTTTTTGATAAAGCTATGTATATGTGAAAAATGTTGTATCTTTAGTCGGTACTTTCCGAAAGTTTATCAGTTTGCGACATGTCATATGAATTTATCATTATAGTTTAAAGGACACGGGAATAGTTCAATAAGTTACAAATTAGATACGCTGATACTACTTTTATATAAGGATACTTTACTAAAAAAAAAGGATACCTTTACTAAACTGATTCATTGAAGAATGACAAAACTTATCTAATGTTGAAGGTAACATTTCTAAAAAACCATATATGTGAAATAAATTGATATTCTTTTATCTTACATTACCCTTATTACTGAATAGTCTAAAGGAATAAGATCGGGTGATCGTGCGGGCCACTCAATTATACTTCTTCTGCCAATCTAGTGACTGGCGAAACGTTCATTTGTATTTTCATACACGAGTTGCAGTGTGGAGAAGCTCCATGTTGCTGAAAAACAGACCATCTTCTGAATAGTTCTTATCGTTTTCAATAATTTCGGTTATCAGTAAATCAGTTTCAGATTCCAGTATGTCAAGATTACTCCGGTTAGATTACCTGGTATAAATGGTCCTAGAATGAGGATTCTAAAGATTCCAGCTCAAACATTTAATTTAAGTCCGGTATTAGTATCATCCCAATAAAGGCAGTTATGTCGATTCGCTGTTCCTCTCGACATAAATGAAGATTCGTCAGAAGAATAAATATTAAAAAGCAAATTTTGATTGTTCCATAAGCGTTCGCTCATTTCCTCACAAAAGAAAACTGTAAACGGCGATCACCATCATCTTTATTTGGTTATTGCAGAGTTGTATCCGGTAGCGATGATATTTATTAATTTTCAAAATTCTTTGGACAGTAGTTCGGCATACTCCCGAGAATACAGGCAACTGTCTGATGCCTATGTTCGATGACATATCACAATATAGCTATTTGGGCGGCTTTATTTGTTAGAATACGAGTTCGATTACGGTTTTTATTCGATACTGACCGTTCTCTTTTCTCATCTAATTATTGTAAGACATATGTAAGTATGAGATAAATGTCTCTCTGGATGTCTCTCATTATTTCTAATTGTACCTCTAACACAGTTGTCATTCTAAAGCAAATTGAAACATTTTCAGTTTTCTCTGCAAGAGTATAAACAGTTAAGCAAAATAAAAATCTAACAAAGAACGCTAACTAAAAGCACCTTTCAACATCAGAATTATAATAAGCAAATAATGTAAGAAAAAACTTCAGAACTACAAGCGGGGAAAAATTACTCAGTTGACAAATACTGTTTCTACAAAACAATGTTAAAATAATACAGAGTGGGTAAACAAAAAGTAACGTGTCGAACAGCTTCAAAATGTTGTTTTTATTCAACGTAATTAAATAAAATATTCTGATATTGGTGTTTTAATTTCTTAGACCATACCATTCTCAAATGCAATATCTCAAAAATTGTGAATTGAATGATCTGACATTCCTTGACTACTCCCATTTAAATTATTTGAAGGAGTTGCTTCCCCCACATAGCGGATGAAGTACGGGGGTTGAATTTATTACGGTTATACATCCCATTCAAAAATAAAATCCACGTTTTCCAGCATTTTTCTTGAACATTTATAGAATAGAAAAAAGGGGGTGGAATGTGAAGTAAAGCTGAAGCTATGCATTTGGGCAACGTTCTGAGAAAAATCGTCTTATAAAAATGTAAGAATAGTATGATTATGAACCAAAACTTTAATTTCTCTCGTAAGACTTTACTACTATTTGTAATTTTTTTTTTGAATATTTTATTTCTGCTTCTGTTTTACAGATTGTGGTGGGTTTAAAAAATGCTTTTGCTACTGTAACTTTACTAATCTACAAATAAATAAATCAGGTGTATGCTATTTTCTGAAATAGTTTTGGTGATATCTGGCCAACGGATATATATGTTTTTATTTCAAAATAAATCCTCAACATTCTCAAGTGTCGATTCTCGGCTTTCCAGATATTCAAAATTATATATCTAAAAGAATACCTCCGTATATTCATTGCTTATCAATTTTTTAATGAAAATTGAATCTAGGGTAGACTTTAGTCATCGACAAGGTCACCAGATAAGAAAATTGCAATATATTACATCACAAATGCAACAGTAAACATATGTTAGGAATGACATTGATTAAATTAATAACTCCTTTACGTAAAAAAACAGTTAATCAAGAAAAAGTGATTAGAGTAATATAAATAGATTTAACATGTAAATAAGGTTAAATAAACGAAATATCTTAAAACTTAAATAGCCTAGTTTTGAAACGTTTTGCATTTTAAGTTAAAATTTGAATAAATATTTAATTAGTAGTAGTTAGTAGTAGTGAATGATTTTTTTTTAATTAGATCCATCATGTGGGAGTAGCATTCAAAGCCACTGCATAAAATGGAAAAAAAATTATACCTACCTTGACATTATTTTTTTTATTAAAATCTAAACATCAATCAACCCACATTTTATGATGATGAACTTTTTTAAAATCATCTTTGCAGACAAATTCTGAACTTTATCAGTGCAAATCTTTGCTTCACTAACATTTTACTTCGATATATCACAATTTACGTAAATTTAAAAATTAGTTCGAAACCCTTTGTATAATATAGTTTTAAAATTTTGTATATCCCAGAAGGTTTGTATGCTAAAAAAATATATTCTACTGTAAAGATTAGTTTATATAAGACCTAAAAGAGTGCACAGCTTTAGTTAAGACGCTGTATGCCTCACAAAAAACATTATCCGTAGTGAAAATTATGAAGGCACATATAGTATACAGGATAATCCAAAACTCAATACCATCCGTAATAAGGCCAATTCTGCTTTTGCTTTTTGCTTTTTGTCGAAAGCTCGTTCATAAAAGAGTTGACGACTTGCGAGGGAGGCCTTTGAAAAAATGATTTTCTTTTTTGGGAACAGATTTGATCAAATTTGGTACACAAATTTATTAACCTACATCACTGCAAACATTGTCGTTGGAGGATGCATGTTATGGTCAATAGGGTTGACCTTCTGGTTTATTAAATGGTGAAGAGCTTTCATGTTCACTTACACTTAGCTCTTAGGTGAACACGTTGGGCTGCCCCCGTAAAGAATTACTCTCTCATTCATCAAGTCAACCAATACTTGTGATGAATCTGACAATGAGCCCCAGCGGAGTGCTATCTATGGTGGTCATAGTGAACCGTAATTCCTCAGTATAAATCCTCCTTTTGTCGAGAGTGCAGAACAATAAACTAACACATACTCGTCAGTCTCTTCTTCTAGACCACATCTTCTGAATCTTGGATACCCATAACTCTCAGTGTGGAGGTAGTAGAACTAAAATAATCCAAAGGTTGTTTCTGGGCAGCCTGACAAATTCTTGCCTAACTTATGACTGGTTGTAGCTATTCCCATTCTATTGTGTAGAGTGGCACTCTATTATTTTGAACAAGTATATCTATAGCCTCCTTGATTTGCAGGAGCTGACCTGGGCTTATCTTGCAATTATTCAGTACAAGCAAGACATCTCGGCTGTCTGTTATGTACAGACGCACTGACTGTTCTACCACTAACATTTGTCTGAGTAAATATGCGTTCCTGATCTACGATCCATTTTTGATCCATCGGTGTAGATAAATCAGGTGGGTCATTTCCTGAAGTGCTTGCTCAATTTTACTTTAAAGTTATTTCTAAAATTATATTTGGGGGGACACGATCAATATCTGGTTCTAGCTGCTCTACGAACAAATAAAATAATGTAAGTATATGCTTAAACATTATCATATTTACACTTTTGTTAATAAATAAATTATACTTTTTGATTTGGTCGATATAGACAAAAGTATTTACTCTTTTGTGGTAAATAAAGAATGGAACACCCAACTATAAAATTATTCATGTAGATTCGCTTTTATTACTTCGATTCAATAATCGCCTACGACATTATACATTAAATAAACTTATTATACGCTACTTTTAGGTAGCACTTATCTTATAACAATGGGTACCTTTAAACCTACTACTAAACTGATGTATTTATTCAAATATAACACTCCCTATGCTAAACAGACACAGTCGATTCAATACTAGCGGATCCTTTTACAATGATGCAGCATCATTTTATCTACGTTAGCACAATGTAGGAAACACGTAATGGATATACCAAAAAAATTCTAATGAAAAAGTAAACAGCAAATTGCCTGCAAAATATTGGATTAAGCCCAGAATTAATTTTTCAAGCCAGCAGAGTATGTGGATACATATATACAGGGTGAGCCACGGTGGGTGGAGTATTAGAAGTATATGGAGAATGGATCAACCGATTGCTTTGAAATTTTGGTTACCAAGATAATCGAGTATGATCTCTCCAACTAAAATATTTTCGAAAGTGCGGTGTTGCCATTTATATGTAAAACTGGCAACATCTTCGTTATTTTAAATGGAATACCCTGTATATTTTTGCGTTTTTTGGATCGTCGTCTCTTTCTGAGTAAATTTTATTAATATTTCCCTATACTTATCTCAAGCCGTTTTCGAGATAATAATTCTTTTCTGAATTTATTGCCAAAAATTTGACTCTCAGTAAATCGTGTTTTCTCCTACCTACGCAGCAATTAAAAGAAGATTTTTTAGTTGCGGCTAGGCAAGGCCTGGGGGCATCTCCTTCATTAATAAAATGTTTCGAATATCATACAGGGTGAGTTAGAGAACGCTTTCTACAAGTGACTTAGAAAAATGCACGAAAGTCAATTTTTTTAAATGGAATGCCCTATATATTATTACTGATTTGGAAAGGCGATACATTTACCTATTTAAAAAGGTAATATACTCTATATCTAATGCACACCGTTTTCGATTTATGGGCACTTTTCTGTAACCTTACCAAGAATATTAGTCTTCTGGTATATCATAACGGGTGGGCCATGAAATTTTTGTTTTGTCATTTTGTAATGACAACAGATGTTATTTTTCTAAATAAGTTTGACGTTAGTGATATTTGCACCTAATTTGAATAGCTATGTAGCACAAATATGGCAGAAAATAATTATACAAACACGGTTTTAATTGATTTGTTTATTATCCATGGAGAGTGCAATAAGATTATCAGCAGAACTTCAGCAGAAGATTTAATGAGAAATATCCGAATTTGCCGCAGATGAACAACAGAAAACTTTTACGAATTCAGAGGAATTTTATAAATTTTGGTTCGTCATTAAGAGAAGCAAGAAATTTACCTAAACCTGTGACATCTGACGAGGTAAATGAAATCTGATCTGCGGCAAATTCGGACATTTCTCATTAAATCTTCCACAAGTTCTGCTGATAATCTTATTGCACTGTCCATGGATAATAAACAAATCAATTAAAACCGTGTTTGTATAATTATTTTCTGCCATATCTGTGCTACATAGCTATTCAAATTAAGTGCAAATATCACTAACGTCAAATTTGTTTAGAAAAATAACATCTGTTGTCATTACAAATCATGGCCCACCCGTTATGATATACCAGAAGACTAATATTCTTGGTAAAGTTACAGAAAAGTGCCCATAAATCGAAAACGGTCTGCATTAGGTATAGATATAGAGAGAAGAATTTACCTTTTTAAAGAGGTAAATGTATCGCCTTTCCGAATCAGTAATAATATACAGGGCATTCCATTTAAAAAAATTGACTTTCGTGCATTTTTCTAAGTCACTTGTAGAAAGCGTTCTCTAACTCACCCTGTATGATATTTGAAACATTTGATTAATGAAGGAGATGCCCCCAGGCCTTGCCTAGCCGCAACTAAAAAATTATCTTTTAATTGCTGCGTAGCTAGGAGAAAACACGATTTACTGAAAGTCAAATTTTTGGCAATAAATTCAGAAAAGAATTATTATCTCGAAAACGGCTTGAGATAGGTATAGGGAAATATTAATAAAAGTTACTCAGAAAGAGACGACGATCCAAAAAACGTAAAAATATACAGGGTATTCCATTTAAAATAACGAAGATGTTACCAGTTTTACGTATAAATGGCAACACCGCACTTTCGAAAATATTTTAGTTGGAGAGATCATACTCGATTATCTTGGTAACCAAAATTTCAAAGTAATCCGTTGATCCATTCTCCATATACTTCTAATACTCCACCCACTGTGGCTCACCCTGTATACATATATAAGGCAGGTTGGCAAGAATAAACTAACTCTACCAATACTGAAAATGGTGTATATAATTAAACCCTAAAAAATCCACTTAAATTGTAAATATAGACTAAAATTTTAAAATGATATGCTTTTTTATTATTTTCTCTTCGAGCAGTAACAAAAGAGATACTTTCTTTATTAATTTCTTGAAACATTAAACACCACACATAATACAACCCCCTGTATCCCTAAAATAACCTTGTGCGGGAGAGGGCTACACGTTTGAGACAACGGACACATACCCAATATCCAAGATGATGGAAGCCGGAACCCCGAGATGAGAGGCATAAATAATTAAATATCAAAAATTCGTTTACTTGTGAAATATGTGCAAATTGGCTAGAACTGCTAGAAGTGTAAAAATTAGTTAACAAATCACTACTGGGATTGGTTCAAAAATATATGTAACCTATTATCGTTAACGTTATGGATGTGAATCTTCCCTATGTATTTTGAATTTGAGTCCCCCATAATGAAATCAGCATATGGTGACTAAAAGGGTTTATTAAACACGATACAGAAATGGAAGGGAAAGTTTGACATATAACAAGGGATGAGGATAAAATACACTAAACTTCCATGAATATACTTAATATAAGCCTTATTAAAATTCGAGCAGGTTGTTTGTAGTACAATATACACAAAAACACACAATAGAGTATTATTGATGAATTTCTAATAATCCAAGCTAATAAAATGAAGCAAATAGAACACAGTCATTACTTTTAAAACAATTTTGCATTAACCTAATACCAATTGCGAGTGAGAGCTCAGATTTGCAGTAAAACAAATAAATTTTGGAATCATTACATCGCACTTGGAACATTATGAGTATTATTTTCCTCTTGTATATGATATTCAGAGCTTCCGAAGACAGAAAACTAGAAATACTTGTAAATGTTACATTTAGGCGCTGCCGAAAATATGTAACTATAAAATATACATATAATTTCCCTAAAAGTTAATGGTTTTTAGTGTTTTTACTCTAGTGAATTTAATGCTTATTCTGACGTTCCACAGGGCTCGATTCTAGATCCATTACTTTTCTTGTTTTTAATCAGTGACTAACCAGAAGTAATACTGAATTTGAGTCCACTGTTATTTGCCGATGACCTTAAGTTCTTGAAACAAATAAGGTCTGATGAAGATTGCAAGTTACTACAAAATAATATAAATGCAGTATATGATTGGAGTTATAAATTGAATTTTAATATTTAAAATTGTTCCATGATTTCATTTACGCGGAATAACTGCTTTAAACTTAATGAATGATATTATGCTCGATAAAGTTTCATTTGTGAAGGCCCTTGGTGTAATATATGATTCGAAGTTGTCAGTGAAAATGCATATTGATGATACAATTCGCACTTGAATGAACTCTCTTCTGGAAAAACATATCAGCAAATTTCGATTACTGTGCACGACAATCATTGTCTTCGTGGTTCAACTCTTGTAAAAGCCTAATTTTATACGAGTGAAATTTTGCGAGTCCAAGAATTCTATGAGTACTAGTTCTAGGCACCTTACTTACTTTAGAATCCTGAGACAACTGTCTAACAGTTTTACTCTAGGCCCGCTCAACTTTGAGATGTTCAAGTAGAGCTATTTTAACTACTTTATTAGTGACAGTACATATGCAATGGTTTTTTCTTATCAATTCCATTATGTACTTACGGCGAACATTTTCATCGGGAAATTTTTATTTAAAATAGAAGCAGGCCCTTGGTGTAATATATGAATCGAAGTTGTCAGTGAAACTGCATATTAATGATACAATTCGCACTTGAATGAACTCTCTTCTGGAAAACAGATCAGCGAATTTCGATTACTGTGCACGACAATCATTGTCTTCGTGGTTCAACTCTTGTAAAAGCTTAATTTTATACGAGTGAAATTTTGCGAGTCTAAGAATTCTATGAGTACCAGTTCTAGGCACTTTACTTACTTTAGAACCTTGAAACAACTGTCTAACAGTTTTACTCTAGGCCCACTCAACTTTGAGATGTTCAAGTAGAGCTGTTTTAACTGCTTTATTAGTGACAGTACATATGCGATGGTTTTTCTTATCAATTCCATTATGTACTTACGGCGAACATTTTCATCGGTAAATTTTTGTTTAAAATATAGGAGCAGGCCCTTGGTGTAATATATGATTCGAAGTTGTCAGTGAAACTGCATATTGATGATACAATTCGCACTTTATATCATTAGGCTATATACTTCGAGAGGCTGAACATTTAATATATGAATTAAATTATGTAATGCATTAGTAATACCGAAGCTACGGGTAGAATACATTTCTATTTTATGAGAATCACAAACCAATACATCTGAAGTTGAAAAAGTTAACAAAATTGTAAGATTTCTGTTCTTTAAAAAATATATTAAACCATCCGATTATAACACTGTCAGGACTTTATATTTATGTCAAGAATTTAAAATGAATCCTATTCACAATCATTAGCTTCTAGCTCTATTGTTATTTGCATACAAAGTTTTAAATAACACAATAAAAGAAAATATTCTTTCTCTGTTTCACTTTCATGTTCCTGCTGGAAATACGCAATCCTGTCAATTTCTCTTTATCCAATCATCAAATTTACTTGCTCTGTCCCGTTTTTGATGCTGTCGATTTTTTGGTTCATTGAATAAATTCAAGCATATTCTTCATAATATATTTAGCTATAATATCTTAGTTAAGTAGCTCGCAGTATTGATATTAATTGTATTATTACTATGGTCAATATGTTAGTATTTTATTATCACGATATCATCTGATAATTGAATGACTTATATGCATTAATATTCCTTGTAATTAGGCATTAATGCCCGTTTGGAAATAAATAAATAACCGCTTTGTAAGTTATGATATTCAGTGCCATAGCCCTACGCTGTCGCAACTAATGGTGGATATCCGACCTAAATTTTGACGTAGTGATAAAAGCATGCCTACAATTTGAATTTTTTGTGAAAAGAAAAATCTACTGTAGCTATACAATCGTAAAGGTTTTGTGGTGGTAGGGTGCGATTATGCTATTCAGGAGTTTAATTTTGGAAAACATTATTCCGCAGAATATTAAGTCGAGGGTCCTCAGACAAGTGACTAAGGTGAACTGAGTCCTTCCACTTAATGTCGATGCCGTTTGCACTATCTCTGTCACTCCTTAGGACATATTGAAAAGTAGCTGATACAAGGTGTACGTATAATGGTAGATGTAGGTAGGCTTCAGAATAATACATACTGTGAGCAATTTCAATTCTGTAGAGTTGTTTTTAAGAAGAATTAGTAATAAAAAACAAACAATCTGACCAGAATTCATATTTGAAAACATGTCCTTAAGTGAGTTTTGGCAAAAACGATTATTTTTCTTCTCTAAATATACGAGATTTATTTATAACAATATAGTTTATTTACATTTTGAAAAGAAAACAGAATGACCAAAAGCTTATGAATAATAAAACCGTTGCACTCGCCACTGAGGTTTTTAAATTACCTATCCTAAAACAAATTTACTTACGAGTAGTTGGCCTGAGCACCCTCCAAATTTACATAAAACGCATCTAAAACCAGACGGCCAGTCAATACCTAAAACTATAAATTTCTATACTAGTTTACTGCATGACAATTGGCCACGGATCGCATTATCTAAATTAAATATCCATCATACAATAAAATTATTTAAAAGCGGATGGGTAAATTAATTAACCAAATATTATTACAATTTAAAGGCAATTTTAATTTTGTTGATGATATTTATCAAAATCAATATTTGATCTTGTCATCTTGGTGTGCTAATCATGTGATGATCAAATTGGTTGTAATGATATGATTATGATTCATATCTTTTTGATGTGAAAAGAGCTAAATTAGTAACTATTAACAGCTGCACTCAGATATAACCAACTGAAAATGCTTGTTTTACAAACATACATCATTATCACTTTTTAAAATAATAATAATAGTTTTAAATGTGTGGGATTTATTGAAATCCACTTGAAGTTATGAACATTTTTGTTAGTTCTTAGATAAAACTTAATAATTATAGAGAGAAATCCAGTGGTGTCAAGACTGAGGACCTGGACGGCAATCAATTGAACCTCTCCTACCGATCCATCTATCAGGGAACTTTTGATCCAAATATTCCCTTACTGATACTGCATAACGTGGTGGAGCCCCACCCTGTTGTAAGAATAGCTCATCTTCAAAAAGATTGTTATCTTTCTCTAAAATTTGAGTAATCATTTTCTAAGAAATTGAGATACATTTCTCCATTTAAATTATTCGGAATAAGGACCAATGATATGATCTCTTGAAATGCCCACCCATACATTCAATTTTTTGCTGTCTATGGGTATGATATAGCCTACAGAGATGAAGGTTTTCGTCATAGCAATATCTACAGTTGTGTTTATTGACAGTTCCTTTAAGAGAAAATGAACTCTCTTCTGGAAAACAGATCAGCAAATTTCGATTACTATGCACGACAATCATTGTCTTCGTGGTTCAACTCTTGAAAAAGCGTAATTTTATACGGGTAAAATTTTGGCGAATCTAAGAATTCTATGAGTACTAGTTCTAGGCACTTTACTTACTTTAGAATCTTGAGATTTTTGTTTAAAATAGGAGCAGCGGCTCTGGCGCAAACATTATTGCGATAATATAACTTTAAAATTTCTTTTGTTTCGTCTAAAGAATAAACACTTATTAACAAATTATTTAACACCATCACTTTAGATGTCCTGAGCAACACAACATAATAACAATAACAACTGTATTCTGTATTGAAATTGGGTACAAAAATAAAGTGGCAAAAGATATCTATAATCTTGTGTTTGTATAATAAATCAAACTTTGTAATTTTGTTTCAAGGTAGTTTGAAATTTCAAAATGAATTCGTATTCTATTCATCAAAGTATATTTTATGTCGAGAATTTTGAGAAAACTCGATCAATAATTTGAATTCAACGGTGTTTTCGACGTCAGTTTAGTGTTCGAAATTGTCCTTCACATACCATAAAAAATAGGTTGAAAAGTGGAATTCAAGCGGATCAGTGTGTGACGAAAAACAAACTCATAAATCGATGTGGACTGTTGAAAACCAAGAACAGGCGACACTGGCTATTGTTCGAAATCCGCAGCTCTCCATACGACAACACGCAGCAATACTAAATTATCAAGCATTAGTGGAAAATGGCTCTTGTCCAAGAGATATTCAAAAATGATAAACTTGCTCGCCTTCAGTTTTGTAAGCGTTTCTTTCTTAAGGGAATATGCTGATATCGTGGAACATCTCTTTATGATCCATGAAGCACATTTTCACTTAAATGGCCATGGTATTAGGCAAAACTTTCATTATTGGGCTTATGGAAAATCCATACAAAATTCACCAAAGACCACTTCAATCGCCTAAAGTTACGGTATGGTGTGCAATTTCAAGCTCGAGAGTTATTGGATCTTACTTCTTCTAAGAAAATGACCATTCTGTTACTTTAACTTCTCGAAGATTTTTAGGCCTGAAGTTGAACAATTGCCTGAAGATTACTACTTCCAAAAAGACGATGCTACAAATCATACGGAAAAAATTTCCATGGAAATCCTACTGTAACTTTTTCCGCAACGATTAATTTTACGGATCGTAAATTTGCCGTAGCCAGCGAGATCCCCCGATCTAACTATACTCGATTTTTTCTTTTGGGGTTGCCTCAAGCACAGAGTATATGAAAACGTGCCAAGAACTCTCGATAACCTCAAAAGAAATATAGAGAAAGAAATTTGCATAATATCGTAGCACATGTTGCATAATGTAATGTATAATTTTGTATAGCGTTTAGAAGGATGCGTTGCCGAAAGAGGAAGCCATTTGCTTCATACCATATTTTATTAATAAAACGCCCATTCTTTTGGAATGTCATTATGTTATAGTTTATATGTTACTCTGAATTAAGTAAACTTTATTAAAAAAATAAAATGATAATAGACATTTGGTTCGCACTATACATAATTACTTTCAGCTTTTTGTCAAAAAAATTGATTCTCGTAATTACGTACAAATTGTATCTATCTTATTTAAGGGGTAAAGCTACATTTACACAAACTTGTCTAGGCGATAAATTCCTTCCTTGTAGCAGTTGATGGCATGACAGTTCATCAATGATCAAACGCATTAACAAAATAAGCATTTGTAGTTTAATGGACCGAGATCTGTATCAGAAAGGGCACATTAGCGAGAATGTAGACGATGGTCGTAATGTAGGCGGGGCTCGGTTGTACAACATGTTCCAGTACGTACTTAGATAAAAACTGATAAGAACTTAATGATAAAATGACAATTTTCTGTCATAAAACTCCTCCTTTCTCTTTGCACGTTAGGAATTACCAAATAGGCAAATAAAAGCAGTGCTTGTCGCTTGTTAAGGCTTAATTATATGACAAACACAATAAAATCAACATGCCACACATGCATTCTCTGTTATGTGTAACGGTTTATAAACAGGCAGAACTATTACGAAATTTTCAATGTTACTACACATGTTCATTATTATACATTTTCCTTTACCTCAACTTCATCTCATGTTGATTAATAACTGCATGATTTTATCGGTTATTTATTCAGACTTCTCGAATGGGATTCTGTATTGACATATGGAACAATTTTTCCAGCAAACAAATATATTGTAAGGAACAATAATCACATCGAGATGTCATTTTTATGTTTACTTTATATAAAACTTTCACAAAATGTTTTTTTAAGTAAATTATTTAACTTCAATATTTCTTTTTATTCTGCTTATATGATTTTTACAAAATATGGATTACATTTTTTTGCAAATATACAAAATAAAGACGTTTTTAGTGACATTAACATTTTCTCAAACATATTAAATACCTACTAAAATCCTCTTTAAAACACACAAATTTGAGGGAACGCATTGTAGTCGCTCTAGATTATTAAAATGAGTATTCTACTCTACACCGACATTAAATAATATAAGCATATTCTAGGCTAAATATAATATAAGAATTATAAATCAGTTTAAATGTATCCGTGTAATTTAAATAATGAGAACTTCTTATTATAAAACCCACCCTCTTGGAACACTAGTAATATTGTGTATGTGACTATTAAAAATATGATTTGAAACAAATGTCACCCCAAGATTACGAATGAATTATATCTAGGTAACGTAGAGTTATCCAAAGCATAATTAAAATTATACGGTTTTGTTACGAAAAATGTCGCTCTGCTACATGCGCTTACATTAAAAGTAAGTCGATACACCAGATGTGTATTCTGTTAAGCCCAGTCGTTTATAGTGTCAACCGTTCTGCATAGTTTCAGGTCATCCGCATGTAAAATGCAGTGAACGTCAAATTAGCTATAATATCATTAATAAAAAGATTAGGAAATAGGGGGGCTGAATACTTAACTCTGAGGAACCCCTGGTGTTGTTGAGAATTCGGCTGAATGAAGTTGATGTAAACAGAATCGACTTAAGTATTGTCTGTCGTCAATGGTAGTATTTATAATTGACAATTATTTATTTATTTATTTCTGGTGTTAATTCATTTAAAATCTGCAAACTCAAGTTGCGATTTTAGACCACAATTAAAATTTTGATATTTTATGAGCTCGTAGTCTTAAAAACGGCCGGATTAACCACGGGGCTAAAATAGTTAAAACGGTTTTTTGTAAATTACAAAAAAAATAATCAGGTTTATTACAATGTTGGTAATTACAATATTTATACGACATTTCAAATCAAATTCTATTTCCATAATAAAAAATATCCAAAAATTGGTTATATTCTTTATAATCAAAGGTCGAGGTGAAGAACAACTTGGATCATCTAAAATCTTAACGGTATCACAAACTACAGAGCTCTTATCCGAAGCATATATTCACACAAATTCAACAGAAAAACATCTTAATTTCAAAATCGTGTGAAAGAAATGTGGATGCTTGACTTACTTTAGCCCAGGGCATGACGAGTACTTAATCTGGTTCTGATTTCAAATCACTTAAGTTTTGCTATTGCAAATTATTTTGTGTAATTGACGTAATTATTTCACATGGGCATACCCCAAGGAAAAAACCAGAAAGAGAATTTCGGTATTTTAATATTTTTGGGTATTCGAAATTTAGAAGATATATTGTTTCGCACTTCGAATTATGTTTATAAACATACTGTATATTAATTTAACACAAAAATACGACAGTTATTTTTATTTAGTAAACAAATTCTTTCATAATTTTTACAAATATTATTAAACAATAAAATTTATTTAACGATATCCCTTAAAATAAAATTATTAGTGTTTCTTGAATGAAGTATATTTAATGACAAAAGAATTCTTCGAAAGTCACACTGAACGTCGTTAGTGTTGACATGAGAGAATTGAAAATTGAAAAGAAATCGATTAAGAAAAGAAATATCAAAACAGATTTCACGAAAAGTGAATCAGAATACAATAGGGTAACAATAAAAGTGGTATTTTCGCATAAGCATAAATATAATAGGCCTGTTATACTGAGGACCTAATATGGGGGTTGGTACATAATTATTAAACCCCTAAACGCAAAAGGGTTAATAGAGATTGTAGGGTGGGAACTGCGCCATATTTGATCAATAATTGAGTTTAACAACTGACGAAGGATGTACTTACTCATCCCTATGAAACGGACAGACCAGCATTTTCAGATCAGTCTTCAATCATTTTATTCAATCCACCATTATTATAACGACCTTAAAACTGTTCATCTCTTGATGTGCTGATAAATAAGTCTATAGAATTGCATGCTTATTTAAAACATCAAATATTATTGAAATAAAATTTTTATCAACAAAATGTTAAATGACTCGAAACTTTAGTTTTAATTTTACAGTTATTGTTACTGGAGCAAATGTATGTAGTTACGAATAAAATTTAAGTATCGTAAATTATACAAAAAGTTTGTTAGAATATAAATCGTGTGGGGTCATAGAAAATTTATAAAAAAATACGCAAAAATTTAGAATGAAAAAAATGTGATACATAGTGAACTCTATCCGACGTAATTCATGTTAAAATGGCCATAATGAAAAAATTTAACTTGAAAGGTATCAAATATAAGCCTGTTAACTTTTCGAACATTTGTCCGATCACCATCAAGCATATTTTTTGAATCGCGTAAAACTTCATAATCAAAATCTATGAAATGCGATTGTAATCGGATCATCTTCAGACAAATGATTACGTGAGATAATATATAAGTATATCAGACAGCGGTTTTATATTTGTAATACCTCACAAAGTGTATCCTAAGGGTCTATAATAAAAATGACCACTACACACATTTCACTTGGGAATCCTGAAATACACTAATTGACTTTTTTATTTGAATTTTAAAGTAAAGGAGATTTTAAAGTAAACGTTTCCCTTTCGATAACGAACAAATTCATTCGTAATATTCTGTATTCCCTTGCGGATATACTTTAAAGCATGTTTTTGAATTTATTCTAATATAGCTAGAGCTCTCAAAAGGTTTAGGTCAATAAAATACCTACATTTTCAACCAAATTCGTAAAAGAACATAAGCATGAAAATAAATAATTTTATCCAGTATTTGGTCTGTGTTGTTTCAACGGCTCCAAATATGATATTGATCAGTTATTTATTTGCTTTTCTTCTATAGGTATAAGTTGTCCTATTCCCGTTAATAATGTCAGCAACAACTGCAATTGTGTTCAGAAATCGTCAAACAATTTTTACTCAGTTTGGAGTAACATTTTAATTTGAACGATAAACTCATTGTGTTTCTTCTTACTTCTGACTTTCTTATCAAAAAAATGTGAACAACGCTCAAAGGTGTTTATTAAAACAATAGTTGTTATAGTATGTTCAGTTAATTATGGCAGATATAAATAAAGCAATAGTTGTTATGTATGTTCAGATGATTCAGGCAAAGGAATAATACTTATATTAGAATCTGAAATGGTCTCAATTCTAATGAATATAACAACCATAAACCCATTCTCCTTCATTCGAAATAATTTTAAAACTATTCGTATTATTGTTATTATATGATTTGACTTTAAAATGCAATTACTGCGCATGGAAAGTAATTCTTCACCACGGTTTAAACATAGTCTGGGTAAGAATAATTGTAAACTTTATTTCAGCTTAGCTGACACACACGTGACAATTGACATGCCTTTCTAGTAAGTTTAATCGGTAATGTTGGTGATCATCACAATTAATAAAGATCTCGCAATGATAATCATTCCCGCTTTAAAACGGTCAGATTTTAATGATCAATAAAATTAATAATAGCAGGAATGCGTGGGGTATACAATCGAATCTATTGACAGCATTTTATTTCAGTATTTCATCTACTTGTCAAAAATCCGATGTCGTCTGTCGAACTTAATCTCGGTAGCTGCGATGATCTACATATACCGGGTGTAACAGGATTATGGTACACCCCGTTTTCTCCTTTAGTTTTGAAGATGGTTGATTAAAATTTGGGATATCCTATATACGTAATAAGTGGCACTTTTTGATATACAAATGATTTTTTTTTCACTTCCGGTTTCGCCGGAAGTGACACTAACTTTCGATTTGTAAATGGAATACCCTGTATATTATTGCATTTTTGAATTCTGCATAATTTTCTGAATCCAACGATACCAAATAAGTGGCATTTCTAACGTCAGTATCTTTTATAATATAATTTTTAGTTTCCCATTTAAGTGTGCCATGACGGTTCCGATTTATTCTAAGTGACCCGTGTAGTGCTAGAAAAATCGAAATCCCGTCAAAAATACTAAATTACGTGATTTATGAGCAAATAAAATACATCAAAACGGTTTTTGGGGAAAAACTCATTTTTTCAAATGGAACCATATTGCTACCGTGGTACCATTTATTAGTACTATTAATAAGGAATTTATTCATATGTTGTATTAAAATGTGTGATAAATACAAACAAAATTACAGCTAAAAGAAAATAAGAAAATACAATTTTGTTCTAATTACCTTGTTATACATAAGGTGGCTTTGGAATGCAAAAAATGAACACAAAACATTATAACAGTTGTTCAAAATGCTGTCCATTAACGTCAATGTACTTCTGAACTCACATAGCTGTTTCTCGAAGAACGTTCAATTGCTGAGCCGTTATGCTATTAATTGCGCGTCTTACTCGTAGCTTCTGGTCTTCACGGGTTGTAACGGCGGTTGCGTAGACAATATTTTTTAAATGACCCCAAACACAGAAATCAAGGGGTGTTCAATCAGGTGACCTTGGAGGCCATCTCACAGGACCATTCGTCGAAATTACATTTTCTCCTAATCTCCGTTGAAGGTAATCAGTTACTATCCTTGAATTATGGGGAGGAGCGCCATCTTGTTGGAAATATATTCCCTGTCGTAAATGGAAAGGTAAATCAGCTAAACTGTCCCCAATTTCATTTTGCAGAAATCCCAAGTATCTGACACCAGTCAGGGGTCCATCAAATATTATTGGACCAATGATTCTACTACCGATTATGTATTTTGTCGGTTAAATAATCCCAAATTTGTAAACCTAGACTCGTCCGAAAATAAAATCATTCCAAAAAAATCATTGTTTGGCTGCACGTTATTCTGCAAAATCCAATTGCAATATTCCATCCTACGTTCGTAATCATTTTCGTACAAGTGCTGGTGCAATTGGCATTTAAAAGATTTATAGTGGTATTGTGGTATTTGTGCAAAATTCGGCTTACTGTTTGGTAACTGATTTCCAATTCAAACCCAATTTGCCTTGAAGAAACAGTCTTATTCTACTCAAGCCAAAACATTAATTTCCGTTTCTTCGTCAAGAATGAAATTTTCTTCGGGAACATTGTTGGACTCATTTAGGAATTGATTTTCAAGACGATTAAAATAATTTCTCGCTAGATATTTTCTATCAGGATATCGGTCGGCATAAAGGTGTCTAGCCGCAAAGACATTTTTTCTACATTCCCCATAAATAATTAACATGTCCACTTTTTTATCTCTTGTATAAATTTGCGGAATTTTGATGTGTTCAAAATGCCGCAAATTTTAAACAATTTTTAAAGACACAATAAAAAACATCGGCAAACTAACAAATGTTGGACAAGCTAAATATTTCATTGTTTTTAAAGCCATCTTAGTTAGTTACTTCTTAACATTTAATTAGAATGTGAATAGATTCCTTATTAATAGTACTAATAAATGGTACCACGGTACCAATATGGTTCCATTTGAAAAAATTGAGTTTTGTCCCAAAAACCATTTTGATGAACTTTATTTGCTCATAAATCACATAATTTAGTATTTTTGACGGGAATTCGATTTTTCTAGCTTTACACGGGCCATTTAGAATAAATTGGAACTGTCATGGCACACTTAAATGGAAAATTAAAAATTGTATTATAAAAAAATTTTGACGTTTGAAATGTCACTTATTTCGTATCGTTGGATTCAGAAAATTATGCAGAATTCAAAAAATGCAATAATATACAAGGTGTTCCGTTTAAAAATCGAAAGTTAGTGCCACTTCTGGCGAAACCGGAAGTGAAAGAAAATCACTTGTATGTCAAAAAGTGCCGCTTATAATGTATATAGGATATCCCAAATTTCAATCAATTATCTTCAAATTTAAAGGAGAAAAGGAGGTATACCATGATCCTGTTACACCCGGTATATCTGAACGAGGATGAGGATAACCCATTCTGAATTGATGAACGCTAAAACGTCATTCTTATGAACGCAATCCATTGTTTTTGTGACTAGTGCATATAACCTAGAAAATTTTACAGAATTTTCATTTTACCGAGGAATATATAGGATACAGTCACACAGCCAGCTATAAGTTGCGATGAGACGATATTCTATTCTATGCTAAATGATGTAAACAAAAATGACATATTGATTTCCCATGTAGCGAGCTATGCGATACTAAAGGTCGAGTGTCAATGACGCGGCGGAAGCGGTCACAGCCGTACGGCTCTACCTCGATCTCCAGTCGCGCCGCACCAAGCACTGCTTTAGGCGCAATTGCAAAGCGACTATATAACGTTAATTTTTAAATCAGGGCAACTCGATCAGTCTTAGCCGAGTTGCCGTCAGTGGAAACAGACTTAAACATTATCGTATCGTCACTTTGCAGGTGGGTTGCGATCGCTTTGCTGTTGCTAGTTGCTTTTGGTGAGAATAGCACCCTACATTAAAATAAATACACCTGTTTTCAATACAAGCGCTAGAGCCTCGCGGCTGTTTCGTTCTCCCATAGACGCTTCATCCGCGTGGTTGACACTCGACCTTAATAGCATTTCTAAGATGCGATTGTTTCAAATTCAAAATATTTTGAATTCATAGCCAGTCATAACGCTAGCAGCAGCGAAAATGGATGCAGAAAAACAATTTTTCTGATAAAAAGCCAGCTTCCTATATACCTACTTAAGCTGCAAAATAATTTAGTGACACAATTTGAAAAAAAAAACAAATTTCACAGAATAATAACAAACAACACTTGAACCAAATTACAAATTAAATTTATGTATTACTATGTTATTTCACAAGTGAAAATGGTAACCTTAATTTTACATTTTCAAAGAATAATACCGCAATGTCTTAATATCAAATATTTTTGGGACTTATAATAATAGGGAACTTGCACATTTTTTTTTACTTCATAAAAATGTTCTACAATACTAAAAAATAAGATATGCAAAATATGACGCCTTAATTCCCAATAATAAATTTGTTATAAATTATTAAAGTTTCGCGCGCGAGCGAACCGTTTCAAACAGGTTCAAAAGCGCGGGAGTAGTCGTGACATCACACCATACAATTTACAAGCGACGACGGAGATCCCAGCACTCGACCGCTTGATTTCAGCCGTAAAAATACCAGCATCGCCATAAATTTTAAGTGTATACTTAAAATGGAAACAAAAACTCCTTATTTTAATTAAATATTGCAGTAGGTCTCTACATATGTGTGAAGATCATTTTAATGTAAGTACATTATTAAATACTATATGTCTATCTACTAGTATTTCGCAGGCGGGCAATAAAATATTCCGAATTCAGAATTATTGAATTTAAATTAGGGTAGGATTAAAGAAAGAATGTGTATACAATGTTAGAAAATAAGATTAGTAGATAGAATGTAATTTAGTGATACTAAGTAAAGGTAATTTCCTGGTGCGAAAGTAAATAGCTATTTATTATTATACTCTTCGCAAATACGATTACGAAGAGTATATTGCATTTGATAGGGACATTTCTAAAATTGTTAATATCGCTCGCAGAGAAAAAATCATTTCGTTCGTCATCGAATTCTGAGCAACTTTCAAAATGTCCGTCTGTTCATCTGTCCGTCCGTCACGTTTCTTGTAAGCACGATAACTAAAGAAAGAAAAGTCCGATCGAATTGAAATTTGGGCTATAAGTTAGTGTTAGCTAGAGGAAGAAATTCATTGGTTTTTGAAAAAAATCAAATAGTAAATAAAAAAAGTTATAGGACATTTTATTTAAAAATATGAATCTACAGAGAGTTGCAATTTTCAATGTGCTACTAAAATTGAAGTAATTTTCTATAGACACCAAAATGCTGTAAAATATACTACCACAAATTTCGCCTACGCAGTCGGCATCATCGTGAGATGAAAAAAATTGAAAATTAAATATGTGATCAATATATTAGGTATTGTAAGAATGAATCTTAGTTTATACTATAAAATATACTGCCACGCGTTTCGCCAATACAGTCGGCACCATCGGGAGAGAAAATTAAATATGTAGTCAATACATTAGGTATTGTAAGAATGAAGTTTATAAGACAAACACAAGATTCTTTTAAAAAAACTGCGAAGAGTATCCTACAGAATGTGCAACAATTATATAAAAGTTCAATAACACTACTGTCTGCGAAGAGTAAAATGTTTTTAACTCTAGTATATACAGTATATTGCAAATACCTTTCTCTTGTCCTTTAATTTATTCTATTCAAATCTTACATTTATCTATTATGTGAATGATAACACGACACAATCACTTATTTCCCTTGCCCCAAAACATAGTACGAAAATACCTACGGTAGGTAATTATACATTTGCGCAACATTTCCTTTGCGGCAAATGTCTTCTATAGAGACACTTTACGCGTGTGTACAAAAAAAACACGAAAAATATAGAAGTGGCTGTTGTAAAGAATTACCCTAAATTCTTTCAAACATAAAACTAAGTCTGCTAAAAATGCTTAGTTGCGACTTAGCATCTTGTAGTTATTTCTTTTTATTCCGTGATCAAGTCATAACTATTTTATGTTTATAAATTATTACTAAAAGCTAAAAAAATACATACTTCTCTGCCTTGACCCCGCGGACCTCTCCAAGGGAAAAACTTTCACGATTTTGTATAAAAGATGTCACCATAAACATATTCACTTTAGGCAAATTATCAGATTGGCCCTTTGAAAAACCTTGATCAGTCATTTTAAAATATCTGTACAACTACAATACGCGGTACTATAAAACACAATTATATATTTATATCATAACAGTCACTAACAAATCAACCACAGTCTAATAACACCATATTGTACATATGTTTATATAGAATGTCATACTTTGTTAATTTGTTTGTATTATTATTTTTAAGTATTTTATGAATGAATTGATTTTTTAGTTTTCTTTTTTCTGTATATATGTATATATTAATATAAATCTTACTCTATACCCCATACAAGTTGTAAATAATCTACTTAATTGTGAATAAAGATTTTAAATTGGAATTGGAATTGGTAAAAATCTGATTGTGTAGCTTCTCGGCGCGACGACTACCGAATATTGTATGGTGTGACGTCACAGTCAATAGTAGCTCGTTTCGGGCCACTTCAATTTTATCGCTGTTTAGATCCTTCATACTAATCGCGTGGAATTAGAAATCTTATTTTTTTTGTGAAGTATACGTTTTATTACAACGTTACGCTATGTTTTTTAGTGTTATTTTTATTTTTAAAATTATAGGCAAGTTCCCTATTGTAATTTTCTTTTAAATTCTTAGAAAATGATAATATTTCTATTTTTATGCGTATATCTGAACAGCTTGGGACAATATTAGCATTTTATGGAAATTTGCACTCTCGATCAAAATTTGCAAGTTTCCGCATTGGTTTAGCTGATTGTGTGTATCGAAATATATTGTTTTATACCTATTAGTTGCATAAATCTGATAAATAGTTAGAAATTTAATGTTACTTGAAAATACAATTTGGCAAAACTAAGTAAAATGGATATTTCGTACGATATAATCTATAGCTTTATTACAAAAGTATCAAATTAATCTGACACGTATAGATCGTAATATCATCAAATAACTATTAATCATGTACAGCTGCTTATAATTAGCCATCTTTGATAACTTCAGCAAAAGTTAATGGTCAACTATGTGTGAATAGTTTTAGAAAATTAAACAAAATTAAACTTCAAGCCAAGCCAAATAATTTTGACATGTGTACAAATTATGTACATAAAGTATATACATATATGCAATGTACAGAGTCCTCCAAAAAATTTGCAAAAAATGGGAAACTGCGTAATATGCATAATTAAGTTTCGAGGAGCATGCATTTTTACGTTTCGCGGAAATACGTCATTTAATCGGTCAATCATTTTCGATCAATTCATGCATATACTGCATATGCATAATAAAGCTTCGTGAAAACAAATGATTGTCTCAGTCAATCATTTTTGATCAGTTACATTTTGGGTAAATGCATATACTGCATATTATGCATAATAAGTTTCGTGGAAACAGGTGACTTTTTCCGTCAATCATTTTCGATCATATACATTTTGAATCGATTCGTTCATACAGAAGTATAATTATTTATTTTAATTTAATTTATTGAAGGCCAAAGAATTATTTTTCTCTGGTCGATAACAACTGGAGATTAGTTTGTAAGACAAAATTATGTTTCGCGAAAATAGTCGATTTTTCCGGTCAATCATTTTTAAATATTTATATATTGGGTCAAATCATGTATATAACATATGCTTAATTAAGTTTCGTGGAAAGATATAATATTCTCAGTCAATCATTTTCGTGTCAACTCGTGCATATATTATTACTGCTTAATTAGATTTAGTGGAAACATATATATGATATTCCCGGTCAGTCACTTTCGATCATTTGCATTTTGAGTCAATTCATTTGTATACGTTGCAGTTGATGGAAATTTAACCTAAATGTTGAAAGCAAAATAACCATTTTTCTAGACAGCAAACTTGTGTTATTTGAAAAAAATGCAAAATTAATTTGTTCTAAAATTCACATTCAAACTGTACATAATTCGAAAGAACGTTTATCGATACTAGTATTTGCTAAAAATATAAGTATCAGATGCCAAATTTATTTGGTTCTTTTTTAAGTTTTACTGAACCATCAATCAACTGTTTTCAAGAATTTTTGTCTTGAGAAATTGGTCGTAAAAAGTTTTCCATTGGCCGAATATTTTTTTGCTGAAAACTGTATACAGCTGTACGAAATACATATTTTTATTTTATGTTATCTATACAGAAACCATAAAGTGTCCTGAATCCTAAATCATCGATGGCATCTCCTGAGTAGGCTGGGAGGCGGCTCCACTGGCCAGAGACAAGAATGAGGTAGGTGGTATTCAGACAACTTATCTGGACATTAAAAAAATTTAATTGGGATTATCTAAACATTAAAATTTAAATATTTTCATTATTATTATATGTATACAAGGTATATACAGTTAAAGTTGACCAATAGGTTTTTGACAAAATTTGTGGAAATTAAAACTATAAACGGGTTCTTTGTAGCATGCACAGAATACAAATTGGTATAATAGTTAATTAGCCCTCCTCGATGGGATGGCTTTAAATAAATATTTTTCTGTAATTTTCTCTCAAAGTTACATCATTATTGAAATTTTTATATTTCAGTAAAAGATTTTCATAATAAATGTGTCTCCCGTGCTCCGCTTTCGAGAAACGCGACCCCATTGTGAGGCTCTGAATATTTAGTTTTTACGGTAATTAAAAATCTAGTGGATAAATCTACGTGAAAAAAAGTTAAGACCAAAAAGCGTCAAGTGCCAGTGACAACTTCTGCATAGAGCAACAAAATAAACAAAACTATTGTATTTTTCATATCGCTTCATTAAATAAACTACTCCAAAAAATTTAAAGATATTGCGAGAACACGCATTTTCGTTTGGGAACTATGGGAAATAATTTCATTTTTAAATTTTATTCACAAGAAAATAACCAAAATAAAAAAATTTCAAATACTATTTGAAGCTGCAAATCGATTCCTCAATTTCAATAATATGCATGTCCTCCATTGGCATCAATAAAGCATGATGTCGTCTAGGCATACTGTCAATGAGATTATTGATCTAACCTTGAGAGATATTTGCTCAAATTTCTGGAATGATCGCACTCAAGTATTGTTTGTGAGTGGGATTGAAGGTCACGTATAGTTATTGTGAACATATCCCACATGTGTTCAATAATATTGAGGTCTGGCAGTGTAAGTGTCGTAATTACAAGGCTAAATAAATCAGATCGTCTAATGATTAATACACCTCCCCCCACCATGATTAAACCACCGTCATAAGGATAGATTTTATGAACTAGATGTTCAAGCGTCCATTCTAATCTTGCTCGTTTATAATGTAAGGTCGAAGGAACTGGTCTCAGATGTTTTCTATAAACTGAACCTCACTCCCTAAAACGTTTTCGAATCGTTTTTATCGATACACGTACTCCACTGGAATAGCCTAGTGCATCTGCTATGTTTCATGAGGTACAGTATCTCTCTCTATTGGCATTCAAATAAATGTAGCGGTCTTGAGCTGCATTGATTTTTCTTGGAAGACCACTTCTAACCCTCTCAGATGCTGATCCAGTATTTTGGTACCATAAAGCAGGTCATGAAATGACACCTTGAAACACATTGAAATCTGCTGCACCTCGACTTGATTTCAACGACACGACAACACGAATCATTCGACCAGCAATATTTCTTTCATCGGGAGTTAGTTTTGTCCGTAACGTATCGAAATTAAGAATAAACGTTATTTCGAGTTCACAATCCTCAACTGCAAAAATGTTATCTTTTTTGCAGTTTTTACGTGAATTGTTTTATGTTACTTAGTGAAGCAAAAAAATATTTCAGAACACTTATTCTACTACAGTATAAAACGTGATAAGGCGCCTTTCATCGGACCTGTCTGTCTAATTTGCATAAAGTGTTGCACGTAAAGTCTTTTTTCCGCTACAGGTGGACGATCGGGGTTTGCGGAAATCGAAATATTCATCTTTTCTTCAGTCCATAGCGATATTTTCATTTCGTAATTTCCGTAAATGAAAAAGATATGAATTTTTGAAAATACCTCTGCACTTCGGTACGCGTCGCGGCTTCTTAATACGTGACAGTCGCCTCGAATCTGACCTTCTCTCTCTAATTTGGGCGAAAATTGTGCACGCAAAGGCTTTTTTCCTGCTATTGATAAACGAACGGGGTTTGTGAAAAACGAAAGATTGAACTTTTCTTCAGTGCGTAGTGATATTTTGGTTTCTTAATTTCCATAAATAAAAAAAGATATGAATTTTTGAAGATGCGTCCGAAAATTGCTTCATGTAGGCCGCTTACGTAGCACTAGAATAATTATGTTTTCATTGAAAACGGCGGCCATGTTGTCTCGAATTGTCAACAATTTTTTGCGTAAACGTCAAAAATTACACTTTTAGTTCGCCCTGACGCGACGGTTGAAATTTTGGGTTTTAGAGTCCTAGTTTACTACGAGCGTAATCTCTGGACCTTTCTCTTTCTTTCGTTATGCCCCCAGCGGCCGTGCGTTCTTTTTTAGAGAAGGTCTGAGCGTTTCAAATTTTAAAGTTTTCATCTTTTCCCGCCAATTTGTTGAAATGAATTAGATTATAATCTGGGGGAGTGGCATACAGTGGCCCAAAGAAAATTTAGTATACCCGATGTCCCAAATACAAAAAAAAATTCGGATTTCAGCTATATACCGGGCGAGCAATCGATTGGCAGTCTCGAAAAAAATTTACGGGATGGAGAATCGGCTCGCAGGGTCTAACCAACATAACCAGAGGGCCGCAGGCCCTTTCGTCGAAGACCGAGACATTTTGACAAGTTTCGGACTCGGAAATGGAGAATCGGCTCTCAGGGCAGATTCGACATATCCAGAGGGACACGAGCCCTCTCATCGAACGCCGGAGGCGTTCGCACGGCGTTGAAGGCGGCGCCGCCGTCCGCAGGAGCTAGAAAACGCCGCAGGCGTTTTCTAGTCTATATGTTAAAGTTCTTAATATCCATAAGTTCCTTGGAGCAGTTTAGTTCCTCAATTATCGCAAAAACTTTATTTTCAGAGACCCACTTTGGTGCCCCAAATCTCGAAAATGGATCAACGTAGAACAACACTTTATTATGAAAATAACTTCTTATTTTTTTGACAACAGGCTGCCGTTGAGCTAGTCACCCAGGTTCATATCTGGACCAGAGCAAGTCCATGAGTGGACCTGTACGCGTCGCCATCTATCGTAACGTATGTAAAACTGTGGAATCTAAACTTGATTCCACAGTTTTACATACGTGCAATGTGGACATATTAAAGAACTTTACCCTACGATAAACAAGTGGTTCGGCTAAATTTAGGGTGTCGAGTGTACACACAACTGTTGACGACGTTGATGTTTTAAATAGTGCAAAAAAAATTGTATTAAGGTGGTAAATTTGTATTAATTTTGTTTTAACTTGTTGCTCGACATGTTAGAATTTCAATTATTATATTTATTTTACACAGTGCAACATATTTTAATATATAACTATAGTCTGAAGAAGGAAATAAATTTTCGAAACAGCAAAATATAGAGGGGGTTCTAATTTCTATTTCTGATTAAGTAATATCCACAAAGAAAAAGAATTTTAATAAAAACTTTGTTGCGTTTTTATAAAAATTGTTGATGCGCCGCTGTCGAGGCATAAAATCTTATACCTAAAGGTAGAAAATTCGTAAAGCGAAAAACCAATCCAATCAAGTTGAAAGCAGCTATTTGTTTTTAGACCGTCACAATGTCTAGGTTGTTCCAGACTCTTTCATACATCACGGGTTTATTGCTTGAATATTACATACCATTTAAATCACTTTTACAGTTAAGGAAAAAGAAAATATACCTTTTTGTTTTCTATTTATATAAAAGACCAGCTATGTGACCTGTGAAACCACTAAGAGAATATGTAAGCAGAAATGTCATCTACTTTTCAACCAAATTGATATCTAATATTATTAAGAATTAGATACAGTATGTTAATAGTCATTTGCAAAATTATTTATCAAAAAAATTAGTTTTGCCAACAGATATGTTTTATATGGTGAGAAATAGTTATCATTATTGTTGAAGTCAAATAGTTAATTATTAATTAAAATAATTGAACAAAAAGATACCGTGTCAAAAAAAATTTTTGGATCAAAATCTGTTTCACAACGCCCTGAAATTTTATACCGAAATAATGTTGTCTGTGTCTGTGTGTATATCTCTAGGCACGATAATTTTTGTAGACCGAAACCTCTGACCCAAAATTAGGTGCATACATATAGTGCATACATACGTTCAAAAATAAAAAAAAACGACGTCTCAGTGCTCATGCAAATGAAAATGTAGGACTTAGGTTGATGTGTTATTGTGAGATAACGTTTTTAAAATTATGTAATAGTAATTTTCCATGACCACAAAGTGTCCATGCTCGAGTCGTACTTTCGCAATAGACGAATGGTTGATTTACAATGGCAATATTTCATAGAAAACCATTTAAAAGAATTTTCGAATGACACTTTCTATTGTCTTTGTATGAGAATAAACATTTGGTGGGGATTCAGAAGAAGTTTTTTTAGTACCCTCTGATCATCGTCAATATACCTGAAAACTGTTTGTAGTTGTATTTTGTAAACGATATGATGACATACCGCGTACATAAAATACCAGATAACTCATGAACAGTTAAGAAGTGCTATCATACTGTAAATTTTCAATGTAATCATGTGCCTCCTTGAGGAGGCACATTGAAAATTTTTTACATGCTCAAATCTATCTGGGGAAATTTAGCCTTATTGCACGCATGAAATTTTATATATACGTTACGTCACAATCTTGCCGACAATGACCAGAAGGTCTACAGTAAATTTTCACCTACGTTTTCCTCATATGTTTACATGTTTTTCCCTGTTTCTTTTCATGTGCTGCCATATTTGTTTTTATCAAACAAATGGGCACTCATCACTATGAAGTCCTTCCAATTATTATCTGTAGAGATAGACCGACAATATTTTGAATCCAAATGGATCCTTACATTTATAAAAGCAGTAGGTAGTGAAATAATTAAAACATTGTACTACTCAGAGTATTGATTACTTATAGTTTGGTGGCAATTCTTTTTCAATTGATAAGTTTTCCGTTCTTAACAACTTAGTAATTAAATATGTTCACATGGTATACAAATCTATTTGAAAGTAAAAAAAAAACATCTGGAACTATCCTGATATTATAGAGGGTGGGGCAATAGTGTGTTGGACCTCGATATCTCGAGTTCTACGATAGCTAGAAATTTTTTAAAAAATTGCAAGTAAATTAGATAAAAAAGTCTATAACTGGAAATTATTTTCGAACATTCAGGGCGAGCCGAGGCGAAATTACAGGACCCAGTGCCTTTTTTTTAAATGGAATGCTATGTATATCAGTACATTTTTTGAAGCCTCTTTCTAGGATCTATTCATTTCTATATTATTATTGGCTATCTCCCAACCACTTTGATGTAATGAATTTATTTGTTGAAATAATGCCATCTGCAGATGGATATTAAAAAAATCACCACAGTCACAATTATGGGTTTTAAGAAAAACTTATGTGAATACCAATTACGAGACATCTAATTAATGTTTTTGAATCATTTTCATTTCCCAAAAATGTACAGGGTGGTCAAAAATTAGTATTCAATTAAGAACTTTTTAAATTGAATTTTCTCAATTTTTTCAAATGGAACACCCTGTATATTTTTCAACGATGTGATGTAAAAATGAAAAACGAACATTTTTTTGGCTAATTGCAACCATTTTCGTTTTATCGAGCAATAATTACAACATTCAAAAATAAACCTAAAAAAGAGGTTTCTTCAAATAACGCAGTAGAAAAAATTATAATAAATGTTCCACATGTTGGCCATTTTGATTGACACCCATCTCTATGCGCTTTTGAAATGAGGTTCCCACTGTTCCTAAAACTGCTGGTGTGATAGATCTAAAGGCAGTTATTATTATTTCCTTCATATTTTGTACTGTTGTTGGTGTGTCTCTATAAACAATTTCCTTCACGTATCGCCATAAAAAGAAATCCATTTTTGTAAGATCTGGGGATCTAGCAGGCCATTTAGTGGGTCCATTTCTTCCAATCCATTGATGAGGGTAGGTATTATTTAAGTAGTCTCTAACTGCATTTAAATAATGTGGTGGAGCACCATCTTGCTGAAACCACATCCTATTTCGAATTCTTCCAGAGAGATTTACCAATAATTGTGGCAAATAATTTTCCAAAAAATGCAGATAAATAGCTCCAGTCAATGTATCATCAAAGAAATGTGGCCCTATTACATGTTTTCCAATAATTCCTCCCCAAACGTTTATAGACCATCTGTGTTGGTTATCAACTTGCATAAAAAAGTGAGGATTTTCCGAAGCATAATAATGGAAATTGTGCCTATTAACAAATCCATTTTTATGAAAAGTTGGCTCATCAGTGAATAAAACATTATTGAAGAAGTTGACATCAACTTGCATTTTACCTCTGGCCCAATTACAAAATTGTAGGCGCTTTTGAAAATCGTCATCAGATAATTCCTAGTGCATTTGAATATGATATGCATGCAACTTATTTGTTTTTAAGATTCGACCCACAGACCGTCTACTTAATAATAATAATAATAATAACCACATGAAATTACAACCCCCTTTATCCCTGAAGATCTGGAATGACCTGGTGTGGGAGAGGGCTACACATTTAGAGACAATGGACACACACCCAATATCCGAGTATACTACGATTAATCTCTCTCACAGAAAAATCCCAGTTCCTCGACCGGGAATCGAACCCGGGACCCCGAAGTTTCGAGGCAAGTACGTTATCCCTAGACCACGGAGCCATCTATTCTTATTCCTACTAATGAGGTCACTTCTCTTTGACTAACATGGGGATTCTCAACCGTTGCCAGCACCACAGAAAACTCATTTTCTTCGTTCACACACACGTTTTATTCTTTCACTTTTTTTATATTCGACATTTTCAGTTTCCAGAAATCTATCGAGAAGGTTTTGGAAGCTGCTAACATCAGGAAGCCTTCTTTCAGGATAACGTTGGTGATAAATTCTATTGGCAAGTAAACAATTTCTGTCTGATTCGCCCAAAACAAAAGTCATGTCTACAAGTTCCGCTTTATTAAAATTCATATTGTAGAATTCCAAATATTTTAAATTCAATACAAATTGTAACTAACGACCGATAAGTGTAATAAATGCTCCTTTGTACACGACAATTTATACTAAACTGAGGTTTTATTGCTTGTCGAATAACGAAAACAGCAAAAAATGTACAAAAAACATTACAGTAAAGGACTGGTTAAATACTATTTACTCATTTCAATGGAAATGGTCCCACTAAATGGCCTCATTTCAAAATTGCATGAAGACGTGTGTCAATCAAAATGGGCAACACGTCGAACACTTATTATAAATTTTTCTAATGAATTGTTTGAGGGAACCTCTTTTTCTAAGTTTATTCTTGAATTTGACACTTATTTATTTATAAAACGAAAATGGTTGCAATTAGCCATAGGGAAGTACTCTACAAAAAATGTTCGTTTTTCATTTTTACATCACATCGTTGAAAAATATACAGGGTGTTCCATTTGAAAAAATTGAGAAAATTCAATTTAAAAAAGTTCTTAATTGAATACTAATTTTTGGCCACCCTGTACATTTTTAGGAAATGAAAATGATTCAAAAACATTAATTAGATGTCTCGTAACTGGTATTCACATAAGTTTTTCTAAAAACCCATAATTGTGACTGTGGTGATTTTTTTAATATCCATCTGCAGATGGCATTATTTCAACAAAAAAATTCATTACATCAAAGTGGTTGGTTGGTTGAGCCAATAATAATATAGGAATGAATAGGTCTAGAAAGAGGCTTCAAAAAATGTACTGATATACATAGCATTCCATTTAAGAAAAAGGCACTTGGTCCTGTAATTTCGTCTTCGCTCGCTCTGTATGTTCGAAAATAATTTCAAGTTATAGACTTTTTTTCTAGTTTACTTGCAATTTTTAAAAAATTTCTAGCTATCGTAGAACTCGAGATATCGAGGTCCGACGCACTATTGCCTTACCCTGTATATTATACAATGAACATAATGTTCTCGTTGCTGGATTGTTTTATCATTTTTTGTTTAATCTAATCCTAATATGAAATTCAATTTAAACAATTAACAAATTCTTTTACATATCAGTCTAACGTGAATATCTCAAAATGAATATCTCAATTGATCCATATGATAAGAAGTTTGTAATTTGGTATTAAATGTTTGGCATGCGACAAATGACAGTTCAACAAAAGAAAAAGATAAAAAAAGTAAAAAAATTGTCTATTCCATTAGAGAGGAAGCAACGGAAGATACAGTACTTATTTTTAGTCGCACATGTTTGATTAATCCACTATACCAGGAGCACTTATGTTATTTTAATGTTCTGTCTTTAAAATATAATGTCACATGGCTTGGTGCTTATCGAGGGGCGTAAAATATGACATGTATGAACCGTAATCGTAACATAAACCATTTATTTTTACACCCACTACATTGACGCAGCACAAGGGTAACTCTAATAAGTTTATCATAATTAATACACTTGGTAATAATTCTAAAAACGTATTTGCCTCGTTGGCATGATTTTATCTACACAGCAATGATTATAAACTACTTTAATGGAGGAAATTTTCTTTAGTAGCAGCATATTATTTATTTTTATTACACCCTCTGAAAAAAATACCGAATGTACGTGTATGGTTTAATATTTGGCACGTGGTAGTTAAATATGTCACTAAAATAATTTCGATAATGTGTAGAGTGATTCCATTAGTTGTGTATAAAAATACCCAAGAAGATTTTATGTATATTAATAGATTTACTTTAGATATTTATTATTCTATTCTGTATTACAATTTTATATAAGTATTTAATAAAAAGGTATTTAAAAATTACTCAGTGCAAGAAAACAAGAATTTTACATTTTGATTATTTCATGTATACATAAAAAAAATTAATAGATAATGATAATAAGCAATATAAAATGACACATTAGACACAGTCTTACAGAGGTATGCTAATATTTTTCTTTTCTTTCTTTTTTTAGTGGACATGTAGCATCATGGTTTTTCTTACTAAAATCAATGATGATGACCACAATTGCGAATAACGATCACCTGGCAACGCGTACTTTGACAGCAAATTGTGTACTGAAACCAAATAAAAAAGTCAATGAACCAACTTCTACAGAACACACATGTTTAGAAAAAGCTGAAAAAAGAAGAAAAAAGACAATTTCAACCTCCAACTATTTGCACGGTGAGTAAACATAATTTTAAATATTTAAAAAATTTCTAATTCTCTAATACCCTGTATCTTTTAAATATTTGTTTAATGAAGGATGTTTCAAATAAGTTTTTTTGTTAGTTTCCTTTTGTACATTTTGGTGACCTTGACATTGTTTTCATTTCCCGCTAGTCCCGCTGCTTTGGAACACTATGTTTTTTTATTGTTTTTTTTAAAATAACAAATTTTTCTACATACAACTGCATACAATTCTCATGAGGTTACATAATGAAAATACCTACGGCACATTACTTACATCAAATGCTCATAACGCCTGCTGCTATTTTGAGAATACACGTTATAATTTCTCCATAAAATATCGCCCTATATTGGCAAATACTTCATCACCTATTGCCATCTTTCCCCAATAATTCGAGCTTTCAGGTCGTCTAAATCTTTAGTTCGTTCCTTGTACATTTGGTCTCTTATGTGATGAAGTCACAAGGGGTCAAATTATGTGACCGGGCCTACCACGCTAATTCTCCTCTATGTCCGATCCAGCTAATTGAAAAATCAAGTAAATAATGTCTGACTTCTAATCCAAAGTGAGGGTGTATCCTATCTCGTTGAAACCAAATATCATAATTGTCATCAGAATAGATAGGTTGTATTGCTGGAACAATATTCTGTGTTAACAAAGCCAAATTTCTATCCATTGTTAAATCTTCCTGTATAAAAAATGTCCAGTTATGCGATTGCCGATAACACCTGCCTAAACATTCACTTTTTGTGGTTATTAGGTGCGAACCTCTATCATCAAATGAGGATTAAGCTGGGCTCAATAACGGCAGCTATGCATATTTACAGTTCCATGCATCATAAGGTAGCTTTGTTAGAAAACACTTTTTTTTTTCACAAAATGTAGGCCTTGTTGGCATATAATGATAATAACGTAATAAATAAACACCACAGAAATTAGACAACCCCCGAATCCAAATCTGAGGTGCACGGGCGAGGGTTACGTTTATGAAAAAACGCATATACGCAACCATTTTCCGACATTACCAATGCCGGTGGTGGGATTCGAACCTGCTAGACGATGGAGAGATTATCTAATCACATTTATCATCGCATGCTCTAGCCAGCTACTCCACCGAGCCGGTTAATATACCTCTGATAATTTCGCAAAGTTGTAACCTCCTATCAAAATCGTCTTCGGTAAGTTGTTGCAGATAATGTGTCTTGTAGAGATGGAATTTTTCTTTTTTAGAGAATTCTGCGAAAAGATATTTGCGAAATGCCATGGTTTAGTTCCAGATCATTGCTAGATAATCTAGGATTTTCCTCTACCCCCAATAACACAAATCTTTCTATTGGAAGTTAATACCAAGTCAAAGATAATCCAAAAAGTTTATAAACTACTCGCAAAAAAGAACTAAACTGCTACTCGAGCTCAACAAACCAGAGTTAAGCATACTAATAGGCCTTCTAATAAATCATTATCCACTGAGGTAACATCTCAAGCAAATGGGCCAAGCTGAAAACGACAAATGTCGCTTCTGTGCAGATGAAGCATAACCGCGGAACATATACATTGCTCATGCAAAGTCCTAATCTTATAAAGGCTACGACATTTGGAGACGGTATCCACAACACCTGCCGAAGTGGGGTCCATAACCCCCAGGAAAGTTTTAGGCTTGCTCTAGAAACTGATAGGTATACACATAGATAGGAGTAGTTACAAAACATATTTTTATGTCGCAGAAAAGGGAGGTCACTAGAACCTTAACGACCTACTCACAATCTAATCTAATCTAACACTTAGTGCAGCCATTCACAGTTTTAACTTCAACTAAATACAACTTATTCGTAATAAAACCACAGTGAATTCTAAATGCTATCAGATATTAAATAAGCCGAAAAATGCGGTAAAAAGTATGTTTCTTTTGCTCATCTCGCGCGTAAAAACGGTGGACCATTGATATGCATCCGCTATCGCTTTGTTCGGAAAAATTGATTTTAATCGAAATTTTCGTTATTCAACCCCAAGAAAATTGTATGCAGTTATGTGCAGAAAAGTATGCTGATTCCAAACCATTTGCACTCTTAACCTCAGCTAAATACAACTTATTCGTAATAAAACCACAGTAAATTCTAAACGTTATCAGATATTAAAAAGCCGAAAAATTCGGTAAAAAATATCTTTTTTTATGCTCATCTTATAGAAACGGTGGACCATTGGTATGCATAAGTTATCGCTTTTTTCGGAAAAGTTGATTTTACTCGAAATTTTCATTATTCAACCCGAAGAAAATGCTATACAGTCTCCAGAAAAGTGTGCTGATTCCAAAGAAAAATATAGTGTGCTATTTGAGATAACAAAATTGATTGCCACAGCAACGAGATTACAGCAAATAAAAAACTGTCGAGGTCACGAGAATATGTAAAAAAAATTAAGAAAAAAACTTTTATTTGAGATATTTCTCCATTAAACAAATATTTAAAAAGATACAGGCATATACACACACATATATACTAATTTTGTTATTTCAACATTTGCACACTGTCTCTAAAAAAGACGATTATTTGTCGAGACTGAATACCCACAGAAATCATCCATCGTCTCGTTGCGTTGCCTCGGTAACTCGCTAATTGGACCCTTCTTCTGCAATTTGATATGCTCGGTTTGTACTTAGTATTTCGGTAAGATATCTCTTATTGTGTCTACAAGTCACATTATGTGACAAATTTCTTTAAATCAAATTTCGTAATTTTTTTTCTTTTGGCAAAATATTGTATAATTAAAATATAATAATTTTATTGAAAGTTGATACATGCAAAATCTATATTTTTAATATATCAAACCAAAAAAAAATAATATTTGGTTAACGTAAAATATTTCAAAGTTAGTTATTCGCATTCCTCTGTAAAAAATAGAATGAAATTAAATAGGATGAATAACACCATACAGACGTCTACTATGTAATTTTGGGTGTTAATTAAATTCAGAAAATATTCCATTTTTATTATGTATTGATGACTTTAAAAAATAAATGTATTTTTTTGTGAAGGCCGAATTTAATTTTATTAATTTGACGTTATGACCGACAGCTGGTGCCATAGACAGAGTGAGAATTTTTTTTTTAAGGGAAAATATTTTTAAAATCATCAATTATGTTATTGTTTATTAACGCTTAGAGCTTAAAAATACAGGCAATTACAAATTCAACATAGTGAGATAAAGCAATTTTTTCAAAACGGTTCTTTAAAGGTACCCAAAATAATAATAAAAGTAATACTATTTAAATATAATATTTAGCTCATATTGATTTTGTTCTCCGTGTACGTTTATATAGTAAGCACCAACTAGCAGAAAATCGTTCACAGGTTGTTGTTTGTTGTGATTATTTGTCCACGTTTTTCTAAGTGTAACCCCCATCTAGACAGCTTCAGATTTGGATGTCGGGGGTTGTCTAATTTCTGTGGTCTATTATTATTTATTGTTATGAATTCCTGTAATATTGATCGCCTGTTTTTGTTGACTATGTGTCTTCTTCCCGATTTCTCTCATAATATATTCTTCATAACTCATTATTGTTGTGATATTTTCATCCGTTCCCATTATCGATTTTTTGTTGACTATGTGTCTTCTTCCCGATTTCTGTCATAATACATTCTTCATAACTCATTATTGTTGTGATATTTTCATCCATTCCCATTATTGATTTTTTGTTGACTATGTGTCTTCTTCCCGATTTCTGTCATAATAAATTCTTCATAACTCATTATTGTTGTGATATTTTCATCCATTCCCATTATCGATTTTTTGTTGTTTCTAATTCGTATACTTACACCTTTTTTTCCTTTTCGTGATCACTTATGATTGGATGACAATTACATCAGTATTATAAAATTAGTTTTGTTGCGGAATTTAATTGAATTATGAAAGATTATTCCACAGGATGTGATCCTTATATTCAAATATTTGAAATTATACTAGAATCAGAATATTCGGCGAATATTTCGGGCATTCCAAAAATGTTTATTATTGAATACTTCAGTGTGCACTAGTAATTGTAAAATTACATTAAAAAAAGAAAATATTGTTGATTAATCCATAACTATTTTGCTAATATATGCTATGATTCCATTTTCGCTTGTTACCTACGTCTATGGTCGGTTCTTAGTGTTTCAAAAGCCATCAAATACGGGCAGTGACAACGTATCGATAAAAGATTTAGCTCAGTCATCCCCTTGATTAGGACAGATCTTCGTGCCTCTGGACCTTCCCATGATGGTGCAGAAAAAGATGTACACCTCAACGTATACTTAAGAAATAATATACGGCGGTGTCACTTCATTTTCAATTTAAATACTTGCCGCTGGGACATTTCAGCTTTTTTTTAGATGACAATTTAAATGAATTATAGACCTAATGGGGATCGTATTCTTTGAACATATATCGTATTTAATCGGCTATTATTTGAACACAAAATGTCAACTAACTTAAACGTATTTGTCGACCGTCGATGAATTTTTACATGTTTAAATTTATCGGGACTTAAGCATATCGATTCCAGTAGCCTTTGTTGTTTTATAGATTTTACTAGATTTATAAGTTCACCTCTGCTGGTAAGATAAGGAATAATCGACTATGATATCTGTCGTTCAGGGATGGCGGTTAAAGGTTCCTCAAATTTCCCTGCTCAATTTTTTCCTACATGAGAAATGTAGTTGTTAAAAGTATTTGCTATTTCATAATCATCTTGCAAAATTTGTCTCGCTAAATTTTTAAATTGTTTAATCTGAATGGCTTTAGTTATGTTACCAATTATTTTTTTAGTGTATTCCACAAATACAAAAATGTTTATAAAAAAAAACAGATTTATAAAACCAAGTCCATTATTTTCATTTAAAAAATGCCAGTAAGATTTCAACAATTTTTAAGACAAAACTAGGTAAAAATAATGCTAAAAGTGTCAAACAGCATAATTGTTTACAGTGTTTAAAAGTATCTAATTATATTAGAGACACAAATATGACAAACTGGGCTAAAACAAATAGAAATAAAAAGGTTTTTTGAGTACCGCTTAAACAGAAGCGAGTGTTAATAGACGAGACAAACTATTAAACAGAATTTGTCACAGTAAACCACTATAATGTGGTGCCTGGTACAAACCCATTCGAATTTTTCAAAAGGGCACTTGTAGCATCACCTAATAATAGGAGGTAATTAACAATGGCCGAGGTATAATCGATTTTTTTTACGTATCGTTAAGTGGCGTATAACTCAAATCATGGTTTGCAGCTAATAAAACAACTGACGGCGATGGTCCTCACAAAAGCACATAAATAATATTATTATTATTTTTTATTAATTTAGAAATTCTTGCTACATATTTTGAATATAACTTCATTAATTCAAACAAGCGGGTTATAAAAATAGATACATGATGAAGCATTTTATGTAAAATAACAGACAGCTTATTTTCGATTAACTTTAATCGGCAAAAGACACACTGATTTCTATACGAATACCAAAAGTTAAAAGCACCCTAATTTTGAGGAGAAATCTATTTTTGTTCTAAGTATTTCAACCATACCTACACCTTAGGTTTATAGAATTGTTGATATTCGTGGAAAGCAAAACAGACTTTTGTCCATTGAGAATACTTAATGCGCATTTTATTTTGATATATCAATTTTTAATTAAAAGCAATACGATGTCAATTTCAATAAATTTTGCGACTACAATAATAACAGAAAAAAATACTGAATAGAAAAATTATAGTGACAATTTCTAAGTATTTATTTATCTATTTATTTAGCGATACAACTACCCAGACAGAAAACTTCCAATTACTGGGCAGGAACTACAATACGGTTTATCACTTATAATGAACATTATTTAAACGGAACAAAAAAATATAGTCATCGAAATTACATTTAAAATGTAAAACTAGGATAACAACAAAAATGTGAAGAATTAAATCTGAAGATTTAAGCTAAACTCAAAATGCACTAGCCCGTAACCTACGATATTAGTTTTTTTATTACAATCAAATTGCAAATAAATGTATCAAGATTATTCGTAAAACAATCATAACTGCGAGACATTACATAATGATCGCCTAGACCATTTAATTTTAATAAATCGCTTAGACCAATATGGAACATCGTCAGATGTCATAAATCTATTTAGCTTGTATCTCTCCAAGAGAGTACAATATGTGCAGTATCATGGTTATAAGTCTAACAATATAGATGTACTGTCAGGAGTCCCGCAAGGTTCCATTCTTGGTCCCCTTCTATTTAATATATTTATAGATGACATAACATCCTCTCTCAAAATCGGCTTTCTAATGTATGCTGACGACATGAAATTGTATTCTAAAATCGACTCATATGATGACTGCGCTCGGCTACAGGATGTATTAAATCAAATTAATAATATAATTGGTGTTTTGCTAATAAGCTACCTCTTAACATTAAGAAATGCAATGTGATGTCGTTCAGTAGGCAATTAAATCCTCTAACCTTTGCTTATCAAATAGACAATGTAATCTTGGCTCGTCCCTGCTTTATAAAAGATCTGGGAATTATATTTGATAGTCCTCTGTCTTTTAATGAGCATGTTAACGTAACACTAAAAGTAGCCTATAAAAATCTTGGATTTGTAATAATAAATAGTAAAAATTTTGCTGACCCTAGCACAGTGATACTCCTGTATAACGCATTCATAAGATCACGCCTGGAATATGCATCCATAGTATGGTGTCCAACATATGCCGCATATATAGACAGTATTGAAAATATTCAGCGTAAATTTCTCAAGTATTTGTATTTTAAGGATAACGGAATTTACCCCACTATTAGCTTTCCCCACGATTTGCTATTAAACTTATATAATTTTGTGTCACTGAAGGAAAGAAGATCCATGCACTATCATTTTTCTACACAAGATAATTAAATATGATTTTGATTGTCCACAAATTCTCCAACACCTTGACTTTAACGTATCGAGTTTAGCCTCGCGCCCTCCTGAAACATTTCATCTGTCCACTCCTCGAACTAACCTATTAAAAGCATCGCCACTCTTTCAAGCTTGCTCTAATTATTCAGAGGTTAAAGACAATATTGATATATTCAATTGTAAAATAAAGGAAATAAAGAACAAATTCTTAAAGAATTAGCAATTTACCTGATAGATCTAGACTACTTAGTGTATTAGTAATCTGTTTATTAATTTTTTTTTGTATTTTTCCTCTTTTTTTGGTATTATTAGCTACTAGTCACTTTGTGTTAATTTAATTGTTTTTATAACATTTTTTTTGTTTTTTTTTCTCTAATTTTGTCTGTCAATCATTTCTGTATTATGTTATATACTGCTATTTTAAAACTATGTTTTGTAAAATAATGTATTTAAATGTTGAATATTGTGTAACTATCGGCAGATATTTTGTTGCACTATCTGTTTATAGTTTGTGTCCCTATCCCGTAATTGGTAATTTACTGTGGGATAGTGTAGTTAAATAAATAAATAAATAAATGAATAAATAAATAAATAAATAAATGAAGTGGGGAAGACAAAAGAACATTTGTTCCAGGAACGGGTAAATATAATAAGGACGAAATAGGACGTGCTGGCAAACAGTTGCACAGAAGTATTGGACAGTCAATAAAATAATTAATAATTTTGAATAAAAACAAAACCGAGTGATATATTATCCTTGTTTTTAACTCAATTATATTGAAATCTTGATAGGAGTTAATCATTTGGAAATCCGAATGGATGGATTCCACGATCAATCTTGTACCACAAAAATTTGGCAAACCCTCTGGACTAACTCGATAGCTGTTATATTTACTTCATATCCAGGATTCTATACTACTGATATATACACTAAATTTAATCTTACAAATAAAAGGATGAGCGTCTCTGTGTTATTAAATTCTTTACAATTTCTGGTTATAAAACATTAAAGGAACTAGCAACAGCATTATTTAAGTAATTATTGAATATCAGTTTCGCAGGTCCTTAAAGTGATTGCATCCATTAATAATGGGATCATATATATTATACCTAAATTCAAATGATTCCAATTTATGGAAAATATGTAACATTACATTAAGTAATATCATATATAATTTGTTAAGATCATCTTGAAGTATGCAATAGTCCACAACTCTATTAAAGTAAGAAATCAACTTCAAATGATCAGCATAAAGTTAGGTTCTACATTGCAGGTCTATGGTGATATCATTCACAAATAAGTATAACAAACAACAGAGGCCCAAGTATGGAGCTTTGAGCGACACCAGAGGTAGTCGTAATATTGAAAGACTTGATACCATGGTACTGTATATACTGTTTTCTCTTATTTAAGTAGGAGCTAGAAAATAATGGAACCATTAGTCTTTGCTCGGCAAATTTCTGTACGTCTGTCAAATGTTTTCGAAAAATCTGTGTTAATGACAATTACTTAGCCTGACACATCTAAGTGTATAGTAATATATTGTGTAATGCATACTAAGTTGCTACAAGTTGATCGATCATATAAATTTCGATAGTGTTGCTATTACACACAACTACCAAATTTGAAAATCAAATCTAGGGCAAGTATGACGACATACAGTCATACACGGACAGACCAGTTGTGGTACATCCATACAAGCTTTTTGTGATACAGTCATACCAACTTTTTCAATATTTGATTTCAAACTTAATTCTTGATATTTATAACAAGATGACGCATATTCTACCTGTATGTTAAAATTACTATAACGATATATATTTTATAGTAGTAGGCGGTTCTAGGTGGAGCTTATATTAATTTGATTAATTAATTTTTTATTTGTTTATAAACTTGTTTATATAATATATTAAACTACAACTTTAATAAGAGTTTCTAGTAATTAATATTGCAATCGTAATCATAAGTTTAAATGTTCAGTTCTAGTTGCTTTATTCGTTTTACCTTTTGGTTTTTATAAATATATTGAGGTAAAAAAATGACTCAAAGCCTTCTTAAAAATTAATAACTAAAACATAATTTTCGAAAGTGTGTCGAACCACATAATAAGTAATTTTTACCTCAAACTAGGATAAACAGGGACATAACAAACAGTTTCAATTCTCTGAATTTTATCCTCAGACAGAGATTATGTTTAAATTTATTAAAATATAGTGTTTTTGGCCACAAAAAACTATTTTCTCCTTTTTCTTTTGTAAATGTGAGAGTTAAATAGAGAAAAGATCTGATATTTACTAATCATCGATGAAAACTACATTTAAATATCTTTATTAAGAAAATAGGTGTAGCCTTGGTGTTAAGCTGCATAGCATCAGATAGTAGTAGCATACCTATTTAATTAAAGTGTAACGTTTTCTTTTAAACATTCTTCTCTAAGAATGTTAATAGTAAATAGGACCTACATATAAAAACGTTTATAAGTTATTTTACAAGAAGACGCTATTGAATACACAGTGTGTCCAGAATGAATATTGAATGCACGAGGAAATTTTAAAAATATAAAAATAGAACAAAAAATTGTACGATGAAGTAATTGATCGTTTTCCAATGAGGAAAACTAAAAATAACATTAATATTAAAATAATTTATCCTATAACTGTCATTCATCTTCATAAATACATATTTTAACAGAAAAATCAACATAAATTAAAAGTTAACCAGAAAGAAGAAGAAAAATAATAAATGATTTTAAGTGTTCCCAAAGAAAAATCCAGAGGACTTAGATCTGTAAATCTAGCTGGCCATTGTATGGAACCTCTCCGCCCAATTTACATACTGGGAAAGTGTTCTTTCAACCACAATCTTACAGATAACACATAATGTGTTCACATAATCTTGTTGAAAATATAACTCTTCCCCAACAAGATTAAGATTTATTTGTTTATCAAAATCATTATTTACAGCTTCCGTTATAAGATAGTCTACATCATTCTTAAACAAATAAATATCTCCATTGATTGTTAACGAAAATTGTACCAATAACAGTATTAACCAGTATACCTGCCCAAATACGTAGATTTATCAGTATTGATAGTTATGTCTATTCACCAGACCATTTAAAAAAGGCCAATCATCGTTGAAGCAGATCTTTTATTAGGTCAACTTTACTAATAATAATGTTTGACATTATTTCGCCAAACTCAATGCTTCTGTCGAGATCATCCTCAATAATTTCATGAGGAATGTCTGGCGTAATTTATCAGAAAATAATTTTAATTAATAAATGTTTTCTTTAAACATTTACCGTGATATTGTTGTTGCTTCGATTTAACAATATGCTCATTCCATTGCTTATATTGAATTTATAAAAATGATATCATTACTTAACGATGATGTGGTAGCCCTGTATAGAGATTCTCTGCCTGAGGTCGAAAACGACACATATGCGTGTTGTTATCGCTATCGTTTTGAAATTCACTATTTGATATCATATTAAAGTGACTGATACCAAGGGCGCCATCATCAGCTGTAGTTAAATCTCACTACGCCATCGTGATGTAGTTGGCTGCAAATATATTAATATTATTGTTTAACATATAATTTACAGAAGTTAACCGTTTTTAAATAAAGAATTTTAACGAATGGATTCTAAATCAATTTATCGACATCCATAAGATATACGTAAACAACTATGCATACAGCCTTTACGAGACATACTGAGTTCTAAAAGAGTATATATATGTTTACAAAAAATATTCAATATGAAAACATTCATTATGGGGAAACTTCCCATATTATTAAGTACAGCTTAATATACCGTTATTTAGAGCTATTCCGTTTGAAATAATTAAAACGATGACATTAGGACGTTTTTTATATTTATTGGGTACCTTTTGAATAGAATAATTTCTATATTACGTTACTGAATAGCAAAATTTAAAAGTCATTTGGTAAAATTTGAAGTGCCTGTCATTGTTAACACTGAATAGACGTCAACTACCTTTTGTTGCAGAATATTTTGACACTCTGAAAGTCGATTCTTTCTAATGAAAATTATAATTAATTATTTCTGAAGTATGCTTTTGTATAGGCAGGTAATGTCACGTATTATTTAAATTCTATTCTATTAAAGGTATCAAAGTTATTATTTACTTTGATTTTTATTGATATGGCACAGTAGGTTTTCGTAGAAATATGACATTAACAATAACATTTTTATTGTTTTTCACTGTGACCCCATTTAACTTCAACATGTTTTTTATTAGCGAATATGAATATATTAAAGCTTTGAATTGTAAATTAAATTGGATTTGATTGGATATTTTTAATGTGCCTTCGGCAATAGCCAAATGTTATAATTTATTGGATTATAGAAGATATCGTGTAAAAAATACAGGTTCCATATATCATTTTGAAACATATAATTAAACGAGATTTTCAAAAAATATTAACAGCCCACAATAAATACGTTTATTTAATAAGGGAAACAGTAATTCAATAACAATATTCTTTTCAATGAAGGGGGTAGATTAAGCATTTTAAGTATTTAGTTCGTTTATAAAGGAAAATCATACTCAAAAGTTACCCCGAATCAGTAAGAATTAGCGTCTAAAAAACCAAGAATAAAATTTCATGTTCGTAGTCTATAGCAGAAAATTAAAAAGTAGAACAGTGTAGGGTAATTGTGGCCATTACAAATAAAAGAATAATCATCAAAGTTCAGGAGCGTTAAACGAACAGTATGTCGGTTTAGATGATGAAATTAAAGATCAATGATTCAGTGATGTTGAATATGAAACGAATAGTTAATCATTCATTCTGTCTATCTGTTGAAAGAAGGGCAATATCATTTGTGTGCCAGTAAGTGCAATGTATAGTTAAATATATTACTATAGTCCGGTCACATAGTACTGATAGTGAATGTGAAAAATCAAGTTGCATAATCAGCACGTGGCGGTAAGAAATTTCCTGTTCAGTGACTGGTCAATAAGAAGGAACTCATGGAAGTAAACGCGACATGTAAAGCTACGCCTACTTTAATTGACCGAAGGGCGCTAATATCCATGTCTGCTTTCGGTGACAGAGCAAGCTTATTATTGACGTAAGTTAACTCAAAGAGTTATTACAGTGATATATCATTTTAATGCTATTAATCTATCTTCTTTCAATAATAAGCTTAGTCCCACATCGCCACAGATAACACATGGATACCAGCACCTTCCTGTCATTTATAGTAAACGTAGCTGTACATGTGCATTTCTTTTGATTTACTATTTAGACTCGATGAACAAGATATAGTGATTGGCATATAGAAATCACTCATGATAATAAATGGAAGAATACCAATAATGTTATCAGATACCTGAATAGTCTATTGAACAGTCCCATGACGACCATGATATATGATTGGAATTAAATGACTGCTGTTTGACATGTGGCCATAGATAATGCACAAGAAATTGGGATAAATATGGCAGGTCAATATGGTCTTTAATTCCGAGAGTAACGTAGACTTTATCCCTCCAAGTACACCGACTGTTAGAACAACAATCTTGACCGAGTAGCCAGGGATTGGAGCTCAAAACGGAGATCGGAATATTTGGTCCGCTTTTCCTCCTCTTTCAAGGTGATGTTTTTCTCGGTAGGGGCCGAGAACTCGATGACATACATCACTTTGGTTTGATGGTTGAGGAGGACTATGTCAAGTTTGTTGGCTTGGATTAGCCTGACCGTCGGAAACGAGTAATTCCAGTAAATTCGGCATTTCTCGTTCTCGACAACGGCCTCAATATCTCCGGAGACGTAAGGCTGGTCTACCCCGTACGAGTTCCTTAGATGGTAGTATAGCCCTCGTAACGCCGCGTATGTCGGTGGATGTAGGCCGAAATCGCATATATGGGGCATGCTGAAAGTAAGTGCATACGGTTACTGCAGTTGACATGAGGAACCTCTACACTCCCCACGCGGGAACGGTAGACCAATATCAACATATTGGTCTACCATCCTAACAGGCCATAATAAGTCCCTCGGTCTCGGACTTCAGCCCAGTTGACCTTAAAAAAGGCGAATGTTGGCCTGGTCGATAAACCCAGTGTTTCTATGTTCTTGCAGAAGACACCGTTTAGGGTTTATCGACGTGCTGCCGAAACAGTTTTTCCTGTTCAGCAGCTCTAATTCAGGCTTTCAGACAATTTGGCTAAAGCTCAGCAATTGACTCTACATTAGCACCTTGCCGGCCTCCTCGCGTGGTTTCGAATGCGAGACCGAGTTCATCTGTGGCTTTTTTTGCTGCCTAGAACAATCCTACAGTTTCATGATGTTTCACAAATCACAAAAGTTGATCTGAGCTCCTGAGGATGTTACATGTCATACTCAGTACTACTCTACATTCATTCAAGTCTCAACAGTTCTCGGCCGTCCGGTTAACGTGGGAGGCACCCACGAGGAACGGAAGAACTAGATATTCCCTTGTGTGATAATTCACCATCTCTATCTCTGTCTAATTGGCGCAGCTCGTCTACTGTTCACTTTACTACTCCAATGGAGTAGAGCAGAAGTGGAACGACAAGCATGTTAGTCGCAGACACCTTGTTTTTCTCCGAAAGTTTGGAAGATTAAATCTTTCGAAATCGGTGGCTGTACATACGCGGAGAGAATCTTTTTACGTGATTTATATCTTGAATGTGCCGTTGTTCCACACCCAGATATGGATAGGTCTTTACGGCATTCAGATGTCGCAGGATGATTCCGTCTGCAAGCTGCGCATCTTAAAATACTTCCCCGCATCGCTCTCTTTTGAGGTGGACGACTGCACACGTATTCAACCCGAATTCCATACCAATAATCTGCGTGTACTCTTCGCCCACCCTAAGAACGTTTTAAATTTCGCGCGCTCCGGAGGCATAAAATTTAAGGTCATCCATTTAAAACAGATGGCTGATCTTATGCCTCCAGTTGCTGGATGGTCCACATTGATATCCGCGAGTTTTGGAGGAGCCCAACAGACAACGACGGCAGTGAGATGTAGATGAGAAGATTTGACTCCTGTATGCCACCTGCTCTGTCGTGACTCGCTGTGTACTATATGTTATGGTGAAACATGTTCTACAGAGCGGCAATAGTTGCTCTATGTATCTCACTAGTAGTGCTGGTACCGTAAGACATTCGAGAAAGTGTAGCAATAGCCCGTGAGATGTTCTGTCAAATGCCTTGCGGTAATCGATTTAGGCCATTGTTAGATTCCGTCTGTGTTGCACAGAATCTTGTGTAATACAGTGGTCTATCAGCAAGCTGTCCTTGCAACCTGCTATGCCCTTTTTAGCACCTCGCTGTTAATATATCCGCTGGAAGACCGGATCAATAGTCCGCATTGTCCTGGAATACAAGATACGTGTAAATATCTTATAGCAGGAATTGAGGCAAGTAATCGGTCTATAATTCTTCGGATAGAAAAGGACTTTTTAGGGATCAGCACAGTACTTCCCTCGACAAACGAATCCGGAATCGGAAAATTTCAAACACCACCAGTTGTTCATGCCGTCTGGGCCTGAGTCAGCAAAGTTCTTAGTGCCAATAAGAGTTTATTGGGACTTCCTCCGTACTGATTGCCGGACACACATCTTCTGGCTCTTCAAGATTTCTACGATAGAAGAGGTGTGCAATTACTGAAGTGTCGCTGTTGAATGGGCACTTCCAGCAGATTTTGACATCTTCTACAGTCGGCGGATTATCGGTAATATGCTGTGGGTCTTGACACCGGCGGGGGAGAATTCATACGAAACAATGTTTTTTGTTCCACAATCTTCAACCGCCTTTTCAGCTTTTATATATGGTCATAAGTGCTTGATTCCTATCTAGACAGTGTTGTGTGATGGTATACATCACTGTCAGATTTAGAATGTGGTGTTAGTGTCTTAATCCGGCTGCTATTCGCAGGATTTCTTATGTAAATGCCATACCTAATGTCATATATTCTACCACACTCTGGATTCGAGAATGATGTTGTCTGGCGACGGTATTTTGCTTTCAAGCTTTTGCACGTCACTTAGTTTTCTCTACCCCATTTGAGATGTATGTGATAATGAGATCAGCTCTAATCCTTTTGAAGTTAAGAGAAATAAGTCCAAAACCACCAAACTGTTTCAAATCAAACGGAATACGTATGATGCGTCGCTGAACGTTCTCAAGGACATTTATATCTTGCACTAAATTTGCAAACAAAAAAGATCAGAAAGGTACTAGTGTTGGCCGACTTCACCTGATGGGCAAAATGTTTAGATCACGTTTTACAATAATTAAATTAACTTTAAATACTGGAAGTATTTTCGCCAAATTTGATATTTTAGAAATGATTTATTTAAAAGATTTTAGATATAAAATGATCTATATTGCTCCTTTTTACTATATATTACTGGATGGTATAATGTATGTATTTTCAACCCTTTATTTTACGCTACTTACTACGATCACATTTTAGATGTATAAAGAGATATCATGAGAAAATTTGTAAGCTGTTCAGGTGTGCTGGCTGATAATAAATGTAATAAATATAGTGTGTATTTTCAATAATAAACTTTGACAATGAAATCTTAGCATGTCTAAAATTACATTTAATTTTCCGTTTAACTGGTTCTTATCTTTAATTACAGTTATTGATATAGCTCACAAGAGATTAGCAACTTCTCATTTAAAATTTTTATAAACTGAAATAGAATCACGATTAAAAAAATAATCGTTAATCTGGAACTATAAAATGTTTCAACCGACATGTATATCATTTTTCATTGTAGAATTCGCGTTTATTATTTACAGTATTAAAGAAACTACAACTACTAAATATATCACCACCACTTTCGTTGATATATTCAACAAATATAGAAATCGAACATGCAGCAGACATCTCTCTCGTTCATTCTTACATGATCAATCAGTTGAAATATGTTTTTTCAGAGATCGGATAAGGCTGGCCTGGCTTTTTAAGCAGTTATCGTAAATTTTTGCTTCGCAAAATAGTTCTCAATGAGGTTCGTAAAATGATGGTGTCTAATATAATAAAAAAAAATACGAAAATAAGATCGTCCCTTGGGTTCCTCGAGTCTGGTCAGGATGATCCCTTTTGTTAATTTCATGATTAATCATAAATCAGTCTGTAGATCTGTAGAAATTGTATAGTCTGATTCGGGAATCATCACTACTACTTGTATCTCACAACTGCATTTCTTATGAGCATCTTAAGAGCCTATTTCCTATCTTTTGGAACATCATTGACGGCTTTCCTTTCATCGCATAGGGCGGCTTAGAGCTACTGAGAGCCGCCTAGGGATTCACTAAGAGCTCAACGCATCGGGGCCCCAAATGCTACTTTTCCTCTTCCCCTCGAAATGTTACTTGTTTGGCAGGGTCTCACGCACCTTGTGATTTTTTAGGACAGTTAGGTCCTCAATCCTGGGAGTTTAAAATCGTGAAATGAAGGCGCTCATATTTTAGTTAGCGAATAATCCTCTTTATCTCGTCAAAGAAGGATTGGACATCAATCTTTTTGGATTTGATTCTATACGCGTCGAAGTTAATTTTGATTAATCGTTCTGGTCAGTATCGAAGGGTTTTCTTTTTTGACATTTCTGAGTGCTTTCTACACTGACTTATTGACCTATAGATTTAGCGTCTGTGTATGTTTCAGTATTGTTCCAGAGGTCCATTAACTCTTCTGCTCATCGAGTTCAAGATGCGATGGCCCTTTGGCGGAAATTACATGTCTGCCGAGAAACCGTCTCTTATTCAATAGCAATTCATCTCTTTGAAAGCGACGATTGAGTAAGAATCCTCTACATGGTTATATCAAAGACATAGCAAAACACCTACCAGTGGTTTTTCGGAACTTTATCTTCAAATTGTTGGGTACTACCTTGGTTAACTATCCTTTAAAGTTCCATGCTTACCTCGTTGCAGTATCCAGAAAATCGAAGTTGGTGTTAGCAGGAAAATCTGATGATATGTTAGTCATTCCTATTGCATTATGGTTCTCAAAATAGCACAACAACTACATTAAATCTCTACCAAGTGTGTTAGGGTATGATTATGTTGGATCTACTATAATAGTACAGTACTAACAAAGCATCGATATGCTCCTTGAAACATATTGAGAATGCGATAAGCGCTGATTTGGTAGCAGTAATAAATTATGTTTTGTTAGTATCGCCGCTATAATTTATTTTACTCCAATATAAATTTTGGGTTCGACAGCGACTCTTATGCACTTTGTAAAAGTTATGCACAATTACTGTCATATATCATTATATCAAACTTATCATCTATTTTAAAAGTCGAACGAAGTTTTCCATTTCACTCCTTATGTATATTTCCTCTCAATACTGTTCCCTTGAGAAGTTTAAATTAGAGAATGGTTAGGTAATCCATCCAAACATCACGAATCAATGGTGGGGTGACATAAGTATACGCTTTTCTCCATTAAGAAAAAATCACATTTTTGCAGATTTTTCAACAATACTACAAAATATTTATGTATTTACACGACCAAATTCAAATTTGATTTTAAGATCATACATATGATACATGTAGAAATATCAATAAAGATTGTGTTGATATTATGTATTTCACTAAGCCGATTAGGTTAATTTGTTGTCAATATGGTTGGTGAATCATATTAAACATTGTGTTTATTTTAATGTACAAATTTCCATTAGATATAATTAAATATGTTTTAAAATGAACACTCATTTGGGCTTTGTTCATTTAATTACAAATATCGAAGTGATGCAATTTTATTTTAGTAACTGATTTCCAATGAAAACATTAAAGAAATTAACTGTAGGAACAAACCGTTTAGATACGCCGACGTTAATTATTTTATTAATTATTATTAATAGATAAATTGAAATAAAAAATGCTGCAATAAAAAACACCCTAAAAAAACTTTGGAGGTAGTTAAACATACAATATACTGATGAGATAATATAAGGCTTAAGCCGCGTCTCCATTTCGTCCACTTTGGTGATTGGTAAGGTAACTTGAGAAAAAAAGATAAAAATTCGTGGCTTACTTGAAATTAAGCCTTCTAAAGACCATTTTACCTGCTAAACTGAACTGCTCTCCACCTAATGTTCACAAGCACTCACAGTCACCCCACATTTACAAACATCCACAGTCACACCAGAAAAATCTTTCCTAGTTTTCTGGTGCTAGCAAGAATCGAACATGTAGCGATTGGACCAGCGCGCCTTGAGTCAGCACTGGGTCGATACTTTGGCTGATTTATGAAAATGACAAAGCAAATCATGTCGTGGACAGCCAAAATCGATTGCTAGTTTCATTTGTTTATAATCCTGGAGTGGACATTTAGGCCGACACCAAACTTACTGCGCCTTTTGCACATATTGTTAGATCACGGCGTTAATCATAGTTATAAAGGTTGCCACCAAACTCGAATTTCAATATAGTCAGACCACACTGACTGACGTCATATCGTGAATTGAACATGCAACGACTAATTAGATCAGCGTGCATTGAGTCAGTACTGGACCGACATTTTGGTTCATTCAGCCATCGTCACTCTTATGAAAGAGAATAAACCGAATGATGTTGTGGGCAGTCAAAAGCTGATTGCTAGTTTTATTTGTTTCTGATCCTAGAGTGAACCCTGGTGTTTCATTTACATGTACAATACTGGTGTCAGTCTCATCCTGTAAAATAACTGTAAGGGCAGCAATGAATCGCAAGTGGATCATCAGTATCTACCGATTTCAGTGGGAACTCTGCAGACATTTTGGAAAACCGATCGGCTATACCGATTTGCAAAACCAACATAGACGTAATGAAGATGCACCTTTAAGTCGACACAAAATTTATTGCGCCTTTTACCCGTACTATTGGACCACTGCGTTTTAATCTCAGTTATAAAGGTTGCCACCAAACTTGAATTTTGCTCATGTAGTCGGACCACACAGACTGACACCCTACATAATGAGCCTCACACATTTATTTTATGTATAATGAAATACAACATAATCTGGAATACATAATTTCTTCGTATAAAATTAACATTTTGTCAACTGACTCCACCGACTGTATGACGATTAAAGTAGGTTTCCGTTTAAATTCGTTATACATATTTTAATCTATTCTGGTAAAAATGCATATGCATATTTTATATTTTACTGTTAAAATGCAGTGGTACGACTGCCCAGCAATATATAAGTTTTATAAATTCCAAAACATGTGATATATTTTCTAGTAGTCTTGTAAATAATATACATACTAAATAGCTGCTAACAAATAAAAATTAATATAGAGTGGAATGAAAAATAATATTAACTGAAAATTTTTTGCTAATTATTATTTACTAACTTTTACAAATCTTATCACAGATAAAAGTATAACATATATCTTTTTAAACAATAATTTTTCCGGCTATTTGCCAAAACTCTGAAACTTGGATTACAAAAAAGATAATATGCACATTATGTTCAGTACAACTGACTCAATAATGTTATTTTTAATTTCAACTATTCTGTCTAGTAAAACAAAAAACAAATAAAACACAAGGTACTCACCAGTTGACACTCACTTTAAAAAACTTTAAAATACATACCGATACGTGTTTCTGCTTGCATTGCGTCATCAGGGTAGCCAGCACATTTAAAGAATCCAAAGTAAGGAAACTTGTAAACCGTAATGTAATAAACATTAATGGCTTCAGAGAACAGAATAATTGAAATTATATAATGGAAATACCCCTTTGGGTCAATGAAATAATTTAAAAACAAATTAAGTTCCTCTTCTTGATAAAAGTTAAAATATAGAGTGGAATGAAAAATAATATTAACTGAAAATTTTTTTGTTAATTATTATTTACTAACTTTTACAAATCTTATCACAGATAAGTATAACATATATCTTTTTAAACAATTATTTTCCCGGCCATTTGCCAAAACGCTGAAACTTGGATTACAAAAAAGATAATATGCACATTATGAGTACCTTGTGTTTTATTTGTTTTTTGTTTTACTAGACAGAATAGTTGAAATTAAAAATAACATTATTGAGTCAGTAGTACTGAACATAATGTGCATATTATCTTTTTGTAATCCAAGTTTCAGCGTTTTGGCAAATAGCCGGGAAAATAATTGTTTAAAAGATATATGTTATACTTATCTGTGATAAGATTTGTAAAAGTTAGTAAATAATAATTAACAAAAAATTTTCAGTTAATATTATTTTTCATTCCACTCTATATTTTAACTTTTATCAAGAAGAGGAACTGAATTTGTTTTTAAAAAATTAATATTCAATTAAAAGTAAAAAAGTTCCCTTAATGGCATGAGCTTTAATTTTATCTTTTTTTAGTAGTGAAAATGTTGTAAATGACTGAAATAAATGAAAAACTTGTCTAGTCTAGTAGCTATCTTTTGCTCGTATTATACTGATACTTAAAATGCTCACGACAACTAGTAATTTTTTTCCTTAAACACTAGCGTCTCAACATGTCACCTCTTCAACACGCAACTAAAGTTTGTCATTTTATTATAATTCCACATAAATACAACATTTCAACTATGCTTTTTGCCACGACACTCAAAATGTAGACAAACACTTCGGAGAAGTTCCAACCTAGCCGTTTGTATATAATTTAAAAGGTTATTCCACTTTGTTGATTATTATTCGAAGAATAAAAACACATTTGCTTTATAATTTTCGTCGATCCTGTCAAAGTAATATTTATGTCATAAATATATGAGAATAAAAACAAGAACCTACGTTATTAATGGTCAACTTTTTTTTTCTAGTTTAAATTTGGGAAGTTACTTAATTTAAATAGTCAGTAAGTTGTATTAAATTAGAATATTTATTGTATATCTAAGCTCGAGGTACTCGACAAAAGATTTAGCTTCAACAAGTAATTTGGCCCTCAAATGTCTACAATAAAAAAAATATATTTAAAGAATTATAGGAATACCTTAATGTCATTTTTTTTAAATATACGAAATAATAAGAGGAGGTCCTGGTGCTGACTGATCTTAAAAATCTAGGAAAAACATACACTGTGGAACAAATAGTTCAGAAACGTGGACTAAATCACAGGACTATCTGCGACTTCCACACAGAACCGCTTAATTTTCTTTTAACCAAATCAATAACGTTTTCTGAATCATTTCCCTGTCCAACATTATCTCATACGTAAAGAAACACATGGCATTTTTGTTCCGTTCTGTTATATTCACCTCTCCATTTTTCGAATAAATCCCATCGAAGAGGGCAAGCCTTGGCTATGCACTTGGGAATCACAGTACAGTATTCCAGATCGAAATATACGAAACACTACAGTGTATTTGCGAGAACTTGAGGAGAGCTTACACAAAACAAGCACATCCATATTGTCTCAGACAGTCAGACGGCATTGAAGGCACTCAAATGTTGTAAACAGCAAGTTAGACATTTTATTTGTAATTTGTTTTGGACTAAGATGGGAGAGGGAATTGTCGATGCCCTAGATGTGGTTCGGACTCCACAATAAACTGTAGAGCCTCATCTCTCTTTACCCAATACAAAATCCTAGGATTTTCTTGGGGTTACTTCAATGACTTGAGAGAGGGTTAAGGAAATATTTTAAAAATATTTTTAACGTTCTAAAGTAACATCAAGACTAGTATGGGAAAGCCTGGAAGAACTCAAGGCCCTGATAGAATGTAATATAGTCAAACTGATCTGGGTGCCAAGGCATAGGGTACTAGGATTCGACAAAGTTGACGAACTTGCCAAAGATCAGCTACAGCATTCCTTGGCCCGGAACTAGTATTTTTAGTGCGAAAATGCATTGCAAGGAGGTTAATATCAGACTGGGTCAAAAAAGAACACAACAAATAATTGCGAAACATACCAGGACAAAGACACAGCAAAGCAATCATAATCGAACCATGAACAAAAAGGGCTCAGCAACTACTTACGCTAAGCAGGAGCCAGCTAAGAATTGTTACTCACAGGTCATGGCACCGTTTGTATCAAAGCGAGGCGCTGGATTGCAAAAGACAAAACATTTTAGGGGTAATAAAAACGGACCAGAGAATACTTCTTGCATACAGAGCGGTCGTAATACTGTATCGGCTAATCAGCAAGACAGATATCACCGAAAAGGTACAGATAACCAGGGAAAGACACAATAAGCCACATTGGCTGCAGTGTCACCGTGACTGTATCAGGCAAGCGGACCTGGAAGGATTTAACAAACGGGGAAGCGAGGAGACATATCGTAAAAGAAAGATAAAGATAGTTTACAACATCTTAGTAAACAAGTAATTACAGAGTTGCTATTTACAGAATATGTACTTCATATCACACAATGTGTCATTTCTCGGCACTATGTAATAATAATAATAATAATAATAATACCTTTATTAACCATTGTGTGATACATAACATGTATATATGGTAAGTCAAATAAATTATGTACAGTGTATAAAACAAACAGTAAAAATAAAACGAACAGTAAATGAAAAGTAGACAACAAAACAGTAACATGTATGAAAATTAATTAATTAATTATTGTGCCAAAAACTCTAAAACACTATAAAAAGACATTTCTATTAAGTAATTTTTTTGTAGCTGTCTTAAATTTGTTAAAGCCTGTTATAGTTTTTAGATGATCAGGAAGTTTGTTAAACAGATTGATGGCATTGTAATTAGGCGAATGTTTATACAAAGTGGTAGAGTGAGGCGGTATTGTCAATTTGTTATTATTTCGAGTATTGTAAAAGTGTGTATCTCCCAGTTTATTAAAATTTGTAAAATTTTTATATGTATAACACACACATTTTAGAATAAAAATACATATTACAGTTAATATTTCATTTTTCTTAAAAACACCTCTGCAGCTATCTAATGGTTTTAAATTAAAAATGAGTCTGATTATTCTTTTTTTGTGAAATTAATACCCTGTTTATATTTCCGCCTGCACCCCATGTGACTATATTCATAGACAAATGGCTGTAGACTAAGGCATAGTAAATATTTAACAAACCATTAGTATCAAGTACAGTTTTCATTTGAAGAATAGCAAAAAACGCAGAACTTAATTTGTTGCAAACAAAATCTATGTGATTATCCCAAGAGAGTTTAGCATCGAGCCAAGTTCCTAAGAATTTTATATTTGACACCACATTAATATTGTTAGCCACTAGAAAATTTGGAGTAAGTCCTCTTCTATTACGAAAATTTATGGAGACGGTTTTTTTATCATTCAATATAAGTTGATTACGCTGACACCAGGTATCAAGCTCATTGCAGATATGAGTTATATTTTCAGCTAACTTCTCAGGGGTCTGTGCTGACACTATAATGGTAGTGCCATCTGCGAACATTGTAACTCTACCTTTTGTGATGTGCTTTGGTAAGTCATTCACATATAATGCAAACAGTAATGGTCCCAACATAGAACCCTGAGGAACTCCCATGTGCACATCCCTCATATCTGACATAGCATTATTATATTTTACCAGCAATTTTCTTTTGGACATATAGGACTCTAGCCACTTCAGTAAAGTTCCCCGTATTCCAGTATTGTATAATTTGCTTACTAAAAACTCAACATTAACAGTATCAAACGTATGTACAATTTGCCATTTGGACGTCTTTAAGCAGAATAAGTATAAAAACCTGCGTATATTTGTGATGCAGCGCAGGGTGGACATACACATTTATTTGTATCCGAATAAAGTCAATTTACTTTTGACAAGCAGGTGGTAAAACTTCTCCACTTAAATGTGACATGAATCGTTTTTAATGCAGGACTTTGTGGCGACGCAATCCCGACAGCTAAATCGCCCCACTAATGGAATTCTTTATGTCCAATATCCTATCTAATACTACTTTTATAAATATATAATAGAGTCCAGCTCATTGTTTGTTTATAAATTGACATTTATATTATATTTATAAACTTATGTATAAACTTTCAGCGTTACGTTAATCGATTGAACAATTTAAGTGGTAATAAAATGGAAACTAAATTTTTTAATTCCCTATTAACTATTATTTTCTAATTCTTTCCCCGCCAATTTTGTTGAATTAATTAATACCATCAAAATAATAGGTGCCATCTTTGCAAAAATCTATACTGTTATAAAATTTCGATAGTTGGCTTCTTTTTAAAGTTATGGAGCAAAATTTAATTTTCTGCACGTACTATTGTAGAATTTAGGTAAATGAATAACTACGAGACAAATGCCAGTAAATAATAAAATTCTGTATGATTCGGTATATCAGTGGAGAATAATGAAATATTTGTTAAAATTTTCAGCATGAGGATAATACAGATTTGCATATTCTCACACCAAATCTTTTTCTCCTATGTCTGATGCATCCTTGAGCAATGGAGAGTCTACGTCTAGTTCACAGTTGTTTGTCCATATTCGTGAATTTGACGAAAATGAAGTATTTGTCGCATTGAAACAAATTAAACCCAAAATGACAACTAGTCTGGATGCAGTGCCTGCTTTTATCCTAAGGGACTGTGCCTGCATTCTTGCTTCACCACTTAAAATCTTGTTTAATCTGTGTCTGAAAACTTGTACCTTTCTTGAAATCTGGAAATTTTCCAAAACTTGTCCCGTATATAAAAAAGGTGACAGACTCGTTTCACAAATTTTCGTCCAATCTCCATACTGTGTAATTTTTGCAAAGCACTTGAATTTTTATTGCTTAGTAATATTTACCACAACATTAGTACTAGACGCTCATTTTACCAACACGGTTTCATGAAAGGTCGATCCACCACAACCAACCTAGTGTGTATAAGGCAATTCATTGCTGAATCATAGATAAGCAGGCTCAAACTGACGTTATCTACGCAGATTTCTCCAAGGCATTTGACATACTCGATTATGGGATACTACTTAATAAGCTTAAAATGTTTGGTCTTTCTGATGCACTACTAACGATTTTTGCATCTTATTTATCTACTACAAAGCAATATGTAGTTTTCAATGGGTTCAGGTCTGTCGAGTACCCTGCAACATCAGGAGTTCCGCAGGGATCTATACTTGGGCCACTGTTATTTAACATATTCATCAATGACATAGTTGATCAGTTGGATGTCAATTGTCTTCTTTATGCGAATGACTTAAAAATGTTTGGTGTAGTTCGAAGCATGAGCGACTGTGAACTAATCCAATACAACTTAGATAAAATTTCGAACTGATGTCAGTTAAACAACTTACCCCTCAATCTTCTAAAATGCAATTTAATGCCTTACACGTTAAAATCGGTTACTCTGGCTTCTGAATATAAACTGAATAATGTAGGTTTAGAGCGCCCTAATAACTTTCGTGATCGTTGTGTAACTTTTGATAGTAAACTCTTGTTCGTAAATCATATTGAAACCATTGTATCTGAGGCATACAAAACTTATATATGGATTTATAGTCCGTTGTAGTCGTGACTTTGCGGATACGAATACCGTAAAAATACTTTATAATTGTTTCGTTAGATCCAAACTTGAATACGCTGCGATTGTGTGGTATCCACACTATAATGTACATACTGAAAATCTGGAATCCATTCAGCGTAGATTACTCAAAATACTTAGCTTCAAATCTGACGGAGCATACCCGCCTATCGGTTTTCCACAACAAGAATTGCTTGATAGACATTCAATGTCAAGTCTTAAGCACAGACGTGAGTATCAGTCACAGGTATTTCTGTATAAAATAATATATCATAAAATAGACTGTCAAAATATTACTGAACAATTAAATTTTCATATTCCTAGAACATCCTCACGTGAAAAAAAACTTTTTATCTCTCCGCCGCGCGCACAAATACTTCACTATTCTCCCATATATACAATGTGCAATAATAACAATTTGCTTGGTAATAAATTGGATATAATTTTTTGTCGCCTTAATGACATTCGATCTATTTATTTGAAATAAGCGACTTGTTTTTCTTACATTTTTTTTATTCTTTTTTGTCGCTATGTGCTTTAATTCAACATTTTACTTTGCTGGTTCTTTTTCCTTTCACGCATAAATACTTTTAATTATGTAAATTCTTTCTTTTCACTACTTTTCTTACCCTCCTGTTCTGTAGTTGGGTTTTTACCTGTAGAACAGTGTATAAATGAAATAAAAAATAAAAAATATTCACGTGTCCTAACTAATTTCACTGTATTCTTTTTCTGACGCTTAATATGTCCGTTTTGTAGTAAGTTTCTTTTCAAACATAAAATGTAGATCATATGATTAGTTTCTAACAAAAAAAGCTAAAACTTTTTTTAATATGCGCGATGGAGTAACTGAGTGCACCATTGTAATCGAAGTATTGCATATTGTTAACTGTTGTGGTAGTGACTACTAATGCGACTTTAGACTACATTTTTTTTCCTTAGTTTTAAAATCACTGATTAGTTTTTATTCTTAAAAAGTAACCACCTTATACTAATTATCATTATTACTTTAGTTAATTTGGAATGAGGTTTTAGTAATTTGCTCTTTTAGTAATATTCATTCTTTAATGTCATACAACCTTTTGAGAACTTAGAGGGGGCGTAACATTACCAACCACAAATCAAAGGATGCAGTGGCAACTCATAACCTGTTCTTTATAACTTAACAGGACCGACCTCCATACAAAAATAAAATTGTTACATTTTTTATCTTCTAACATATATTCTCTGATTATTTACTCGGAAAGAACCAACAAATAAGCTTATAAAACAAGGTTAGGTTAGGTTCTTGTGAGTGGGTCTTTGTGGGCCTTTTACTGCGGCCATTATGGCTCACTTTTACTCATATTTCACCCAATAAGTTCAGTCTTAATGACACTGATAACTTTATTGGGTGAGTGTATCCAGATTCTCTGGCAGCAATTGTCCTTTGCCAAATATTGGGAATCGGATCCTCTTCACAGCGGGACAGGTGCACAAAACATATTCTGCCTTCTCATCCACCTCCAGGCGTAGGCGACACTCGGCGTTTTCTGTCAGGCCGAGACTATGCAGATGATAGTTTAGTCGGCAGTGTCCAGTGTGTAGGCCCGTTAGGGTTTTCAGATTGCCCTATTTAACTCTAAAAGTTTCTTAGTTCTTGATTTCAAAAAAGTATTTTATAAACGCCTTCGAATGACCTAACCCTGGTAACTCTTGCCAATACTGAAAAAATGTCCTTCCAGACCAGGTTAAGATAGCCATCTTGACAGTACTTGAGGATATGCAAAGTATCGGTTCATCTGTCTTGCCTTCCAGACCAGAGTAGCCAGGTATCCAGACCAGAGTCACTTTATTGTTTTTGCCCAAATGAATTAGAGTCTTCTGACAGTTCTTTACCATTTTAGAGTTACACCGGTAGGAGCCCAAGTACTTTTAGAGCTGCTTGGCTATCTGAGAAAATTTGTATTGATCTGCCTTCAGATGCATATATTCCAGCCTCACACACACACAGTTCAATGGCATGAACCTCGTCCAGAAATATAGTTACATTGGTACCTAGGCTGGAGAATATTCTTAACTTTGGTTTGTAGCTATGTACTCCGGCTCGTTTCCTCGGTAGGTTTGTTGCCGCCTATAAACCAGAAACTGTCTGTCTTTAGTAGGTCAGCTTTATTCCAATTCCACTCACCTTTTTCCGGAAAAATAATGTTGAAGGTCAGCTCGTAGTTGGTCATAGTAGACATTTTTTTTCCTTCCCTAGGGCTCGTCTGATTTGACTCCGAGGGCACTGCAGCCTCCTGGGCTTATTGCGCACTCCCTATTTTGTTTTACTCTACCCTTTCCAGTACCCCTGTGCCAGTGATCAAATGGTACAGGTATATGACTGGATGAGTTCTGATGGTTTCCGGGTCGGTTTGTGTTTGCCCGTATATATTGTACCTCCTACGAGCTAATGCTTCGCAATCGAATGATATGGTCCATGGTTTCTGGGTCTTTCCCACATAGTCTGCAATCTAAGTCACCATCATATATTCTCATTGTTTGCAGATGCATTTTAACAGCCATATGACCTGTTAGAAGCGCTGTTACTGTTTTCAACTGAAGCCTAGTCATTATTAACAGCTCTTCAGTTGTTCATAGTAGGCGTAGTATCCGAGGGAATTTCCATGATTCTGTGACTTTCTATGTCATTCAGCAGCCTGTTCTGCTCCATTATACCGCTTGTTGCCCACCTGGCCTTTCTTTTCAAGTACATTTTAGGGGGTAAGTTCAGGAGGATTTCCATTGCAGTCGACGGTTTGGTGCTAATTGCCCCCATTATGGTCAAACGTGAATTTCTGTAAACCGGATTTAAATCGCCAGTGATATCAGCCACGTAATTTATCTGAACGACCTCCATCAGAATAACTATGAAAACGATATCTTTGGGTACCGAACAGTTTTCCAATCCAGACAGTATTTGGGAATGTATTGGGAATGTAATAGTAGTAATTTTTGTGTCTGAAGTAGAAATTTCTCTGTACAGGAAACTAAGATTCTTTGTAGAGAATGTGAGCAAATCAATATTAATAATATTATTTCAAAAATTCCAATACATAAATGTCAAACAATTCCTAAACATAGCTTAGATATCAGATTATGTATATAAGCGAAAGCATGTATAATCACATAAGACACTGGTGCAACAGCTACTTTCGTTTTCTTCTTGCAATTTACCCGACATGCAAAGCTAGATTTCTAGAATTAGTTGGATAATTTAAACTGCAATTTTTATAAAATAGAAACTTTTCATTGAAATTTTGAGTAAAGGTATCAAATGCTGAAAGTAACAAGTACGGTCCTGCGGAGTATGTCGAATATTCTTTAGGACACCAATTTTATTTTAGGTGTCAATGGGTATAGTTTACTACTATCTGCAGTATTTATGACCTGTTGTTCGAGTGCGGTTTTGAACAAAGGGTATATTCTTTAACATAAAGCTTGTTAACGTATACCCATACGTACAATATTTCATTTTAAATAACAATGTTTATATATCATTAAACTTGACTTGGTTTATTTAGATGTTTGTGTAATAACAAATCCTCTTAACAATAACCGATTCACATATTGATCTATACAAACCACAATGCCACTTACTTCGTCGTTAATAAATATATTATTTATTGTCTGAAATTCACGGTACGCATACTCATCATCATCAAACAATTATTTTCGATCCACCCCAAATATAATACACTTATATGAAAAAGGAAAATATCAGGTAAGTAGATAAAAAAAAATATGTAAGAGATCCGTATTTAATCTATTAAACGCTACCCACCCCTACATTTAAACCACTACAGGATTTTTTCTGCGAGTTTTTCGTACTTTTACCGAGTTTTCCTTATATTCCCTACGGATAAACAGGTAGAATCATATTGATTAGTGCGGTCAGCCTTTTCTCTTAATTAACCAATTGACGTACTTTATTTGTACTATATAAAGCGAATATTTTTCGTCCATTTTAAACATGTGAAACATCGAAACTTGTGTTTTAAGGTTGGGATTTTTCGTATTAAATGAAAAGTAGTAGTCATTCGTTCATGATTTATTATAAATATTTTAAAAAAACAAACAATATTTAACGTAATTTTTACGACTATATTTATATAAAATTCTAGTTATTAATTTTTGTTATAACTAAACTTTGTGATCAAGCAATGAAAGTTGTATGTATTTTCATTTTCAGAACAACAAAAATTAAAAACTAAAAATTTCTATTATAGTATTTCGAATAATAGCAAAGTAAAACCGTTTTTATTTTTTATGTTTGGTTTTAAATATTTTTAACGAACCAGAAATAAATGCCTTCCTCCTCTCACTATGCGGAAACACAAACTTAAACGAAAAACATATCCAGATATTTTCGTTCTTAAGCAAGGCGCAAATTGGCACGCGTCCGACGCGTGTGATGCAGTACAGCACAGCGCGCTTTTTTGTAGCTAGTGGAAATTAAATGAAACCGCGCAAATTATTAACATGACGCGACGCAGCGCGACTCATGTCTACGTGCAGTCGTGTGGCGCAGTGGTTGAGATACAGTTTCTCGTGCGCGAGTGCCCCACGTGTCATACGAACAGGTGTTTATATTGTGAAAGTTGTGTTTAAATTTAAATAATATACCATAATAATGACAAAAGAGAATCTAATAGAGGCAGTCAGGGGACAGAGGGAGTTTTATGACGCAAAACATCCGAACTATATGAAAAACACTATCAGGAAACTCGGATGTCATTTTAAATTGACCATGGCTATTTCTTTTCGATAAATAAAAATTATTAGGTGATTTAAATTTTTTGACCATCAATGAATGGAGCAACGCCATTTCTTTCTCAGCATCACTGAGTCTGACTCTGAACCTAAATAAATATATTTTCTTATAAAATCACTCATGTTTGAAAGCCACGTCGACCGTCGAGAGATTATTAAACATTACGTTGCAATATGCGCATCACAGCCATACGCGTGGGGTGTGTTCGCATCGTGACGTTCGTATCAGGTCGCTTCACACACGTCGTATGCATCTCAATTTTCACCTTGCCTTAAGATGCATCTACATAGGTCGCGCCGCGCATTCGCGAACTTTTGCAGGAACAGTCGTGATTATTTTGTGTGTCGTGGTTCGCTTTCCGCGCCGCGCTGCAACGTACGCTTTTTCTCGAGTGTTCCAGTTTTTAGTTAGCGCGAATTAGATGCAAACTTTTGTCAAGGCTCCATCCACTATCAAACATTGTTGCATGTGCTCCGCCTGCAGCGTGCAAACTAAAAGCACGCCAATCGCTAATGTCTTTTGATGTACCGGCAGGAGACGGAACAAGATCGAACATGCGCTGAACGGCACAGTTGTGCGCGTTCGTCTAACTGCCTGTTGCTGCAACGCTTGCGAATGCGCGGCGTGCTTGATTTGGAAGCTCCTTTAGATATGTTAAATTTAAACACTTATAGAAAACATATTTTAAATATACATAATTGTAATCTAATTAAAATTTTTCCTTGATCTTCATTTATTCGGTAAGGAAAGAGTCATGTCATATGAAAAGAATCCATTTCACATTGTTTTATTCATTCTATAAATACAAATAAGATGAAATACTAGACAAATTAAAATAGCTAGTTATGCTAATATAATAGTTTTTTTTATTTTGCTATTTTATTCCTGCAAAAATGTTTTAACACTCTGCAAACAATGATAACTACATTTGCAAACATACTAAAACCAACTACATCATATATTTATAAATTGCCAACTATATTCGAACAACCAATATTTGAAATACCGGAGGCTATAATCTATACTCCATTCCAGATTTAGCGAAGTTATATTTTTATGATGTTGGATATAATTTACACAAACATCTTATTCTCAGTGTCACATTAGCTAAATTATTCTAAGATATCCATTTTATAATTTCTATGTCCGCACTTTTTTTTACTTTTGAAACTACTACCAAGTGTAGTAAAATGCTATTGTCACACGAATTTCACACAATTTTAGAAAAATACCGACGGCAATAACAAGCAAATATTATAGTCACACTTGCTATCACGCGCCCTAGCCAACTGCTTCACCGAGCCGGTGGAATTCTATCAAACGATTTAATAATAAACAGGTTCTCTTTGTTTGTGATAATAGAAATAAGTTCTAGCGTTAAGTTATTGGCAAATCTAATTATAAATTTAGTCATATAGAGTATGTGAATTGAATTATTAGACATATGTCCTCCTGGAGTGGCGGTTCGGTGAACCGTGACAATAGTTTAGGTATAAATAGGGTAGATTGTTAGCATAAGTTTAGTTTCAATCATCACGAGATGATGCCAACTTGGTTGGCGAAACGCGCTTCGAGTGCAGTATATGGTGTTTCGTGGTGGTGGTGGTGGTGTTTCGTGGAAAACTACTACGTCACTGTTCATCGAACTGTAACGGTTCATCGAACCGTCACAGCACATCGAACCGTCACGGTTCATCGGACCGCCACGGTTCATCGGACCGTCACGGTTCACCGGACCGGCACGGTTCAGTGGGCCGTAACGGTTCATCGAACCGACACGGTTCGTCGGGCCGCCACGGTTCGTCGGGCCGTCTTGGTTCAATAGACCGCCACGGTTCATCGAACCGTCACGGATCATCGAGCCGTCACGGTTCAGTTCCCCGTCACGGTTCATTGAACCGCCATGGTTCAGTGGACCGCCACGGTTCATTGAACCGCGGCGGTTCAGTGGACCGTGACCCACCAACCAATAAAGCGGACTATTTGGGATAGGCGCTCTGTGACTATTAATACTATTAAATATGATTTGAATGAAACAATTACTCAGCGGACAAATACCCCGACCTGCTCTGGATTATACCTTCAAATTATGATAGAGCGGTAGCCAATATCATTTGTCAATTCCTAACCAGACATACCACTAACCTTATGATAGAGATTCAGTTCCGTTGACCGTGAAGTCATCGTAGTCCTGGAGTGAGTTGGTACCTTTGATGTGAAGATAACACTTACGTAGTTTTCCACGAAACACCAAAACACTATATATTGCACTCGACGCGTGTTTCGCCAACCAAGTAGGCATCATCTGGAGATTATTAAAACTCAGTTTTAATCATCTCCAGATGATGCCAACTTGGTTAGCGAAACACGCGACGAGTGCAGTATATAGTGTTTTGATGTTTCGTAGAAAACTACGTCAGTGTTAGACATGTCTCTTAAATGGCAAAGTAACAAAGTAAACCAGAGACAGACAACTCCCTCGCAGGTCAGCGTTAGCGTTAACAGAACTGATAATTCATTTTTCATTTAGCTGTCGTGCAGTCAATAGTGCAGACTGCGCGCGATATGAAGCCCCAGATTAATCTGTGACGATGATTGTGTTATCTGCTATCGCGTTGCAACCAAATTTTAGTCTTCCTTCAATGTGCTATGTCTAAACTTTATTATTACACATAGTGCATTTTTATAAATTAGATGGATATCAGCTGACTGCTTTGCCAATTGCAGTTGCTTTTTTCATCATGAGATTCCTTCAGTGAAATAAACGGTGACACATCATTTTGTACTCCTAAGTCATAAGTTTTGATTAGTATGGAGCGCTGGCCGATTGGCCTGATTGTGTAAAAATAGTACAGCTGTTTTTGAGAAGTGGATCTGTTGCAACTTAAGCTCATAGAGATTTTCGTTGAGAATTACAGCGTAATGTTCCTTCAGAGAACAAAAACGATAATGGGCAAAGTAATTTTATAGAAATCATTCTGTAGAAAATGTTGGACGGAGACCAAGGATCCGACTAGTACCTAGGAACTTCTGCTAGAATCCTTCAATTTAGGAATATGATACTCAAAGTTATTCCACGCAACGTATAGCACAACAACTGCATCTCCCTCGCCATACTGCTCACTGAATTTTAAAAAAGGAGTTGCTTTTATATCTTTAAAAATGGCAAAAGACTCAACAACTTCAACCAGGTGACGAATTTCGCAGATTCCGCTTTTGTGAATGGGTCTTGAATGCGGGCAGTAATTTAATTGTTTGTAAAAAACCACTGCACTCACAAAAGATTACAGTTTGAAGCGGTATATATTCTGCTGGCATTCTAGACTCTTATTTTTTTCGAAGACAACAATGGAAATACAGTTAACGTCTGTAATCAAAAATATGTTGGACAGACTAGACGATCAATTCAAACCAGATTCAAAGAGCATATGGCCCATCTCAAATATGGTAGAACAGATAAGTCTAGTGTAGTGAAAACTACGTCAGTGTTTTCTTCACATCAAAGGTTCCAACCCACTCCAGGAGGTAACGTCAATTCAGAACGATATGCAGAAATGCTAAAACATTTTTTAGTAGACATTATGAATCAGCTACAGCTTCCCGATGGTATGTGGTTCTAACAGGATGGAGCATGACAATATATAGCCAACGTAAACATGACTGTACTGAGAGACATGCTCCAAAATCGTCCAATATCGCTAAACGGGGGTTAAGTTAGGTTCTTGTTAGTGGGTCCTCCATCAGCAGGCCTATTGTGATCACTTGTGATCTTAATGAAACTGATAACTTTTTTGGGAGAAAGTGTGTCCAAATTCTCTGGCAGCAATTGTCCTTTGCCAAATATTGAAAATCGGAACCTCTCCACAGCGTGACAGGTGGACAAGACATAGTCTGCCTTCTCATCATCATCCAAGCATAGGCAACACTCGGCGATTTCCGTCAGGTCGAGTTTATGCAGATGATAGTTTAATCGGCAGTATCCAGTATATAGGCCTGTTAGAGTTTTCAGGTTTACCCTGTTTAACTCTAAAAGTTTCTTAGTTCTTGATTTCAAAGGGTATTTATAAACACATTGGAATAAACTAATCCAGGCAACTTTTGCCAATATTAGAGAGTTTCCCTTTCAGCTCAGGTCGCAAAACAGGGTGTTTATTATTCCTATGAAATGAATGAATTAAAAGACAGAATTTGACTGGCCATTATTAATATTCCTGCTGAAATATGCCGGCGTGCAATGCATAATTTATTGCATCAGGCAGAAATATACGCTAATACATAGTGACCATTTATTGGATGTAATTTTTGAAACAAATTAGATTAAGTTTCAAATCAAAATTTTGAATGTTAGCCCTTTGTATACTGTATAAGTAGAAGAATAAAGTCCTTTGCGGTTACTTTAATTTTTATTGATGTTCAAATAGCTCGGCGTTATAAATGACACCCTTTAAATTCCTTCAGTGTAACAGATACAGAGTAGAAGATATAATTTTTGTCATAAAATATTATATGTATTAAAGGAGACAACGATTTAGCACTGGCCATTATTACTACTTAGAGTACTTAGTGTTCATATTATTTAATATGTATGTGATTTGGAAAGTGTTTGTATATCTGTAAGTTGTCGTATAAAATACACATTTATGATTAGGAAATTATTGTAAACTTTATTAATGACCTCTATCAAAATTTGTTTTGAACTGCGATATGCTGAAAATAATGATTCTGTTATAAATCGTAACCTCAAATTGAAGACTACATAACTTTATTTAAAAATCAAGGTTCAGGAGAGCTGCTGCTGGAAACAGGATAGAAATGTTGCAAATTCTTCAAAAAATACTTGTATGGATTTACTAGGTGTTCACCGTGTAATGCGAAAACTTAAATAACTTCCATTCATCATAACCAAATGTGATCAAGAAAGATCTAAATAATAATCAAAATATTTTATGAATCTAATGAAACAAAAAGATATTTCAAATGTTAACCAAGACAGTCAGTATCTTTTTTTATAATGGCGTAGCAATTTCTAATATGACGTAATTTTTCTACGTTCCATCTTATATAACCAAATGAACCACTACTTATATTTTAATGATGATTAATAAGATGTGATAAATCTGGTAATCCAATGGCCGATGAATTTGAAGAGGACATTTTAATGTATTTGTATTATAATTTCACAGAAAGTGCTATCGGTGAGTGGGTTTTAGAAAGGGTTCGCAGTTCGCAGGCTGTCTTCAGGCCATTTATAAACATCTTGCCTGTCGACATGCAAATCATACAGCGGACCCTGGATTTTGATTGATCTATTCATAAGATTGATTATATTGCGACCGCGCACATTGTCTATTATATATCTAAAAGTGTGCTCTACTCTTTCCTGAACTGCTATCCTGTAGAGTAATTTATTTTTAGAGAAATTACTTAAAATATATTCACAGGCAAAGTCAACAGCACATGTTGTTTGTCCTGCGAATTCAATTTTCTATTATATTACACAAAATATCTTATTTTCGATATTAAATCTACAAATTTTTACACAGCATCTTCAGTTACCTATAAACAAATTCAAATAACTCTATTCTGACGTTGCTGGTATTTCAAGTTTGTTTTAAAATGCCACCAAAATACATATTAAAACAAATTAAACTTATTAAAATTAATAAAATATTAAGTTTTTTTTTCCTAACGATGGATTAAATTATTTTACAGTATTGGAAGAGATTTGATTTACGATTTTATTAATTTTATTTACTAAAGTAATTCTAAAAAAGCTAGTATAGAAATTACCTCCTAATAACACTGGCGGACAAAAGAAATGTATTTTTTGTAACATGTACCTGAATAGCATATCCCACTTCTGATCACAGAAATGACAAGCAAAAAGTCGTAACATAACGTTTTCTTGTTACATTAATAAAACATATGGGCAGGAATAACATTATTGTTAATTTTATTAATCTATTTATTGCTATATATCAATGACATTTATTAGGCTTACATAAATATATCTACAAAGACAGAGAATAATTTTTGAAAAACATATGCTCAATTCATATTTTCTTTTATGGGGGTCAAATCGTCTCGCTTTAAGAAACAACAGTAATCACCCATCATAGCTGTATCCCATCGACTTTGATAACGAATTTCCATTGTTCTGATATCTTGATGAAATCATTCTCCTTGCTCGTCGCCTACCGCACCCAAATTTTCAGGAAAAAAAATTAAATGAGAATGCAGAAAGTGAATTTTTAAAGACATACGGCAACCAAGCGTTTGGCACGAATCTAAAAGTTCTCTTACTAGTTGCTTGCAGTTCTCATCCTTCCTGTTCCTTAAAAAATCCTCTAACTATATTTACAAATGAGTTCCAAGCTCTGAGTTCCTGTTTGTTGGCGTCACCCAATTGGGGAAAAAGTTCTCGTAAGTATTTAAATCCTTCACCCTCTTTATTCATAGCCTTCAGAAAATTTTTCATTAGCCCAAGTTTAATATGAAGGAGTAGCAATGGAACATTTTTAGGGTCTACAAGGGGCGCATATTTAACAGTACTAATTGCTGGTTCAAACTTTTTTCTCTCCGGTCAAATTCTATTCACATAATGTTCTTTTATTGCACGACTGTCCCACAAACAAAAAAAACAGCAATATTTTGTAAAGCCTCCTTGAAGCCCTACTAAAATGGTTATTACTTTTAAATCCCCACATAATTGCCATTTGTATTTGTTGTAATTAATTTATTTAAAATGGTGTTAATATTATCATAATCCTCTTTCATTGTTACTGAATGGGCAATAATTGGTGTAGATGGTTTTAAATTTCCATTATGTAATAATACACTTTTTAACAGACACAATTGGGCACTTGTAAGGTCAAAACAAGACTGATACTGAAAATGTCCCACCTTACTTCCTCTTTTAAAATTACCGACCCACCATAAAATTTATTACTTGGGTCTATGTGTTCACACAAAAATGGCACGATTAGGACTTGTTAGATATTTTTTTAGTTAGTAGGAAGGTATTAATAATATAAAAACAGTAGTGTAAACTATGTTACAAAAATTGTGTCGGCCAGTGTATTAATTACGCCCCTAACTCTACTGTAATGGCGACGACCTGACGGATATGATGCAAACTATTTATTTGTCTCGCCTCTTACCCCGCATCTTTCCAATTTTGATAATAGTATCGCATGATCACAGTCGAATGCCTAGGAAAAGTCTACGAAAAATTTCTAATAAGTTCAATCAATATTTCCAGCTGTTATGGTCTAATCTTTGGTTTGTTATTCAAAATGGTAATTATAATGAGATGCTACGAGAAACATATAAGCCAGTTCTTCCCTCCTATGCTGCAGCTAGATATTTAAAATATTATTATGTTACCTTCATTATTAAAAGTAAGTTTTGTCTTCCTCCTTTTTTTTTAAATCTAGTTATTTCGTTTCATTTTAAAAATGGTATTACGTTTATGTACTTGCTAACATTTACATGTTTCTTCGAAAAAAATTGTTGTCCTTATCACGGAATACTTGACTCCCAAGTGACGAGAAATTTTGGAGTTTTGCTTTCTGTTCAAAATAAGCCGGGCGAAATGTTTCTGTTTTTCACATTATTTTCGTTTGTACACTTGATTTCAAAAAAAAACTGGTACAACTCTTGTAATCGAAAATCTTAATAGTTTAGTTGTGTGCATATGTCTGTAAATAGGGCTGGCCAGGCATGTCGAGAGGGGGGTGGAGAAGAGGAGAGTTACCCCGGACCTGGGTTTTTTGGAGGAGATCGGTTTTCTTTGTGTTTTTAAACTTATTAAACCTTTCTCTTTTATTTTATTCAAATGGAATTTTAAAAAATAATTAGGAAATAACTCTTTCAAAACATTTTCAAGCCTGCCATATTATTGTTTAAAAAAAATATTTGTTACGGATAATTCTGCTAATGGTTGTAATTAAAATACTAACTGAATAATGATAATTCTATTTTTAAAATAACAACACAAAAATACCACTTGAGATTAAAAAAAAATGTAAACAATGCAAACTGAACATAAAAATACAATAAAAAAATAAAATAAATGAACTTCAATTACGTAATACAGAATTAACTAATATTTTGTCAATGCTCCAATAGCGTCTAAAACTGCCTGAAGTCTTGCAGGCATGGACAGAATCAGATTTCTTGCAAGGTCAACTTCTTGCGACAAGTTCTCCCAAGCGTCTTCAATTATCCCTTCCAATTCTTGGACATTATTTGGATGGTTATTTAATTTTCTTATATGTTTCACCATTAGTCCCCATACATTTTCAATTAGATTTAAATCCGGACTTTTAGATGGCCACGGTAACAACTCTATGTTTTTATTAAGAAACCATTGCCTGACACGATGGGCCGTATGTATGGAGCAGTTGTCTTGTTGGAAAATAAAATTATATTCCGGAAACAGCTCTATTACTATATTGTCTAATATTTCAATATATTTAATGGAATTGAGATGACCATCACTGTTCCAACACACACCTAACCCATTTAGGCTCATCCAAGCCCAGACATTCACTGAAAACCTTCCTGATATTTGTGGATCGAAAGTATATTTTTCGTCGTATCTAGTGGAAGGAGACCTATATACGTGAACATGTCCATCGTTACAGGATTTAAAAACCTTTTCGTCAGAAAAGACAACTTGTCCGCAGAAGTTTTCATCATTGATTATATAGTTGAGTGCAAAAATAATCCTACCCTGCTTCTTTTCTTCTGAAAGTTTATATTTTTTTAGCCGCTGAACAACTCTTCAAGTCGCTTTGTAGTTTTATTCTTCAGCAAGCAGTAGATACCGAAGCAGGGAAATTTGTCTCTGAAATTGCATTTACTGCAGTCTGAAAAGGGGTTTCTGTTAGGTAATTTATAAGATTTTCATCTTCTTGATTGTTGCTCTTTCTGGGCCTACCGGAACCAACTTTACGGGATACCGCTTGGTTGGTTTCCCATTGTTTTTTAAGATTCATTATCGTGGTTTTACTCACATTGTATTCAGCAGCAAGTCTTCTTATGGACCAACCATCTTCAATTTTAGAAACTATTCGAAATTTTTGAATATCTGTTAGATGTCGAACTATTTTTAATAATGACGCCTCTGATTAACGTCAAAGTGACATTTGTAAGATTATTAATATCAATCAAAGAACGAATGATTTACATAGCTAAAGGAAAGTGTACCAGTTTTTATTGAAGTCAACAGTACGTTCTTTTCGTCCCTTCTGTTATTTTCATTCTCTTAGTTCTTTTGGTTCTTCTCCGAGCACCTTTTCTCAAACAGTGTATAAGCTAATCGTGACGTTTCAGGTAATAATGTTGATTACGTTAACGCAGCAGATTCTGCAAAATTTGATGCAATAGTACTATCAAAATCATTCTCACTTATATTTTGGTATTGCTTGCCTAAAAGTTTCAAGATAGGGATTAATAATTGTTTTTTATATTACTCTTGGGGATATATATTTAAGATATATGCATTGGACGTTAACACTGAAATTAAAACAAAGAAACAACTTACACATCAGTTATATTCTGATATATCACTTGTATGTCACTATTAAAACTTCTTACTTGCATATATTTCCATTTTCAATTTATTAGACACATCATGGTATGAGTGGATAGTCATTAATACATGTTTAATAGATGACACTCTTGCAGTAGTAACACGGTCTCTAATAATAACACAACACAATGTATTGGGCTAAAACAACACAGTTACTAAAACCAATAAACCAATCTTAAGAAGAACATTATCATTATAGTGATGCTTCGTTAAAAACGATGAAAAACTATTAAAAAAATAAATGAGAAAGTAAGAATTACAACGAAGACTGTTGTTCTTAAAACAAGATACTGGAGTCACATCAAAGAGGTTGAAAAATTGTACCCAATGTCAGGAAACTTAGGACCAAATATCTGAAGATTAGAATTTAAATTATTCTCAATACAATTCAGCAAGAATAAAAAAAACTTTGAATATATGTACTCAAAACCTTCGAAAACATTTTTTGGATCCTTGAATTCATAGTAGTAGTACTAGTACTACTATCATTATTGATATATTCATACATTTGATTAAACAACGTATTTCTAAGAACTTTTAGGTATTCTTATAAGTACTTTAATCCAAAAAATTTAAAAGTTGTTTTGTTTACGAGATACTCGACTCGATTATAATTGATACACTTTGTCAAACCGAATTGCTATTAAGAAGTATTTACGTCTATATGATATTGTAAAGTCGATTTAATCCACTAGATTCATCTGAGGAAATGGTAAATGGTACGTATATACAAGCGGGGTCAATAATGTCGGTGAACCGCGCCATCATAAACATACCTGGTTGACATCTCAACATCTTTATGGTGCCGTTACAACACAGCGTCAACTTGCGTTCTTGATCAAAGACTGCCGTTCTTGTACAACTGCGAACTACTCAAATGGCTGTTACAGAAATATACAGGGCGACTTTCAGAGAATAGATAAATCGAACTGAGTATAAAGATAAAAAAGGATTTCTCAAGTACATCTGGAAACAGAGTTCTAAAATATCAATGGTTTATTAGATTTATATTTCCAACACATTTCACACCTACTAAATGAGGGTAAAGAAAATTGACTTAATAAATACCGTTTGTGTATTAAAGAATAAAAATAAATCGTTATTGTAGTTAGCATTCCTCAAGGCACAGTGACTCATCCGGTATTAATTTTACATATTAACGATTTAATTTAACATGCATAATACCGGAAGTTGTTACATTTTTATTTTTCAGTTTCAAGTACTTAATACAGAAAAATGTGTAACATATTTTTTTAAATAATACTTTAGATTGCAATAAAACCACACAATACGCCCCTTGGTGTAGACCTGCATTACAGTTATTTAATAAACAATGGTTTCTACGCTAATGCGTGTTGTATCTTTGGTATCATTTTAAGATAGTGGCCGTCTAAGCGATGTACTCGGCGATATACTACCACCACCCATTTAACGCAGTACCTTACTTCTACGATGATTAAATACACCGGCATACAAAAAAAAGTTGTTTGTGCATTTGACGCCACCTATCTCCCGACATGTATTTCGACCCGCTGAATCCGAATTTGAAGTCAGTTTGGACCGTACACCCTCAAATATCGAGTAAATTGAAAAACCGTAAAAAATAGCGAAAATTGGGTGTTTCGGTAATAAAAAAAATTTTGTGGATCTAAGCCAAGCCTAATTTTTATGTATTTCGATCCGCTGAATACGAATCTAAAGTATATTTAGACCATAAGCCGTTTTAAATCTAAGTAAATTGTAAAAAACCCTCTAAAATTGCTAAAAATGGCAACAAATTGTGATTATGTTGATGAAAAAAAATTTTGTAGACCCGGATCGAAGAGGATTTTTATGTAATTTGATCTGCTGAATCCGAATCTGAAATATATTTGGCCCATTAATCCCTCAAAATCTCAAAAAATCGCAAAAAACCGATAAAATAGCAAAAAATTGCAATTGAAAAAATTGAAAAAAATCTATGAAACACGATTAAATACGTTTCTTGTATTTTTTTATGCATAAAATACAAGTATAGAATCTGAAAATGTGAAAAATTGTAAAATCTAAAAAAAATGACGTATAAACAGAATGAAATTTTTTTTCATCAACATAATCACAATTTTTTGCCATTTTTAGCAATTTTCGAGGGTTTTTTACAATTTACTTAGATTTAAAACGGCTTATGGTCTAAATATACTTTAGATTCGTATTCAGCGGATCGAAATACATAAAAATTAGGCTTGGTTTAGATCTACAAAATTTTTTTTATTACCGAAACACCCAATTTTCGCTATTTTTTACGGTTTTTCAATTTACTCGATATTTGAGGGTGTACGGTCCAAACTGACTTCAAATTCGGATTCAGCGGGTCGAAATACATGTCGGAAGGTAGGTGGCGTCAAATGTACAAACAACTTTTTTTTTTGTGTGCCGGTGATATTGACGATTCGCCATCTATGGCAAATGACATCATTTGATGACTAAAACGCCCCAGAACGCGAAGTAACCACTTTGCAGGTTAATTCTCAGCAGTTGGACCTAATAAGAATTGTCTGGTTTACAAGAAACGACCGGCAGATACTTAGGAGGGAGGGGGACTATAACTTTCTTAAATTTTGGACTAATAGCCAAAAACACGTTCCTCTTAATTTTGTAGGTATTATTTACCTTATTAAGGATAATAATTAATTTGACACCACCCTGTATAATAAGACTCATATTTATGTTACTTTTACAAATTTTTTAATAATACGTATTAATATGTGTTGAAATAATTTACTATTACCAATATGTACACCAATTAATGTAGTACATGTTAGTTGTCATCTGCAAATATGAAATACAATTTGTAGAAATATAAGATCAAAATAACGATAACATGTGAAAGTACTACATTAGTAAAATTTTGAAGAGTCATGCTATGAAAAAGTGCACTCAACGAACAAAAAAGGAGCAAGTTGATTCCAAATCATGACATTAAGAGTAATGGTTCTATGTTTTCATCTATTCTACACATAATGATGATTTGTTATTGACAAAAAAAATACGTGTTCCTTTACTTGACAGATCACTTCTCACTTTAAGACAATGTTTAATTTTTTATCCACATATTATTTAGAAAATATATGCTTATCGTACGCCTCTAATACGTGATAATAATAATATTATTTTATTCACAAAAAACTGTAAAAGGTGAAATAATGGGGAGTCAAATACTTTAAAATAATGACCGTTGTTGATAATGAATATTGTAATATTAGCACATTGTAAATGTTACTTATTTAATAAACAAACAGTAATAACAAAGAAGCATTATAACAATTTTGTGAGCAACACATATTTTAAAGAAATGTTTTTAATTTCTGCTACTTTATAAAAAAATAAAATTAGATTCACTGACAAAACATAAAGAAACTTTTATTTGATGCAAATAGAATCAAATAAGTAGACAAAATATTTTAATAATTTTGTACGCTTCGTTTTTCTGTCTTATTTAATAAAGTTCAAAGTGGTGGATTTTTCAAAATTTAATAAATTATATACTTGAGTAATCAGAGGAAGTGTATTAGCGAGTGACTTATACTAATAACGATGGATTAAGTTATTTTACAGTATTGGAAGAGATTTGATTTACGATTTTATTAATTTTATTTACTAAAGTAATTCTAAAAAAGCTAGTAATGCTGTTTTCATAGAAATTACCTCCTAAATAACACTGGCGGACAAAAAAAAATGTATTTTTTTGTAACATGTACCTGAATAGCATATCCCACTTCTGATTACAGAAATGACAAGCAAAAAGTTGTAACATAACGTTCTCTTGTTACATTAATAAGACATTATGGGCAGGAATAACGTTATTGTTAATTTTACTAATCTATTTATTGCTGTATATCAATGACATATATTAGGCTTACATAGATAATCTACAAAGATAGAGAATAACTTTTGAAAAACATATGCTCATTTCATTTTTTTCTTTTATGGAGGTCAAATAGTCTTAAGAAGCAACAGTAATCACCAATCATGGCTGTGTCCCATCGTCTTTAATAACGAATTTCCATTGTTCTGATATCTTAATGAAATCATTCTCCTTGCTCGTCGCTTACCGCACCCAAATTTTCAGGAAAAAAAATTAAATGAGAACGCAGAAAGTGAATTTTTAAAGACATACGGCAACCAAGCATTTGACACGAATCTAAAAGTTCGCTTACTAGTTGCTTGTAAGTTCTCATCCTTCTTCCTTAAAAATTCTTTGACTACGCTTATAAATGAGTTCCAAGTTGAGTTGAGTTTCTGTTGGCGCCAATTGGAAAAAAAGTTCTCTTAAGTATTGAAATCCTTCGGTCTCTTTATTCATAGCCTTCACAAAATTTTTCATTAGCCCAAGTTTAATATGAAGGAGTAGCAAAGGAACATTTTTAGGGTCTACAAGGGGCACATATTTAATAGTACTGGTTCAAATTTTTTTCTTTCCGGTCAAATTCTATGCACATAATGTAATGTATTTTAATCCTTCAAAACCGATCTTGAGTATTCAGAGGAAGTGTATTAGCGAGTGACTTATACTTGACTACAAAATACTGTAAAATGTCTGAATCGAACTCACATGAAAATTTCTAATTTATGGTTAGAAGCAGTTGTGAATACACTAAATTCACATCCCCTCCGTTCTCAAAAAAAAAAAAAAAAAAGAAAACGACACACTAGGATATTAAAAAAAAATTTGCTAAATGATTATACAATAATTGTCCTGATTTAAAGCTGGTATAGAACAGATTTCAAAAAAAGTCCCTACTCGAAAAAGGTATTGGATCTCTTGAGGAATAGAAGCATAAATTTGAATATTCTGAATCAGGCATATATAGCACATTACAAAAAAGATATTACAGGAATAAAAAATAAGTTAAACACACGAGAATAAACTCAATGCGTATTCAGAATATGTGCCAATTTTATTCTTTTATCAAAAAAAGTTGGCAAATAATCAAATAAAAGAGATTTTTAAGGTAATATTCAAATTGGAAGTTATTGCAATCTCCTTGCAATTGTTTTCTGAACCATTAATTACAAATGTAATGTTAATATTTTAGTAAAAACGATTTACATGTATTTTTTGAGTGGTATTTCCAGAATCAAACACCTGTGATACACCAGCATACCAATTCCAATGAAATGATCGTTTGTTACATAGCTAGTGTAAAAGTTTACACCTGCATCTTATTCCAAAATGGAAATATATTTCTTTTTAGAATAATATTGTCCTTTTAGATCGTTCTTGGGAAATTACATATTTTTTAATCTTATATCGCCAGTTTTTTCAATTCGCTATTATTTGTTTATCAAAATATTTATAAGGTTAAATTAAAATGTGAAAACTGGATATATTACAGCCGTGGCCTTTTATCATATTACAAGTCAACAGATATTTGTCGAATATCTGTACGAGTTGGAATTCATTGCTAGGTACGGAACATAGCACAGTTTCGTGAAAATAATGCAATATTTAGTAATCTTTCAGCAGTGGTTTCCATCGAATATACGCTTGGCAAAAATGTAAATTTTTGCAGTCTTCTTAATATATGCATTAAAATATTTCATGCAGAACCTGAAACTGGGAATTTGAAATCAATTCTGACATAGGCTTAAAAGGCAGGCTTTAAATATTGAATAAAATAGGGTGAACATAATTTTATAGAAAAAACAACCCACCTATATTAAAATTATCTGTATAGTCGACTGATAGTAGGTTTTTCGAAATAATTAAGAATTGAGTTTCATTTTAAAAAAATGTCTGCCTTTTCAAAGCTGCACCAGTTATAATCAAGTATGGAATTTTTAACAATTTTTTCCGTTTAAATAACGAAAAGTAAAGATAAACTGCTCTAACAAAGTTTTTACAAGGTTATATTACAAACTTTGACATATGCCAGAGGTGTTACGAAATACGTTTTGCTCCACTAGGTGGATATAGAACAATTCAATAAAAAAATTACAAAAAATAGGCTTTTTGCAATTACTGGTGTTTATTGAATCTCATCGTAAGACATCAGTAGCAGACCAGTATATTTCTGATTGTGAACTAAAAATATTTGTTCGAGAAAAGGTCACTTCCGAAGAAAGAAATATGACCGTTGGAATGATTCCTGCTAATCGAAACCAAGTTGAGGTCGCTGCTGAATTCTGTGTCTCAATGTGTCACTTCTCGATATGCTTCACGGTACCAAAATATTAGATCAGCATCTAAGAAAGTTAGAAGTGGTCGTCCAAGAAAAACCAATGCAGCTGAAGACCGCTCCATTTGTCTGAGTGCCAATGAGATGCTGTATGTACCTCAAGAAACCTAGCAGATGTCTAGACAATACTAGTGGAATATATTTATCGATAGAATCGATTTGAAAACATTTAAAGGACCGAGGTAGATCTGAGAAGAGTTCCTTTAAACGTAGATCATAAACGAGCAAGGATGGAATGGTGCGTGTACATCTACATTGGCGTGTTGAATAGCGTTCTTATTCACCGATGAAACTTGAGTGAATAAAATTTCAGATGATCATAGATTTAGGGTATGGGCTAAGCCAAAAACTGTCGTCAAGTTCATGAAATCTATCCTTATGGCGGTGGTGCAATCATGATGTGAGGAGGCATATGCTTTAATTGACGATCTGATTTGTTTATTGTTGAGTGAATGATGACTGCTCAACTGTATGTTGACAATATCATAAACAACATTATTCTTCAATTTCATAGCGCGTCGGTGAGAATTTTTTTACTTCGATGATAATGTCCATCCTCATCATGCAAGAACCATGGTCACCAGACCTCAATCCCGTTAGACACATGTGGAACATGTTCAAAAGAACCAAGTCACTATCAACCTCACCCACAAACATTTTGAGAGCGATAATTCCAGGAATTTGGACAAATATCTCTCAAGATTACACCAATCATTACTCACTCACTCAGCTGATTTTGGCCAGGCAGGCATGGCCTTTAGTTCCGAGAGCATCGTAGGCTTTATCTCTCTGAGTATACCGATTACAAGGACGATCCTGTAGCCTGGGTACTGCACTCGGAGCTCGTACTCGTGATATTTGGTCCACTTTCCTCCTCCTTCAAGATGATGATTTTTTCGGCAGAAGCCGAAAAATCAATGACACTACACCTTAGTTTGATAGTCGATAAGGACTATGTCAGGCTTATTGGCTTGGATTAGCCTGACCATTGGGAACGAGTAGTTTCAGTAAATCCGGTATTTATCATTCTTAACAACGGACTCGATATCTCCGTGGATTTAAGGCAGCTTGGTGTTTGGTGTGCTCCGTACTAGTGCCTTAGATAGTAATATAGCACTTGTATTTATCATCTTGCGGGTATCTCTGCCTAATTGGCGCAGCTCACCCATTTTACTACTCCAAAGCAGTAAAGCAGAAACGGAACAGCAGAAACATTGTTCTTATTCGAAAATTCGAAAGACCAGATCTTTCGAAGTCAGTGTCTGTACGTGCAACGGAGAGAATCCTTTATTTTTTTTACATCCTGGATGTGACGTGGTTGTACACCGAGGTATGTACAGGTCTCTCTGACATCCAGATGTCACAGGATGTTTCCGTCCGCTAAGCTTTATTATTATTATTGAGATATGCTGCAGAACAATTAATTCCCAAGATACCTATAGCTGTGTCGTTGCTCCCTTTCTAAGGTATACAGCCTAATCTCTCTTTAAATTTATTCTACGAAGCCCACTGCCAAATTGTTCGTATAAACATAAATATGTTTGGTTATTTTTCTGCCCAAATGATGTATTGACCTATTTTTAATAATAATAAAAAAAATTTGACAGAACATTTTAGAGTTTCAACTGTAATTTTCTGCCAAAAAAATATTATTAATTCTTGAATTACCTAACACAATCATTACGTCTGCACAAGAGTATATTACGTGAAATTGATACTGTTACAGTCTGGATTGTATTTTTTTTATTTATAAAAAAAATCGATTGGGTTCATCTACATCAAATAAATTTTCATACCAAATACATCATAAATTTATAGATTTTTCACCTTTTTAATTAACACGTTGCGTTGGACGAGCAAGTATTAAAGAGAGTATAAAATTAAATTTAAAGTTACAGGTAAGGTAGAAAAAAAATATTTTGTTCATACAACTCGACCTTTGATCTTTATCAATTTATTTATTAAAGAACTAATTAGGTTTCAAAATATTTAATAAAGTGTTCGGTAAAAACGTAATACTGTATCATGTATATTTAAAATTCTGAAAATAACAAAGTGTTTAATATTTCCTAAGCATTATTCTTTGACTAAAAAAGGCTTCAGTAAATTTTATATGGTTTTATTGTTTTCTGAATTTTCATAAAGTAGATGTTTTGAAGTAATAAAAGTTTAATTTCATAAGATAATTTAAAAGCAGTAATTTTTGTCATGTTTTAAGTTTTAATTAACATCTGTCTAGGGAACTCATCTACTATAAAGTGTCTTGTTTTAATTCTCAGCTCGCCTATATTTCTACCCTTTTACTTTAGACAGTTCTTTCACTTGATTTTAATAATTATATACCAAGACTTTAGGTATTAAATAACTTATAAGTTAAAAACATACATGCATTAAAATATTACTGCTTCAGTTCGGTTTTGTTGCTCTGTATACAGAACTGAAAAATACTCTCACTAAAAGTATTTTACGTAATATTTAAAACTTAATTATAACTATTACTCCTATTTTTGGTTTTATAAATCTTAAGGTCTATTAGAAATATTTCGGCAAGTCATTGTCTTATAAATCTATGAGTTCACTTATTTCTTCGCGATGCACCACTGTGCGAAAAAGTCAGATGCGAAACGACGGCGAACATATAAAGAAAGTACTTCATTCAGTGAAGATAGAGTTCTGGAGACCGAAATAGCCTAAGGGGCAGTCTTGTAACGAAAGTTTAAAGAGTCGCTTCGAAATTCCTCGACCTTTCAAAATGAAAGAGAAAATCCAAAATTTGTATCGATTTCATTCGATCTTCGATTCACCTGTGGTATTGGTAAGATTTTTAAAGATGTAGGTATGACAGTGGTTCATTCATCGGGAAACAAACTACTTTTAGGCAATCCAAAAGACAAAATTGAAACAAACGAAAAGTCGGGGATTTACAAAATTAGCTGTAAGGATTGTAATCAAAAATATGTTGGACAGACTAGACGATCAATTCAAACTAGATTCAAAGAGCATATGGCCCATCTCAAATACGGTAGAACAGATAAGTTTGAGAACAACCATAAAATAGATATTAGCAATTTAAGATTAATTAGGAACAAATACTAGACAGCTGGATGCATTTGAAAGCTTGGAAATCATAAAGTGTAAAAATAGTATGAATAGTGATAGAGGGCCTATCCCAAATAGCCCGCTTTATTTGTTAGTGAGTCACGGTTCACCGAACAAAGTTTTGGAAACCAGAATGCACCAAGTCCTGTCCTCGTAAATTTTAAGCATTTATAATCTTGACGTGTTATGTCGATACTCTACGAATACGACTAGACTACACTAGACTCTGCCATTGAATGTCTTTTCGGTTTTACAATTTGGCATGCCAAGGTTATAGAGATGCTGAAAATATAAGACGACAGGACTACTCCTTGGGCACCTCGGTTTTCAGAACTTCGCTGGAATATTGCCTTTTCTACAAATAACTCTATGCACCGGTTTCTCGCATCCGACCTCGCAGAGTCGTCCATCGCGAAGGAATAAACGGACTCATAAATTTATAACAAACAATGACTTGCCGAAATATTCAATAAATATAACATATTGTTAGAAGAATTGCTTAATGTAACTAGTATATGGGAGTTTACTAGTCACCATAGTTACGGTTTGTTAAAATACTAGATATTTCCAATGAGCAGATTGTTCAAAAACTATTTATTTTATCAAAACGAACAAACATAACCGTTTATATGTTTATTTTCCACAGGATATTAATAAAAAGTAACCAAAAACTAATTAAAATATTCAGTTTGACTTTAAAAAAGTATGCCAGTTTCATCAATAGAAGTAGGAGTGCTTAGTTAAAACCTTGTAAATAAAATTATAATTAAAGAGACTTCTGCTGAGCCCATTATATTAATTGTTATATAATGCATTAGAAGTTAATAATAAATTCATGGAGTACAAGAGTTAATGCAAAAATCCTTTTAAACTGATGAAGTAATATAATAATTATCAGCATATTTCACCATATAAAGGACTTATATTTAGTATAATAATTAGCTATACCCTAATGTGACCTTAAATTCCATCTAAAGGAGAGAAGGGTGCAGTACATCAGCCTTGTTAAGTTGATGACATCCGTAAAAGCAGCATGCATTAAAACACTGCGGTTTTCCAGTGTAGTAAATTTTCTGTTAATGACGATCTTGCGTTAGTAATACACTATTTGCTGTCACGACGTCTATATGAAACATAATACAGTATTACACCGGCTAAATTAGAGGCAAAATAATACGCAATTAAAATGTAGATTATTAATACATCATAATTTGCGCTTTTCCTCAAACTAAAATGCATCGTTTTTTCCACAAGTTATTGGAGCTACCGCAACTGCACAAGCAATAAATATGTTCACCATAAATACATCGTTTGTGGATACATCCTGAAATATTTTGCAGTTTCTTATCAGGGTTGTTTCAGAAATAAAAAATGTTTGTTTAATTACAAAAACTAGTTATTTTAAACAATAGTAATAAAATGTATTACTACATGCCGTCATTATAAAATAAATGAAAACGCACGCAATAAAAAATAATATTTTTATTTCTTTGTAAAGAACTGCATTCCTCATTAGACTTGCATATATAATAGCTTATAATAAACATAATCGCAGTCAACTGTAACTATAATAAATGATCACATTATTGTTGGAATATCTGTGTTACATTATTATATTAGTAGATCTAGCAACAAATCAGTGCCCGCTTTAGTCGCGGACAACCCGGACCCCTGTCCGGGGCGGCGAACCTTAGGGCGGCATTTTCGCCCCCCTGAATGTGAATCAAATATTGATAAATTAATTATTCTCAATTACTATAAATTTTACACTACTTGTTGATTTTTACCTAACTAAAACTAAATACTATGCAATTTACATTTGATGTTTTTGGTTTGTTATGTTTTAAAGCTAGAAAAATACTAAAACATCTTTTTAAAAAGAAGCATATTTATTTTTGAAATAAAACAAGACGTATAGTTAAAACACGCGCATGACCCTGCATGAACTTGTAGGTATATAGTTACTTGTTTAAAATAGGAATTGCAAGACATAACATGCATGGACTTGGACATGTTTGCGCGCCTTACTATATAAAGAGTTATCTAAGCGCAATTGTGTTATTATTGCAAATGCGTCGCTGAAGGTGATAACATATCCTTGAAGTAGATTTATTAACATTAAAAATATTTAACAGCTTAGTTCGGGATAGTGACTTTTGTGTGCTTTGTCAATTTCTAAAGGTAAGTACTTCTGCAAATACCTATATTAAGTGGTAAACAATTATTTTCAAA